>CM041776.1:203283335-203554119 GCA_023374045.1 Limonium bicolor
ATTTTGATAAAATATATGTATATATGTAATATAGTGATTCATGAAAGGGTATGGAACCGACATAGAACCTAGTGAGAATAAGATTCCCTAGGTAACAGGATTAAAGTGAGTGGAGATAACTGATAGACGGAGTTCTATCCCTTGGAGATGTATGATTATGACTAGAATCACCAACAAGATAGAAAATTGGAAATGAGTGTATTATTTGATGCGTGAAAATGAAGTGGGAGGTGGAACTTGATTTGCATGTGATCAAGGGAAGCCGAACACAAATTGGGGTGGAAGGATAGTTCAACACTGATGCTGATCACATCAGGGTTGGATGATTCTTAAAGCTCCCTATAAGTGGTCATAAATAACCACGCTAAGAAAAGAAGCAAAAAGCATAAGTTGGACTTGGAGTTGTATGTGTTTTCAAAAGGATTTTCAATTGGTGTTTTCAAAACAGTCGGTTAACATTTGAAATAAAGGATTCTCTTATACTTAACCTAGTAAAGAATATTTTTGTAGTACTTGCTCACGAGCCGAGGACGCATGAGCCTTTGTCTTCGGACCGGTGACATGAGAAGTATATATGTTAAAGATTAAGTGATTGTTTTGATCTCCCAAAGGGACGGGGACCAGAAGGTGTCCATCGCGACCGGGTTCTGCGGGATCACAGTGTATATAAAAGATATCTTTGATTGTTATACATGCTATGACATGTTGTGTGGTATGTGTAATAAATAAGATTTTGACCTTGAGTTCCAAAAGTGTATGTTATCAAGACCTATGAGTCTAAATGTTGTTGTGTTACATAGACCTATGTGTCTAAAGGCTGTTATGTTATCAAGACCTATGGGTCTAAATGTTGCTATGGTACCCAGACCCAAGAGTCTAAGGGTTGTATGTATGTGCAAATGTTGTTAAGATACCCGGACCATTGAGTCCGAGGTTATCATGTGAGTATGTTATGTTATGTATGGATGTGAATATGTTACCCGGACCATTAAGTCTGAGGGTGTGATGTAAAGTATGTTTGGTTATGGAAGTTTATTTCCAAGTGATTCCTGCATTCTAATCCAAATGATGTGTGGGAAGTGTGAACTTCGAGGACGAAGTTCTTTTAAGGGGGGTAGATTGAAATACCCCAAACCTTGAGATATTGTTTAAATACTAAACTATGATATTTAAAGGCTAAAAAGTGCCTTAGAAACATCAGTGTACGATTTAAACCATGGTGAAAACAATAAAGTACCATAAATACAGTTTGAGCAAAAACATGCTCTAAACTTGGAGTGAACTTGGTTGGGACCCAAAGAGCCTACCAAGACTTAGTGGTATTCAATTATGATTTAATAAGGCTAATTAAGTCCTTAGGAAACCTTGGTAGACAATTAAACCAAATAAAACACAAATAAATACCTTAAAGTCAATATGGGCAAAAATGTGCTCTAAGCTTGGGATAAATTTGTATAAGACCTAAAGGTATCTATACCTAATAATATGTTAATGAACATATTAAATCAATTACTAAAGAAAACCAAGCTTGAAAACAAGTTAAAACACAAAATGTGCTTTAAGGAGCCTTAAAGCACATTTTTGAAAAATTGTCTTGTAAATGAGTTTTGAGTGGCTAAATGTCCATCATTACTCTTTAATTAACATGTGTACTACTTAGTATCACATTAGGAAGTCTAAATCAATGGGAAATCAAAAATTTCACAAATATGTGCCTTGGTTAGTAAATAGTGTCCAAATAGTGCTAGTTTTGACTTAAGTCAACTTAGCTTAATTAAATGGTCAACATAAGTCAAGAAATGCCCTATTATATGGAGGGGGCCGGTTTTCTAAGTGGTGACTCACCACCATGTAAAAATCAATTCAAGAAAGGAAGGAAAAGTAAGTAAAAAGAAGAAAGTTACTTTATAACCTAAATATCTTCAAAGGTAGACCTCTCACCTCATTCTCTTCTTTTCTCCTTGTTCCCACCGTCTTCATCCTCTCCTCTCTTCTTCAAAAATGATGGGCTATAGTAACCTCTCTTCTCCATCTTCATTTCCTTGCCAAATCCAACTCCATGCTCCAAATCAAATTCTAAGACCATATTTGTCTTAGTTAGACCAAGCTCTACACTTCTATCTTTTCAAATCTTCAAGAACTCCATTTCGGTGCCATGGAGATTCACCATTGAAGGAGTTTGAGCTCATATTTTCATGCCATGTTATTCTCCTTTGCTTCAAGGTAAGGAAAAACCAAAGAAAACAACATTTCCTTCATTTTTATTACATGTCCGAAAATTCACCATTAATGGTGTCTTCTCTTGTTCTTTCAGCTCCATTTCAATCTTTAAAGGACAAGGAGGAGTCCTCTCTTGATGCTTATTCAAGCTCTCTTTGTTTCCAAGGTAAAACAACTATCCTAATGTGTTAAGACAATATATATATAACCTAGGGTTTACAATGAGTTTAAGCATGAAGCTTGAATACATTACCTTGCTTGTACATTGATTAGAAGTTTGACAAGCAATCAAAGCCTTGCCGGTTTCTATCAAAGAAGGAGCAAGGGTTACAATGAAAAACTTGTGAAGGAAAAGAGGTAAACAAACTATCTCAATGTGGTTTAGATGCCTTAGGAAAAAATGAGCTTGATTTGCTTAATAAAATACCTAAGGAGCCAATGGGAAAAGAGCTAGTGAATTTTTCTTAAGGAGATTATTAAAAGGCATATGTGATGTTGAGTGTATTTGCAGGTTAAAGGCAATATATGTGGGAAATTCAGTGTTTAAGTTTAATGCATTTAAGGGCCTATGAGCCATGTTATTTAAGGACCTAAGTGTCAAGCAATTTAAGTTTATGCACTATATTGTGATGTAGTGTAGTTTAAGGATTTAGATGTGTGTAAAGAACATTCTTTGTGAAGATGAGTGTCTTGGATGGTTAAAGAGGAAAAAACAATATGTTTGTGTGTAAGGAATGTGTATTAAGTGATTAAGTGTTTTTGGTTGTGAAAGGGTGAAAACCTAAGTGTTTGTGTGTGAGAATACTCTTGATGGATTTTAGGTGTTCTTGAATGTCTAATGGTGAAAGCTATGTGCTTTGGTATAGCAATGTGCTAGAAGAACCCATGTCAAATTTAGATAATGTATAAGAAGTTCTAAGTGTTTAAAAAGAGTTTTGGTGAGTTTGGAAGCGTTGAGAATGATTAAGTGCTTTACTAGGGAAAGAAAGGTGCATTAAGGTTTTAGAAGGCAAAAAGGATTTAGGCACTATCTTGGAAGTTCTAGAAATCCAATGGGTGTTTTGGGATGTACTAAAGTCTTGGAGGAGTTTGTTAAGGTTTAGGTAATGTTGATGTACAAGGAGGAAATGATGTTTAGGTAAGGAAGATGTTGAACTTGTGAAGAAAATTCTTGGAAGGACATGAAGTATTTTTGGTGGGCTAAATATAGTGTGGGAACATGCTATAAACCTAAGGGGGAAGTATTATGGTATTGAGCATTTAGGCAAGAAATGAGTAAGTGTTTAAGGTATAGAAAATGGACTTTTGGGCACGTCCGAACTACCGTCCGAACATGGACGTTCGGACATGCCCTGTTGCGCGTAAGTCTCCTGAACTTCGACCGGTGTCCGAACTACCGTCCGAATTTGGAAGTTCGGACACACCTATCTCTATATTCTGTTTTGGCCTCGAACAGCGTCCGAACTTGGGAAGCTCGGACGCATGTTCGGACAGTCGTGTTTACACCCATTTGAGCCTCGAACGGTGTCCGAACTTGGGAAGTCCGGACACAAGTTCGGACAAGGCGCTGTATGGACCAAAAACATTGTTTAAGGTTATAGGATGATGGGGATTATCAAGTAATGATGTTATAAGATTGTTAAGGACATGTTAAGTGAGTTATAATGACAATTTAGTGGGGGAAAAGTTGTATTAAAATGTAAAAGTAAAACAAGTTAAAATGTGAAGTTATTTAACTAGTTAACGGGGATAAGTTATGAGCATTAGACTTTAAACAACCATGTTACCCCGATGTTAATAAAAGTAAATGTAATGTTACCAGTTGTTCAAGATGTTACGAGGAACATGTGATGGCACGTTAGAGTGAAACCCCGGTGACAGGTATGGTTTTCTTGCAACCTGTGTCCTACCGGATTACACGGCTTGTATGCCAATGTGTTTTTCTGTATGTTTGCCACGTTGTAAGATAAAACATGTAATGAGTTTACAGTAATTCATATATGTGGCGTGTCTAGTTCCGATACCATTTAACCTCGAAAGTGTTAAACTTAGCTAACTGAGTCTAGGATCACATGAGAGATCGGTATTCGGAATTTAACGACCCGGACCATGGGACGTTCTAACCACGGCTATGCGTGAGTTAATTGTGTGATGTTGTGTGTGAATGTATGGACCTCCCTCGTGTGTTTAACCCAGTCGAAATACCTTCTTGGTGTGTGGGTGTGATAGGCTCCATAGTGGGGCTCTAACTAGTTATCTACAAGTAAATATGTACTAACGGGGGTGAGGAATCCGGTTAGGCCGGTCGCGCGTTGTTTGGGAGTGGGTATCCTTTTTAGCCTTACCCTCCTCTCTGTTATGGTTGTTTCCCTCACGGGTTACGATCTCCCATTAGCTTACTCCAAAGCTTAGCTATTCTGACTTATGATCGGTTTAGGGGGAACATGTGTTTATGTGGTGTGTTCGGGTCACCATATCCGAACCATCTTAACTTAAGTTACTCGTCCGACTATTAGGACGGTAATGAGTGTTGTATAACGAGTTTATCATGAGGGTGACATCATTCTCTAGGCTCACCAGTGAATTAACTATGTTTGGGTCGGTTCCTAAGAGAACCGTTCCCGTTATGTTATGTGTTGTTGTTGTACTGCAATTCCCATTGCGATGTGTTATGTGCAGTTGAAACGTGAAAGTGTTTTATGTAGTGTATGTTATATGTTGTAAAATGTGGAGTATGTGGATCATGGATATGAATCCCAGTTTGTGATAAGAGGCGTTTAAGGATAACCCGATAATGGGTGAGTGTCGTCTATTAAGGAATAGCTCCATTAGAGGAGAAACACTAGGGGTAATGAACACCATGAGTGACTTATCAAGTGAGGATGTGTTATCTGTTTGAGCCCATTGAGGTGGAATGTTATGTGTTGTGTGTTTATGTTTACATGCATGATTCAAATATAATCAACCGCATGCTAAGACGACAATTAGTTGTGTGGCCCGTAGCATGCGGGCTGCGGGATTACCATACCAGCAAAGGTGCTGAGCCCCTGGGGGGCCACCTTTCTCTCTTTTTCCTATTTCAGGTACAAGGAGCTGGAAGCCGTTCGAGAGTAGGACGGGGTAGTCGTTTGTACATGGGTAATCATTTTAGGTATATTTGTACAGTAGGTGTAGTAAGACCGAAATTGTAATCGGCATTAGTTTGTGCATACTCGGTACAGTTGGAAGGTATGTGTATGTTTTGTTGTTAATGAAAAAGGGATAGCAATGTGTAGTCGCTCGGGAATCTAGTCCATCAGACCGATACAATGTATATGTAATAGCCTTGTTAGCCACTGGTGGTTAACGGCGTGTAACACCAATGAGTTAAGTAATGTGATGAAGTATGTTTTCCGCTGATGTTTGTTGTAAGTGTGCTAATGTTGGATGGGGTGTTACATTTACATTTGGAATAGGTTTTGGTCCCTAGATGCACCCGGATTTCATTGCATTTTTAAATTTAGAATAGGTTTGGTCCCTACATGCACTCGAGTTTCATTTTTCTTCTTACTGCACCTTTACATCAAACACATCATCAACCACATTACTTCATCAAACACTCTACATCATTTATACAACAGGTTTCTAATACCTTAGAATGCTCGGTAGGGTTTTAGGTTTCTGACACCTCATAATGCTTAGTAGAGTTGGTGGGGCAGTGGCAATAAGTCCCCTATTTTTGTGTCAACTTTTTAGGGAGTAACAACTAGTGGGCAGTGGCAATAAGCCCTCTTGGTAGACTAGAAGTTATCCCCACACCCCAGTTGGTGGAAAGAGGCAATAGGCCCCCATAGCATACCAATCAGAAGCATTAGGTTCCCGACACCTTAAAATGCTCGGTGGAGTTTCAGTTCCCGACACCTTAGAATGCTCGGTGGAGGTTTTAGGTTCCCGACACCTTAGACCGACACCTTAGAATGCTCGGTGGAGTTTTATGTTCCTGACACCTTAGAATGCTCAATGGAGTTTGAGGTTCCCACACCTTAGAATGCTCAGTGTAGTTTTAGGTTTTCGGCACCTTAGAATAGCCAGATTAGGTAGTCAGCGCCTTAGAACAACTCGACAATCTTTATAGGAGTCAACATCTTAGAATAGTCAAAAACATTCAATCATCATCATTATAGGAAGTCAACGCCTTAGATCAGCTTGACAATCTTTATAGGAAGTCAGGCCTTGAAACAGCTCGACAACATTCAATCATCATTGTCATTATAGGAAGTTAACGCCTTAGAACAGCTCGACAATCTTTATAGGAATTCAGTGCCCTAGAATAGCTTGACAATATTTATAGGAAGTCAACGCCTTAGAACAGCTCGACAACATTCAATCATCATCGTCATTATAGGAAGTCAGCGCCTTAGAACAACTCGACAATTTTTATAGGAAGTCAGACCTTTGAACAACTCGACAACATTCAATCATCATCATCATTATAGGAAGTCAGCGCCTTAGAACAACTCGACAACATTCAATCCTCATATACACAGACAACGCCTTAGAATAGCTCAACAAGACTCAAATCATTTCAATCAAGGTGGTCAGTGCCTCATAGCTAAACAATTTTGAATCTCAACCTTTTCAACGACTCGAGCACCTTCGAAGAGCCCAGTATTTAAACATTTTTTAAAGGTAGTTGGTGCCTCCCAATAGCCCAACAATTATAGAATATTCTTTAAGGTAGTTGGCGCCTCCAAGTAGCCCATCAATTTCTAGGTAGTCTTTGATAAGCCGCAGACTTATCATATTTTATGCAATAGATTTAATATTATATCTATCTAAATAAAGTTATATATGTGTTATTTTATTTGTTAGTTAAAGTATTATTTGTACAATCTTATGTTTTATGTGTTTTATATACAAGGAACGCATCTCTAGGCAGAAATTCCATTGATGCCGGACTCGGTACCGGGTTGGTTCTACACGGCATGAGCACAGAACAGAAAAGAAGCCTTGCCGGATGCGATGCCGGGTAAATTCTATCCGGCATGAGTATAGAGTCGCTTCGGTTGACCATACGACAACACATGTGTTCCACGTGATTTCCAACCGCTGCCGGGTGTGATGCCGGGTATATCCTACCCGGCATATGTACTGTTTCACGCGGAATTGACGGTTTCGACCGTTAGCAGTTGGGCACATTTCCCACGTGTGCCGGCTACTGGTGATCCGGCACGACGCCCGGCAAACGACATTTTGAAGCCCTATAAATAGGCCGAGAGTCTACATCAATGGACACACTTCAACATACCAAATCCACTCCATTCACTTCTATATTTTCGCCTCACTCCATTGTTGGTGTCCAAAGAAGTCTACGGATCCATCCACGCAAGAGAAGAAGAAGACCTTGTCGGGTTAAGGCTATTAACATCTCCTTCTCCCTCTTTGTATTCTCTTCTTATAGTTGTGGGATGGTGATGTAGAATTCTTGTTTCTCTGGTTAGAAATGGTTCTCTTTGTAAACACACTATGATTATTCAATAAAAGACATAAGTTTCAACTTGGTGTTTTGTGTTTTTTGCAATTGGAATGAAGTTGCTTCTCCTTCCATTTACTTCAAATTCTGACTTTATTAAGGCAGAAAGGTTGAGAAACTCTAGTTGGTCTTTCCATTTGTCTTCTACAATTTAGAGGATGAAAACCTAAGATTTAGTATTAGCCATGTTATTCTCCCCTTGTCGGTTCGTTGATTACCAAATTTTGCTAGTCTTCGATAATGATTAGGGAGTTCTTGGTTCGGGTTCGAACTGGAGAAGTAGTTTGCCATTTTGATAATGCCGGGTGGCATGCCGGGTACAAGACGTCCGACATGTTCAAGGTTTTTGAATCTGCCGTGCGCATTCTGTCCGGCATGATATCCGACACTATCAAAAGTTGGTTGATTCGAAGTTTATTCTTTTCTGGGTGATCATATGTGTCTTTATGACGTTTACCATTACGAATCTGGGGGTAGATCATTATAAATACTATTTTAGATTAGGTTTTAGATAGTTTTCTTAATTTGTACTTACATTTACTTTTTTCCCCTTTGTTGTAGAATAGGCTTTTGCCCGGATTAGGACTAATTTTCTATAAGTCCCTTGGGTACGATACTCTCGGTCGTAATATACTTACACTATACTCCGACCTGGTTTTATTTTGCTACCCGTAGTAGAGTTGTAGGTTTAGTTTATCATTTTCTTCTTTTTATATATATAGTTTTACCCTAACAATTTCTTGTTTAGCAAATTGGCGCCGTTGCCGGGGACTTGGAATTAGTCCAAGTCCTAAATTCGGTAAAATCAACCTATTATTTATTCTTTTATTTTTTGATTTATTTCGCCATTAGTGTATGCAAAATCGAAGGTGCCGTGCACACTGCTGGACAACTGAAACCCGGCATAATCGGAGGAAGTCCGATGCCGGATAGTTTCTACCCGGCATACTGTCCGGCACTTTCAAGTTATTTTTATGATTCGTATAGTATTAAGTTTTTAACAATTCAAATTCATTCTTGCTACTACCTTTTGTTATTTCTCTCTCCTAATAGTCCCTATACTATGATTCTTTAATTTAAATTTCGAGTTTGAACTTGCCGTGTGTTGTGCCGGGTTTCTTATACCCGGCGTTTCGGAGGAAGTCCTATGCCGGATAGGATGCATCCGGCATATCACCCGGCATGTTCAATTTCTCTCAATATTTTCTGTCGTAAATAGTAGGGACAATTAGGAATGATCTCTTACAATCTCTTATGTACTCTTACATTTTGATTATCTTTTACATTTCATGTCTTTTAATTAAGTTATGTTCAATTTTTGGTCACGCCGGGCAACATGCCGGTTTGTATAAACCCGACAGTAGTGGAGGAAGTCCACTGTCGGATAAGGGTCGCCCGGCACTCTGTCCGGCATAACCAAGAATTTTTTTTTTGTATTTTCGTAAGTTTAATTATGTCATTATATTATTCCTTTTATTATTACGAAGTATTATAACGTTTTCTCTTGCTCCTCCTGAAGTTATCAAGTGAATGCTTCTTCGGTCAACGAGTACTCCTGAAAATTTAGCCAACCTTGATCCGGAGATTGAGAGAACCCTGCTTCAAACTTTAAGGCAACAACGAACCCTACAAGAAGCAAATCCTACACCAATGGCAGCACCTACCGTCCGAAATATAAACCGGCCTTCTAATCAAGGCCAAAAGCCCGCAAGTGACCTCCCTCTCCTTCCACAAAACGAATACGAAGAATGGCAAAAACTTAAGCCATATCATCAAATCCGATGCATCAAGGAGTTGGGTATGTTTGACGGTACAAACCCGGACGATGCCTTGCTCCACATCACCAAATTTCTACAATACACAAACAACCTAACCTCCACAAACAATGTCCTCCAATACGCCAGACTTTCCCTCTTTCCCCATAGCCTTACGGGGAACGCCAGCAAGTGGTACCACAGTCTAACCCCCAGTACCATCACCACATGGGAGGACATGGCAACCAAGTTTTATGACAAATTCATGCCCCCTAGTCACACCCTGGAGATGATCGCCGACATTTACAACTTTAGACAGCCTTGCTTGGAGAACATCTGTGAGACTTGGGACAGATTCAAAGGGTTGCTACGCACATGTCCACACCACGACCTCACCAAGGAACAACTATCTCAGTTGTTCTACAAAGGATTGGTCAACCAGTGCAAGACAATGATCCTATCCTCTCTTGGTGCAGACATACTGAAGAAGCCTGAAGATCAATTCCTTAGTGGAGTTGAATCTCTTTGCGAAGAGATTAGGGATTGGGCCACCGGTGGAACCAGGGGTAGTACCGCTGGTTTATATCAAGTGGGAGAGGGCGATGCTAAATTTGACAAACTTATGCAAAGTCATGAGCAGTTATTGGATAGTAATGCCCAGACGTCAACAAAGGTTAGCGCTCTACAGAAAGTTGTGGAGCAAATAGCAATGAACAAACTTCCTCAACAGGCGAATGTGGTTAGTGCACGACCACACGCTTCGAGCCCTGATATGTCAGACTTTCAGAATGTTGAGGAAGTCAACTACGTGAGTAACCAGGGGTATCGGCAGCCATGGCAACAGGGGAACCAACCCCCTCAACACTTTCAGAGTCAAGCCGGCTACCAGGGAGGTCCAAGACAATACCGAACACCCCATCCTACATCATCATCAGAGGCTGAAATGGCTGAACTTCGTGACATAATGTCAGCCCTGATAAACAAGACCCAGGACACTCACAAAGAGATCTCAACCATTTGCAAAGAGCACAAATCGTTACAGTTGCAATTACAGCAACTTCTGACGCAACCAAGACAGCAAGGTCAACTCCCGTCCCAAACGCAAACCAATCCACGGGAGCATGCAAATTCGGTCACTATCCTGCCCAGGATCTCAAATGATGCCAAATAGCCTAAAAGGCTAAGTGTAGGGCGGTTCTTCCTCACGCCTTCACTATCAATCAGGGGAGTCCTTCGTATCATTTAATTTTTCCCTTTTCATTTTTTTGTTATTGTTTTTAATTGCTTTCATTATAGTTATTTCAAGTTTCTTAAAAAAAAACACTTTCAAATTTTATTGTTTCTTTTGAACACTGGGGACAGTGTTCCCGCCAAGTGTAGGGCAGGGATCCCCCTTTAAAAAATAAGTTTTATTTATAATATGCATAAGTTGTGAGTTTTATCAATGTCTTACTAAACTTTTTGCATGTTTTTGATTGAGATAAGATTAGGAATGACTAAATGCTTGTTCTCTCAAGAGGTAAGCTTTCTAATGACTTGTAGATTCCTATTTTAACTTTTTGATTCCCTTTATTAACATGAGTATATGAGCTTTCTCCTTATTCTTTCCTTTATGTACTTCTGTGTATTATTTTCTTTTCTTTTTCAAACTGTGAAAAATCTTTTGGGTAAAAATCTTGAAAAGGGTTTTTGTGCAAAAGAAAGAAGAAGAAGAAAAAGAAAAAAAAAGGAAAAAAATCTTCTTCCAAAGGAAAAGCATTATAGTCCTTGAGGTTGAAAAAAAATGCCTCAGAATAAAAGAAGCAAGATACGAGAGTTTTTTCTTTTATTTTTCTCCTAAATTCCCCGTTCTTCAATGCAAAAAAAATCATGGTTGATTCAGAAACCCTTGCAAAATAGGGCTGAACAATAAAAACCATTGATGAGTGTCTTGGCCACATTCAGAAACTCTTGAAAAATAGAGCTGAATGATGGAAACCGGAAAAAGGAGAGATTACAAAAATCCCTTATGCAAAATAGCCCAAAAGTTTTTGATCGGTTTTGAAATTCTTTATTTTATACCCATTAGTATGTTTGGATAGGTAAGGTAGATTAAGTGATACTTATGAATTAGAATCATATAGTTGGAGATATTTATCTACATTTTCATTCTAAAGTTTATCTGATTAGTCCTTTCTAATCTTGTTTTGCTCGAGGACTAGCAAAAGGTAAGTGTAGGGCCTTGATAAGCCGCAGACTTATCATATTTTATGCATTAGATTTAATATTATATCTATCTAAATAAAGTTATATATGTGTTATTTATGTTAGATTATGCGTTAAAGTATATTATTTGTACAATCTTATGTTTTATGTGTTTTATATACAAGGAACACATCTCTAGGCAGAAATTCCATTGATGTCGGACTCGGTACCGGGTTGGTTCTACACGGCATGAGCACAGAACAGAAAAGAGGCCTTGCCGGATGCGATGCCGGGTAAATTCTATCTGGCATGAGTATAGAGTCGCTTCGGTTGACCATACGACAGCACATGTGTTCCACGTGATTTCCAACCGCTGCCGGGTGTGATGCCGGGTATATCCTACCCGGCATATGTACTGTTTCACGTGGAATTGACGGTTTCGACCGTTAGCAGTTGGGCACATTTCCACTTGTGCCGGCTACTGGTGATCCGGCACGACGCCCGGCAAACGACATTTTGAAGCCCTATAAATAGGCCGAGAGTCTACATCAATGGACACACTTCAACATACCAAATCCACTCCATTCACTTCTATATTTTCGCCTCACTCCATTGTTGGTGTCCAAAGAAGTCTACGGATCCATCCACGCAAGAGAAGAAGAAGACCTTGTCGGGTTAAGGCTATTAACATCTCCTTCTCCCTCTTTGTATTCTCTTCTTGTAGTTGTGTGGATGGTGATGTAGAATTCTTTGTCTTCTCTGGTTAGAAATGGTTCTCTTTGTAAACGCACTATGATTATTCAATAAAAGACATAAGTTTCAACTTGGAGTTTTGTGTTTTTTTGCAATTGGAATGAAGTTGCTTCTCCTTCCATTTACTTCAAATTCTGACTTTATTAAGGCAGAAAGGTTGAGAAACTCTAGGTGGTCTTTCCATTTGTCTTCTACAATTTAGAGGATGAAAACCTAAGATTTAGCATTAGCCATGTTATTCTCCCCTTGTCGCTTCGTTGATTACCAAATATTTGCTAGTCTTCGATAATGATTAGGGAGTTCTTGGTTCGGGTTCGAACTGGAGAAGTAGTTTGCCATTTTGATAATGCCGGGTGGCATGCCGGGTACAAGACGTCCGGCACGTTCAAGGTTTTTGAATCTGCCGTGCGCATTCTGTCCGGCATGATATCCGGCACTATCAAGAGTTGGTTGATTCGAAGTTTATTCTTTTCCTGGGTGATCATATGTGTCTTTATGACGTTTACCATTACGAATCTGGGGTAGATCATTATAAATACTATTTTAGATTAGGTTTTAGATAGTTTCTTAATTTGCACTTACATTTACTTTTTCCCCCTTTGTTATAGAATAGGCTTTTGCCCGGATTAGGACTAATTTTCTATAAGTCCCTTGGGTACGATACTCTCGGTAGTAATATATTTACACTATACTCCGACCGGGTTTTATTTTGCTACCCGTAGTAGAGTTGTAGGTTTAGTTTATCATTTTATTCTTTTTATATATATAGTTTTACCCTAACAATTTCTCGTTTAGCAGTCTTCGCGTTCAAATAGCCCGAAAATTTCAAAATGTTCTCATAGACATCCAGTGCCTTAGAATAGCTCGGCACGACTAAGTGTTTTCGGCAAAAGCTCAAGGCAGGGAACACAAGCTTCAAGATCAGGAAAACTTTTGGGATATCACTCAAGCATCAACCTGTATACCCACAATTTGGACCCTCGGGAAAGGCCCTAGTGCGCAAAATCAAAGACAAAGGTAAAATGGTCAAAACACGTAAAGTCGGGATTTTCCAAGGATATTTCAGGACTTACTATTTTCATGTGACTTGTTCATCATCCAAATTATGTTCAAACATCATAGTCATTATGAAAGGCATTTTATAATTTTCAAATAATTTCATTTTGGAAATATAGCTTTTAATTCATATTACAAGCTAATATCCTAAATAAATAACACATTGAATTGCCTAAAAATATAAAGAAAGGCTCCCACATATAAAAAAAGTGTCACATGGTTAACATGACTACACTCAGTCATAAACCTGACAAATTTAATTTGAAGCCTAAATCCAAATTTATAAATAGAAATTCAAACACTCTTGAAATTTTATCTCTCCTCTGGAATATAGCCAAACCAAGTTAAAATGTCATGAAAACTTAACAAGTGGTAAGGGATGATATTTAGAGAAAAATCCTATTTGAATAATGAAATTTTGCATTTTTAATAATTATTTATGAATTATGAGAGATGTCAGATTGTAATATTTTTATAAAATTGGTTATTTATCATAATAACATGATTCCAACTCTCAAAATTCCTAAAAATCATCCTTTACCTATCGTTGAAATTTCACGATTTATTTCTACCTATACGCAAGTAAAAATATCAGATTCTCTTAGATCCTTTAAAGATTCTTGCTAAAAAATTTGTTTTATCAATTCGTCACACCTTTCTTATATAGCCAGACCTTCTCAAACAACCTTGGACACATCATAACCCTCCCAAAGTCAGAAATAGTCTCTCCTAATTTGCCCCCACGTTTTTCAACACCATCATACCGAAACTATATCAAAATCATCAAAAACATAATTTTACTTATCCTATCAAACTTCCAAGTATCAAAACACCCAAATCTAGAAGCACAACGTGAAGAAAAATAGAAAGAAAGCTTATCTAGAAGTTAGAAGTCGTTGCCCAACCGGAAGACAACCGATGAACTGTGTCAAGGAATCTAGACGTGAAGAAACAGTCAAACAGATCGTTAGAGCATTAAAAACAGGTTAGGAATCATCAATTCTTAAACCTACAAACTTCATATACTCCTCACATCAGTTTCCATCAAAAAATCAACTTCGAATTGTGTATTTTATGAGTTTTTCTAACTTTTGTGTGTTTACATGTTTGCTATGTTTTATGCAAATTTTGACTTCAAATTTAAAAATTTTAATCATAACGTGTTTAGAATCTCTTAGACTACAAACCCATTAAATTTGAGCTAAAAACACTGTCGGAGTACTGTCAAAACTACCATCCGGTGGTGGTCCGAGACCACGGATGTCGTGTCCGGGTCCTCAGACCACCCATAAACGGAGTCAAAAATTGATTTTTGAGTTTATAATTGATTGTTAGTTAGATTCTATGCCCACGGACACCTTTTCCATGGCCCTAGACGTCACGAATGACTGTGAATTTAGACCTAATTCGGCTCCGAAACCCTAAATTAGGTTCATTTAATTTTCACTTCTAATTTATGTCAAAAAAATTCTAACTGAAATACCCCGAACTTAAATATAGGGATTAAGATTAATCTAATACGTAATTAAAGGCTTGATGACGCCTAAGTAATATTGGTAAGGAAAAATAAATTCAAAAGAAATAAAGAAACGCTTTAGAAGCGTAAAACGCTAAATAAGCGTTAAGTAACCATAGGAGGTAGGAGACCTCGGTTAGCATGTTATAAGGATTCTAGAGGCTTAATTAAGTATAAATAATTATTAGGGAACAAATCCCGAAGAAAACGGATCCTTAAAACGGATTAAAATCACTAACGAACATTAAAGCGCGTTTTTCGAGGTAACCGGGAAAACGCGTCTTTAAGCGGGTCAAATAGACTCGTAACAGTTTAGTCAACTAAATATTAATTAATAAATATTAGTGAAGTATTAGAACCAATAAAATCAATAAAACGAGAGATTAGTAAAAACTGTCAAAAACAGGAAGTTGTGGGTAAAATATAAATAACACAAACTTATGTGTCCACTTGAAAATAAAAAGCAAAAGTAATGTGGGGGTGCTGTGTGTGACCGATGGGGACTCCCCCCCTCTCACACTCTCTCACACACTACTCTCTTATACACAAACAAACAAAATAATAAACACTCACCTTTATTCTACTCTCTCTCCTACTCTCATTTTTCCCTCTCACGTGAAACCCTTCCCCCTCACTCTCTCTTTTCCTCTCTTCTTCAACCCATGCGACATTAATGGAGATTTGAGCAAGCCACACAAAAACACTAGCTTCTCTCCTTTGTAACTCCCTCAATACTCTTCCAAAAATTATAAAAACACCGCCATTGTAATCCTCTCACCAAGAGCTACACTTTCATCCTTTCAAAATTCGAAAACAAGCAATTTCGTTTTCATGGGTATGTCCCATTTGGAGCTTCAACACCACCATTAGAAGGCCCTCCTTCTCCTTGTTCTTCTAAGGTAAAAACATTTCGAAAACTCCTTCGTTTTTCTTGTCTCATGGGCAAAACGAAAATCTAGACTAACCCTTGGTGGGTCTCTTGTTCTCTAGTCGATTTTGGCATCTTGGTGGAGTTGGAATTTTGTTGTTGAGCCACTCCAAACAGCACTTGAACCATTGGAAGGTAATAAATATTCTAAACCCTAGAATGTGCATTAGAACTTAATAATGTATGAGTTTAGTTTTAGTATTGAAAATATGTATGTTGGTGGGCTGTAGCATTAGATTGTTGAAGTACTAAAACCGGTGGAAAGAAGGAGGGAAGGAGAAAGAAGGAGAAAGGAAATCTAGAAGAGAATCAAGGTAATGATGCTCACCCTTGTATAGCCTTGTATAAGTATGTGTAACAGATTTTTAGAATGAAAATGTGTATTGTAAGATGATAATGTATTAGTAGTGTAATGTGTAAAGGATATGAGTGTTTTAAACCTTTAAAAGATATGTAAAACTTATGGAAAACATAGATGGGAGTCAATGTTTGAGTGCAGGAATTTTTAGGAGAATTTTAGTATTGGTATTGTATAAAAGAGCTTGTATATTTTTGGTTGTTGAAACAGGTGAAATAAATGTTGAAATGTGGACTAGAATATGTGGTGAGAGTTAAAAATATAGGGGAACCTCTGCCCAAATTTTTATGGAAATAGGAGGACTTAGTTTGTAAGAGAAGAAGACTACCTAGGAAATTACTTGGTGTATTTGGAGAGTTTAAGTGAGTAGTTTAGTACTTTGTAACAAATTTAGAAGAGGATTTAAGTAAAGGGAGGAACTAGGATTGAGGCAATGCATTGAGGATGTTAGGAGTAGCATTAGTAGAGGGAGTATTGAATGGTAATGAGGAAGGGAAAAATCTGTAACACTTGTAGGAGAAAGAAAGTTGCAACAGAGGAGAAAAATGTAACAGTGGAGTGTTAATGTAACAGATTTTTGTAGTGTGTTTTGGGCTAGTTTAAAATGCTTAAACAAGGTTAAAACATGCTAGATTATATGTAGAAACATTAAGGGAGAGATTGGTAGAAGTTTAGAATTTAAACAAGCTCAAAAACTTACATATATTACCATACTGCAACTAGTCCGGGTTGCAAACCAGAATGCGAACCCGGACTAGCCATAAAGTTAGACAGAATAAGTTGCAGTGGGATGATCCGGGTTTAAAACCAGGAGGCTAACCCGGAACATCCCAAAAACATACCCGTAGCTTTCTCAAAATACATTGTCCGGGTTTGGAAGTAGTATGTAAACCCGGAACAATGCAAAAATCCACCCGAGAGCAAGTATCTGTATTGGTCCGGGTTTGAAATAGGGAAGCAAACCCGGACACACACATTTCTAAACCCGTAAGTTGCTCCAGTGGGTTGGTCCGGGTTTGTAAACCCGGACACTAACCCGGAACATGCCAAAAACCCTCCAGAATGTGTTCTAAAGCTATTCCAAGGTAGGGTAAAGATGGGTAATGATATTATAAGATGATTAAGACATAATTAATGATGTTTAAAGGTCATTAAGGCTATAAACAAGCTTAGAAAATAATTGTAAGTAAGTAACTTAAGTAAATGTATTTAAGTAACAAAGAGTTAGTAAGTATGAACTAGGAAACTTTTGGAAAGTAATAAGTAAGGTTAGTGATGGATAATTAACCACCCAATTGTATGTATGTCATAGGATTCGACTAGTTGAACACCGAAGGGAGTCGGTGATTCCAAAGTCAACGATGAAAGGTATGATTTCTTCATGCCCTGTATCCTAATCTGGTTACCCCGATTTGTGTGCTTATTTGACCACCTAATAAGATAAATGCACGAACCGGATTATATTGCACTTACTTGTGCTTGTTTACATTGTTCTTGATATTTGTATGAACAATAGTTTGTATAATTCATGAAACATATGGATGATGACGATGTGTATTGTATTTTGTAGTGTACCTGTATGTTGTACTGTATTTTGTATGGATGTGTATATGAGCTTGTACTGTACTATTGTGGCTTGAAGGTTGACTTGTGCTAATTCCTAACTAGCTAACTCCTAACTTAAGTGAGTAAATTGGAATGAGTACAAGTCCGATATAGCTTCGGCCACGCGTGAGGATGAGGTGACACAAGAGGTTGGATCCGATTCCTGGTTCGTAAGCTGGTCCACGGCCCAAATCCCTTAAGTGGGTAGCATCCTGGATTAGTGAACCAAGTAAATCCCGGAGGTGGGACGGAGTAGTCCCCAGGGCCGGAGGTCCCGACGACTTAACTTGAGTAAGAGTAAGAGTAAGTAAGTAAGTATGAGTATGAGAATGAGTAAGTATGTGTATGCTTGGAGTAAATGAGTAAAAGAGTAATCTCCACCCGATTAACCCGGGTGGACCAATATGGGCTAACAAGTTATTGGATCGTGTATGAATTGCGTATGTATTGTATATTGTATTGGGTATCTCGGAATTCAGAAAGGTAAGTATGTATCGTTGGGCTATGTGGATTACTATGTATGAACTGAAGTGTACGCATTGAAGTGTATGTATGTATCCTTGCGTAGAGTATCGTAGTATCTGTATGAAAGCATGTATGCATGTATGTATGAATAAAATGAACCGCATGTATTCGACCAAGTGGTCGGCGTACCCTCACTAGTACGCGGGGTATGCGGTTATCATGCTCGGCGAAAGCTGACCCCTTCGGGGGACATTTTTTTAGTGTGCAGGTACCCGAAGCGAATGTGGTCAAGGCACGAGACCGGCGACTACATTGGATAGTAGTAGTAGAATGTAGAGGTGTATCAACTAGCACACCCCTTGTATTTAGAAAGTAATGTAGTAGTGAGGAATGGGTAGTAAGTAGTCTCTTAGGGTGTATGTACGAACTTGGAAGGGATATGATAATTGTATAAGGATCCTAGTAGACTCGGTTAAGTATATTGTATTGTATGGATTGAAGAGGAGTAAGTACTGAATGGAGTATTGTTGTAATTGATTGATGAATGGAGTATGTATTCTAGATGCGTAGTACTCGGGATTCCGGTCCATCAGACCGATGCTGTATGTAGAGGAAGTAGCCTTGTTAGTCACGTGGGTGACTAACGGCATTGTATCACCCATTGTATGTAAGTATTTCCGCTGCGTGTATCTGATATGTATGGAGATTGGACGGTAAGCACTGTACTAATGGTAGGGGTGTTACACTAACAAACACAAAAAACAGAAACTCGCACACTTAGGTAAATCCACCTTATAACAAGCCTTTTCGTGACATAAGTAGAGGAAAAATAGCTTCGAAGGGTAGTGAAAGTAATTTGAACCCGGAAAAGTTATATTACCAAGCCCCCGGACCCGAATTCTTACCTTTCCAAGTTTACTTAGGTTAAAACTTTGGTAGCGACTCCTATAGGTTCCAGTGGACTAACTTAGGTTAATAGCTATTGTTTTATAACATAGTTGTTAAACTTAGGTTATAAGTGGACCTAGAACCTAACGAGATATTAATCAACACAATCAACATAGGATAAGGTTCAAAAACCCGGGGCTCACAGTTGTTTTAAGCTCACGGCCTATGAGCCACCTGAGATGTCGATCCACCCATCTATCACCGGTTTTCCATGGTTATATGGCCGCACGTAGCAATAGCTCTTGCATCTTGTTAATCTTAAGGATTTTGCCTTTCGCTTGTACCAGATGTGATTCATTGTTTTTATTGCGTTACTGCTAGATATCTAGTTACAAATGACCTGATTCTCACCATCGACTATTGTGCATAGGATCGATCTGTGTTTCTCTTCTCCTTTACTATCTTTATTTTTGTCTCTACAAGTCTTAGTGGTTTGCAGGGTAGCTTGATGGATTTCCCCATTTTGAGTCGTGCCCTATTGTCTGCGTTTGACTTTCACTTCAAATCTTTTAGTTCGTTTACCTTAGAACTCCCTATCAGCGTAAATAGCCCATTTAGCTATTTCAAACGAAGCAAATGTAGTAGCTTTGCTGCTATTTGTCGCCATACATGTGGGTTTACTATATTCACGATGAATTCTACACGAGTCTATTCATTTTGCTACACTGATCATCTTGCTAAATATCATTGTTACACAAGGTAGCTTGAAGTGTTTCCTCATTTTGACCTGATTGGGAACCTTTTATGACACATTTGATATTTTGATTCATGTTTTGACAGAGGTACATTAATTGATTGGACATGGGCTGCATTGACCTGAACTTCTTTTGATCATACTGGTGGGCTTTGGACTGCATGACTATTCCTCTCGGGTTCAGAAACACAAATCTTTAATCTTTTATTGACTATAATTTAATTTTACTTGAACAGTTAATTACTCCTTGTGCTTTGATATGGGTTTGGAAACTGGTTGGAGACTAACATAAAAATGTTCCCCTTTACGTGTGGATGTTGATCTGGAAATTGTGTTGCTTCTGATTTTTCCTATTGTGTATTCATTTGTATTTGGAAATTGTCCCGCTTCTGACATCATTACTAGACCCTATCCCTTTTATGGTATTTTGGCAAATTAGGGCCCTTGTATTCCTTCTACTTGGTGATTTGGACCAAACTCACGTTGGTTTTTGGCATTTTTGGCTTCCTAGCTGCTCCACATGTGGATTAATGTTGCTTCCGACATTTGACTTCATTTGCATACTGTCTATGTGATATATACTTTCTTGTCGCCTTTATCTCTTTGCGTTATTTGTTTAATTTGAGTTGTCCCTTACATTGAGTTGTCCCTTACATTTGGTTTCATGTTTTGCCCGAGGTACATACTCAATTTGACATTGGCTGTGTTTTGCCTCGCTTAGGCTGTGCTTTGCTTGACTTGGTCAGGATTTGTGGACTTCTGTGCGTCGTGGCTGGCTGTCCCTTTTGTGTTTGGAATTTCAACTCTCAGTTTTCATTACTACATTTCAGTTATCTTTGATGACTAATTGCCCCTTTTCACATAGATGTGAGTTTAGAAATTAATTTTAGACTGGCACATGACCTGTCCCTCGCGCCTAGATACAAACAAGATTGGGGCGATAGTTACCCAAATGCTATAATTGTTTAGATAAATCACTCATCGGCTAAAGGTCTCATATTAATTCTTCATCTTACAGGGAAATGATTTGAAAAACCCTTCCACAAACGAGAAACCCTCTCTCGGGTCTAGCTAGGATCTCAAATGACTCACAATCCATCCTTTTGATACTACACTTTGGTTTGAGTCATAAGCTAGGATGATGAATTAATCTGAGTTGCAACCCCTTTGCTTGATTTATCTTACAATTCATAGTGTTTGCAGACAACTTGAAACTCTTTTCTATGTTCAAGGTTGAGGTGTGGGTAATGATTAGATTTTTCCCTTTCCTCCCACAGAGAGGGGTCATATGATCCCATTGCACATATCCTAACCTCATTTCATTATTCCTTATCTAATTTATCTTTCTCTTTCTGTTGTGCTCTATGGCATATACATGGTAGTCAATGAGCTGGAAAATGTGTTAGGACCAGGAGGATGGACTCTCGCCAGGATTACCCCGGTCTTCTATCACGAGTAACGATTTGTGCAGGTCAAAACCCTATCAGCTCAAGTGAGGTGGCGCCGATATGACCCCCCATAGCAGCTCTCTTTTTATAACTTTCATTTGTATTTGTAATAATTTGTAAATAGTTTATTGTTCTTATTATCAGTTGTAATCCTAGGATTAATTCTCTCTTTACTTCATGTTATGCCTTCTATTGCACTTCTTCGTATTCAGTTGGTTGTAATAACTTATGATCCATATCTTGGGTCATCAGAAAAGCCCTAGGATAGTG
Organism: Limonium bicolor; assembly: GCA_023374045.1. Lineage (NCBI taxonomy): Eukaryota > Viridiplantae > Streptophyta > Magnoliopsida > Caryophyllales > Plumbaginaceae > Limonium > Limonium bicolor. The sequence continues at coordinate 203,305,047 of CM041776.1, forward strand.
GGTGTCGCTTCTCATTGAATAAACCCTGGCCCTATTTTGTGAAGGTGATACCCTTACCTTAAATCACATCCTTAAAACACAAAGAAAATTCAACACAATTGTTGATTTAATCATGACTCATTCCTAAGTTCAACGTAATTCATTGTTCATCCACCACTCATGAAATACCCCTACTGTTAATACACATGATTAAGGATTAATCATTAGATTAGGAAGGCTAATGAACCCTAATAAATTAAGGAAAAATGGAACTCCAAACATATATATATGTGAATGTACATAGTCCAAAAAGGTCATTAAACCTTACATAAAAAATGGACTAATGAGGGAGTAATTATAAGGAGAAATCAACTAATAAAGTAGATGTAACATGTAATATATCATTACATGATTTAAGAGCACAAATAACATGAGTGAATTATAAAACATACTTTAACTAGTCACAATGAATAGTAAAGTATACCAATCACTCAAAATATAAAGGAATACACGTTAACACAAAGGAATACACCTTAGAATAAAGTAACTACATAAGTTACAGTCTAACACATGAAACAAGTCCAAATGCACAACATATAGCACCTTAATATTATAAGTTAAAAGAATTACAAAAATACCCCATAAATATCCAAAGGGGCGGTTTTGTGGAGCAATAGTACCATAAAGGAGGAAGGTTTCTTAAGTCACAAAGTCTTCTTACATGGGGAACCCCAACTCACAACTTCTTACACTCTCTTACCAACACTCATTCCTCCCCATGCTGCTATAAATCCTCCCTCATCTCACCTGACAAAGTGCTTCATCTTTTTCCTCTTGATTCTTCTCTTCAAGCTCCATGGAAGGACAACAATGGTGAGTTAACTTCCTTACTATTTTTCCTCTTAAATATTCTTCTTTCTTCCTCAACAAAGCAAGAACAACACAACCATCCTTCCCACATGATCTAGGCCAAAAATATACAGATTTTTAAGACCAAAAACCATGGATAAATCATGGAGGAAGTTAGCTAAGTCTAACCAAAGCTAAAGGTAAGAAAATGTGCTTTAAACTCCAAGTCTTTTCCTTTGGACAATGTGTATGCTGTTATGTATGAAAATCCCTTTTGTTATTATGGTCATTTTTAAGTATTATAAGTGTATGTTAAGGCTTGTATGATGGCCAAAAGTTTATGGGAGATGTGGATGTGTTTTGATGGATTTAATGCCTTTTAAAGCATAGGTTATATTGGTACTATGTTAAGTTTTAAAATATGATGTTAAAGGGCTGTTTGAATGATTTAAAGTACCTCATAAAGTTAGTGGAAGAATACTTACGAAATTAGGATGTGTTTGGATAAGGTCTGGAGAGAAAATGTGGTTTAAAAGTGATTAAGAGTTAATTAGATGACTTAGTAATTATATGTCTAAAATTAGGTGTGCGGTATAATACGGTCAAACCTAGATGTGGCTAGGGTGTTGACCAAGTAAGAGAGAGAAAAGGTTGAAAATTGAACTAAAAAAGGAATTGTTGTGAATTTGGAAAGTTTGTGGGGTCAAAGCATAAATATGAGAAAGTTTGGGGTGAAAACCAAATTGAGCAACACAGCAGGAGTCAAACAAATGCAAGAGAAAAGAGCTCAAAGATAAACAAAAGATAAGCTACGAAGGAGGTTACCCCACCCCACACTTAGAGTGAAGCAATGTCCTCATTGCTGGAAGAATTAACATTGTGCAAGCAATCCAACGGGAAACAAAAGTAAGACATATAGTGGTTCAGAGGGGAGTATGTGTAACAGTAAAGAGTGAAAAAGATTTAGAATACTCCCCAGAGTCCGTTCACGGTGTGTTGCTCGGTCCACCCTACACTTGAGTTCAGCTGTAGAATTGCGCAAGATGTGCCTGGAAAGAATTTTCTAAGCAGCCAGAAGAACTCAAGTTATTACTGCCTCATGTGCTGCCACTCCTTAATGAAGAAAAATAAGAAAATAGACTAATAACATTTTTTTTTTTAATATTAGATAAATTATTGAAGCACACAGAAAACTGTAAAGTAAATGTAAGTGTAAGAAAAAGGATAGAGAATTCTTCCTGTAAATTGAAAATAAGTGGTGGGTTGCCTCCCACCAAGCTGCTCTGTTTTATAGTCTCAAGCTAGACTCATAAGTCCGATTAGGAGAAAGAGGAAGAGGAAGAGGAGTGGGAAGGGGTCCCACAACTTCCTAGAACTAAGTTGCGCAGCTTTTGGAACTTATGTTTTAACCGCCATGGTAGAGACGTCTTTTTAGGTGGCGCCGACTCCGAAACAGGGGAAGAAAGATCCTGCTGTACCTGGACAAAAGAAACTCCAAGCAAGTTAGTAGAAACATCAGCGGGACAAGTATACCTTTTCAGACGGGCCCCATTAACTTTGAAGGTTTCACCCTTCTTGTTTTCCAGTTCGTAGGCTCCAAATGAAGTAACCCCTACCACCTTAAATGGTCCTGCCCAATGAGATTTAAGCTTTCCTGGAAAGATCTTCAATCTAGAATTGTAGAGGAGCACCCAATCTCCAACTTTGAAGTCACGTTTCTTGATCATTTGATCGTGGAGCTTCTTGGTGCGTTCCTTGTAGATTCGAGCACTGTTGTAAGCTTTATCTCTTAGTTCTTCAAGCTCTGAAAGCTGAAATTTGCGTTTCTCACCAGCAGCAAGTATGTCAAAGTTCAGGGCTTTAAGTGCCCAGTATGCCTTATGCTCCAACTCAACAGGTAGATGGCAAGATTTCCCATATACTAGCCTAAAAGGAGACATCCCGATGGGTGTCTTGAATGCTGTCCTGTAGGCCCAGAGAGCGTCATCTAACCGTAGAGACCAGTCCTTCCTTGAAGAGTTTACTGTCTTCTGGAGAATCCACTTCAACTCTCGATTGGAGACTTCAGCTTGTCCATTTGTTGTGGGTGATATGGTAGTGCAACCTTATGACGTACGCCGTACTTAGCCAACAAGGCATCGAATGAACGGTTGCAAAAATGTGATCCCCCATCACTGATAATTGCTCGTGGGACTCCGAAGCGAGTGAAGATGTGCTTTTTGATAAACTTGACCACGGTTTTTGAATCAGCATTCTGGCATGGTATGGCTTCAACCCACTTGGACACATAGTCCACTGCCACCAGAATGTATTGATAACCTTGTGAAGATGGAAATGGCCCCATAAAATCGATACCCCAACAGTCAAAAAGTTCGACTTCCAAAATGCTTTGCTGAGGCATCTCATGTCGCCTTGAAGTATTGCCCATGCGCTGACAGCTATCACAACTAGCCACAAAGGTTTGGCAGTCTTTATGGAGTGTGGGCCAATAGAATCCGGACTCCAAAACCTTGGCTGCTGTCCGATGGGATCCATGATGGCCTCCAGCTTCTCTGGAGTGACAAAACTCCAGAACACTAGGTACCTCATCATCAGGGAGACACCTGCGAATTAAGCTATCTGCACACACTCGAAACAAGTGAGGGTCTTCCCAGATATAATGGCGTGAGTCAGAAAGGAATTTCTTTTTCTGAGCATATGATAAGTCATGAGGAACAACTCCAGAAACAAGAAAATTAGCCATATCAGCATACCATGGCTCTTGCACTTTTTTTAAACTGAAGACGGCTTCATCGGGAAAAAATTCATTAATAGGAATACCGTCGTCAGGAGTTACCATCCTAGAGAGATGGTCAGCAACAACATTCAGCTTACCACTCTTGTCCCTCACTTCTATATCGAATTCCTGTAAAAGAAGAATCCAACGTAACAAGCGAGGCTTGGCCTCTTTCTTGGCAAACAAATATTTAAGAGCAGAGTGGTCAGTGTGGATAATCACTTTACTTCCCCATAAACAAGAAAATTAGCCATATCAGATCAGCATACCATGGCTCTTGCACTTTTTTAAACTGAAGACGGCTTCATCGGGAAAAAATTCATTAATAGGAATACCGTCGTCAGGAGTTACCATCCTAGAGAGATGGTCAGCAACAACATTCAGCTTACCACTCTTGTCCCTCACTTCTATATCGAATTCCTGTAAAAGAAGAATCCAACGTAACAAGCGAGGCTTGGCCTCTTTCTTGGCAAACAAATATTTAAGAGCAGAGTGGTCAGTGTGGATAATCACTTTACTTCCCCATAAATATGATCGAAATCTATCTAAGGAGAAGACCACTGCCAGGAGCTCTTTCTCAGTTGTTGTGTAGTTTCTCTGGGCATCATCTAGAGTTTTGCTGGCATAAGCAATAACTCTTAACACCTTATCTTTCTTTTGGCACAGGGCTGCACCTACTGCAAAGTCACTAGCATCACACATTATTTCAAATGGCGATGACCAGTCAGGAGAAACAACGATAGGGGCAGCTACCAATTTTTGCTTAATTAAATTAAAAGCAGAAATACAATCTTCAGAAAATATAAATGAAACATCTTTCATTAGCAAATCAGTCAAAGGTTTAGCAATTTTAGAGAAGTCTTGAATAAACCTTCGATAGAAACCAGCATGCCCAAGAAACGATCTTACTTCCTTTACACAAGTGGGAGCTGGTAGCTTCTCTATCACTTCGACTTTTGCTTTGTCAACCTCAATCCCTTTAGCAGACACCTTGTGGCCGAGCACTATCCCATCCTTTACCATAAAATGGCATTTCTCCCAGTTGAGAACTAGGTTGGTCTCTTCGCACCGTCCAAGGATAAGATCAAGCTGTGCTAGACAAACATCAAAATCAGAGCCATATACAGAAAAATCATCCATAAATACCTCTATACTCTGCTCAATGAAGTCTGCAAAGATGGCCTGCATGCAGCGCTGGAAAGTGGCAGGGGCATTGCATAAACCAAAGGGCATTCTTTTGTATGCAAAGGTACCAAATGGACAAGTAAAGGTAGTCTTGTCCTGGTCCTCAGGTGCAATAGGAATTTGAAAGTACCCTGAAAAACCATCTAAAAAACAGTAATATGCCTGCCCAGCCAATCTCTCTAGCATTTGATCAATAAAGGGGAGTGGGAAATGATCTTTCCTGGTGGCTGAATTCAAACGCCTATAATCTATACACATACGCCATCCAGTGATCTTTCGTTGGGGAATAGACTCACCTTTGTCGTTTATACAGCTTCAAAACCTCCTTTCTTAGGAACTACCTGTACAGGACTTACCCATGTGCTGTCCGATATAGGGTAAATGATCCCAGCGTCCAGAAGCTTCAACACCTCTGTCTTGACAACTTCCTTCATGTTAGGGTTGAGCCGACGCTGGGGTTGTCTGACAGGTTTGTAGTCTTCCTCCATATAGATACGATGTGTACAGAAGGCCGGGTTGATACCTTTGATATCAGCTAGAGTCCATCCGATGGCTCTCTTATGTCTTCTCAGGACTTCAAGTAACCTGCTTTCTTGCCCAGAAGTCAAAGAAGATGAAACAATGACAGGCAAGTAATTATCATTAGCTAAAAAGCAGTACTTGAGATTAGAGGGGAGTTCCTTAAGCTCAAGTACTGGAGGTTGCTCTATAGAAGGAACAGGTCTTTGGATTTCTTTATCAAGTCTCTCCAAAGGAGGGCGATAGGCTTGAAAACCTGGTTTTCCTCTCTCTACATGTGCTAGAGCTGTATTAACATCCATATTAAGAGTTTTATCCTCAACAGAAGATATAAGAATATGTTCTAAAGGTTCAAAATCTGAAAAAGTAGAAGAAAGTATAGAATAAATCTCATCATCAGTAGAAAGTTCACATACCTCGCCATCCTCATCTTGCATACTTACCGACATAACTGAATGAGCTGAAGTAGAACTTAACTTCATCATCTTTTTCATATCAAACTCTATCTTCTCATCTCCGTACCTCAAGGACGACCCAAAATGAGTGGGACTTCCACATCATCATCTATGTCTAACACAACGAAGTCTGCCGGAAAGATGAAACGGTCTACGCCTACTACAAGATCCCTCACAATTCCCATCGGTTTTATCTCGGATCTGTCGGCCAGCTGGAGTTTAAAAGGGACTGGGTGAAGCTCTCCTCCTTTTACCTTCAAGAAGGTTGCATATGGCATGATGTTGATGCTTGCACCCAGGTCACACAGGCCACTTCCACAATCTATATCTCCGATAAAGCAGGGAACAATAGGAGTGCCCGGATCCTTCTGTTTTGGGGGAAGTGCTCGAAGTAACGCTGTAGAGCACTCTTCTGTAAGGTGGACAGTCTCCTTGTCCTGCTTTTTCTTCCTCTTTGTTACGAGATCCTTCAAAAATTTTGCATAGTTAGGCATCTCCTGAAGAGCATCAATTAATGGAATATCAATAGTCAGTTTCTTAAATATGCTTAAGAATTTATTGAACTGCTCATCTAAACACTTCTTTTTCATCCTGTTTGGAAATGGAAGCTCTATTCGCTTAGGAGTAGAAGAAGGTACATCAATTTGAATAGAAGATGGAGAAGGAGAAGAATTGATTGGAGCCTGTATCTCCTCAGAAACTACCACTGGTGGGACCGAAGGCTCTGGTGATTCATTAGAATGGGTGATCTTTTCATCAGTTTGTTGTGCAGTCACTTGCTTGATTATTCCCCAGCTGCTTGCCACTTCTTAATCACGGCTGCACTGAGCTCATCCTCAGGTTGGATTCTGAAGATGTACCACATTGCAGATCCTAAGGCCTTGGCCGTCTCTCGGATTCTGCTGAGTTGAGATGGAAATGAGCCGGCTGCCTTTGATGCTGGTTGTTAAGTAGCTGGTTCATCTGCTGCTCCAGATTTCTCTGGCTATCCATCAAGGATTGGTTGAGAGTTTGTTGTTCCTTCTGGTTGGTAGCCATGGAAGTAATTATATCTTGGAGCTTTTCCATCTTTTCATCAGATGCAGATTTAATAGGTGGCTGGTAAGAGTTCTGGCCCTGTCCCATCTGCATCTGAGGACGAGCTTGATTGTATGGTTGCCTAGAGAAGCCTGGGGGACCCTGCGCATTACTTTGTAAAAGATTAGAATTTAAAGCATTGTTGGGATTACCATACCTGAGATTCGGATGTTGATTTCGGTTCCAGGGCTGTTGGTAATTCCCTTGTCCTACAAAGTTGGCTTCTTCAGCGACCGTATCTCCTCCAGATAAGGGCATACTTCAAACGAGTGTCACCCACAATGAGAGCACAGAGGCTCAGATGAGGATGAAGAAGCTATCCTCTTTACCTGCTGAGAAGGCTGACCATTAATTAGAAAATCGTCAAATCTTTTACTAGTGAGCTTACCAGTGTGGATTGTTGAGCTTGTGACTCTGCCATCTGCTCCATCCAAGGATCTATATTTCTTGCACCTTTGGCACCCATAGTCATAGTTCTGCCACCTTCGGTGCCCCACTGACGAACCTCTTCTATGTACGTCTCCATGGCCGCCATGAAATCATTGCCGGATCGGTTGAGGATGTTTCCTCCCAAAGCTGATCTAACTTCGGCTTGATGTATATGCTGCAACCATTAAAGAATGTCATAGCTATACAAGTGAGATCTTGTCCGTGATGAGGACACTGTCGGAGCTCTTTAAAACGATCCCATGCTTCACAGATAGTCTCAGTACCTCCCTGTTTAAAAGCAAGTAAAGCAGCAACCAAATTCCTAGTTCTAGAAATAGGATAATATTTTTCATAGAACCTGGTTGTCATCTCCTCCCAACTAGTGATAATACCAGAGGGAAGACAGTAGAACCATTTCATTGCTTCAGTGAGGCTGCTAGGAAATAAACTCATTCTAGCATACTCCAGGAGACTATCTGAGCACCCAATTTGATCAATATTATTAAAATCGGTTGACATGATCTAGGGCGTCGTTGGGGTTGGAACCGTCAAATGTGCCTGAGGGCATCTCTCGTATGACCTTGTTCTGATGTGATGGCTTCAGATCCTTCCATTCCTTCATTAATTCAGGTGGTAGCGTAGGAAGAGCTACTGGGCTTCTTCTTGGAATGGCTGCTGGTCTGCTAAATTGCTTCATTGCTTGGCTACCGTTTGTAGGAGTTGCCATTTGTATTTCTCTTTGGAACCTCTGTTGGCGTCTGGCTAGCTGAGCGGTACGTTCGATTTCCGGGTCAAGGATTCTGTCCCAATCGAGATGAGTGTCTGACCAAGAACGAGTGTACACCATCAACAGTCTGCAAAAAAAAAAATAGATTCCACAAAAAAAATTTAAAGTAGAATAAAATAAAAAATAGAGATACAATAATAGTAATAATAATAATTTTTTTTTTTTAATTAATAATAACCCAAGCTAAGGACTAGACAGGAGTCTAGTCCCCGGCAACGGCGCCAATTTGCAAACGATAAATTTGACCTATTAAATACCAAGAAATAATCTTAGAGAATAATAAATCAGAAAACCGTCAGGTTGCAAAAATCCTGGTTATTGTAGTAGAGTTTATGGGAACCAGGTATCGAACCGTGGGACTATGTGACAATTATCTAGACTTAGCAAAGGTTATAAATTGAGGGGGAATTTTGTTTTGTTCTAAACTGTGAATTATAATAAAGACAACAAGAATTTAAATAACAGCTAATAATTAAAATAACAGAATATAAAAGTGGTTGTGAATATGGAAGAACGGACTCTGGGTTCAGGTTTTACTCGTTTGATTAATTATGCTATTCTACCGGTTTAATTAAGAATAATTTGGCAAAATTCCTTTTATAGTCTTTAGATTTAAATCCTAAATTCTAATGACCTCGTTTACCAGAACATGCAAGGTTTAATCTAAACTCAGGCAAAACACATGTAAACGGCTAATTAAAAGGAATATAATTTTGCATCTGAAATACTAGATTTATTCAATCAGAATAAATTTTCCACAGACATAACAATTAATATGACCTATCTATTTATCACGGATCTGATCAAAATAGATTTCGTAAAGCAATTTAATAAACTCATGTAATTTATTAAAAGCGAGATAATAATATTAATCGTATCAAATTATAATTAACTTAAACCGGTAAAATAAAGTGCACAATTAAAACAAACTAATAATAACCATCTCCCAGAGTATAATTAATCTAGCCGGACATGTTAAATAAATGAGCAGAGATAAGAGTAAAAGAAATCATCTGTTTCGCTGACCCTGCTCCGTTATTCTGACAGACCGGAATAGATTGAGGTAGATGATAATATACGGAGAATGGTGGGGCGTGAGTTTTGTGGTGGTGGTCGAATGATTTGTGAATTGTAAATGGATGTGTACGTAAGTGAATTGGAGAATGAATTTGTGAGTGTGTGAGTGTAATACGTGTGGTGATGTTTACGGGAGAAAGAAAATAAAATGGTGGTGGTGTCGAGTGAATTATGGAGAGATGGATGAATGGTGGATTCGTGAGACTGGAGGTGGGCGAGACCGGTGATGGACGATTAAAGACATTTGAGCAGAGTGATTTGCAGCTCTATTTATAGATACGTGCAACGTGATGCAGACAAGGAGATGAGCGGCGCAGTAGTCAAGGCGGTGGAGTTGGTACAGATCGGTGAAGATTTGAGTCAGAGATTTCATCGGGGGCAGAGCAATTGATTGCAGACAGATTTATTGATTGAGCCGGCGTCACGCGTGCAGAAATTAAGGTGGGCGATCGTCTGTAGCAGTTCGAATGCGGCGCCCTCGGAGAGAAAACTGTTCGGTGTCGAAATGCGCCTCTTGTCCGCCTCGCAGTCTTCTATCTCTTGTCCGCTAGATAACTAGCGGTACGCTCTGTCACGACCGTGAGATAAGAGGCGGTAGTGCTATTTGTTCCGCCTGCTTAACCGCCTAATAACAAGCGGTTGTCCTATTGTTTCCGCCACCTTTACGCCCAAAAACGGCGGTTGATTTACCTGTGTCCGCCTCCCTGACCGCCAGCTTCCAGGCGGTTGCTCGTGTGGAGTCCGCCCAATAGGAGGCGGTAGCCTCATGTCCTGTCCGCCAGGCGTTGCTCGTGTGGAGTCCGCCCATATGAGGCGGTTGCAAAATATATATATATACGAATATACTCCAATCTTCGGTCGGCCCCAGATTCTTCGTTATAAGTCCGTTTTGGTCCCCGTTTGTTGCGTTGGAAAGCTCGTGAGGAGAACTATGCATTTCTGTCATTATTTCCTGATTTTATCATATAAATTGGAATTAGTTCCTACCCAAAGAAAGAGTTACAAAAAGCATAGGATAAGTGTGAGAAGGTGCGTAAAAAGTTACATAATATAATGACCAAGCACCTTCAAAACTATATAAATTTCACACTTATCATTCGCATCAACAATTGTTGAATGAAATACATGACAGAAACATAAGGGTTGAAACTAACACCCAGTTTAGACATAAGTTGTCAGGAGACGAACTGACAATCCTAAGGGGCATCCCATGAAAGGAAACGTGATGCAACAACTTGTCATGGAGCCAATATAATATCCAAACCATGTAATATTGTACAGAAAAGTACGTGTGTGTGGACAGCCTACAATGAGCCCAGCTCAAGGCAAATAAGGCTTATGAGCCATAAGCAAGATATGTTATATAAATTAGAGTGATTGTAAAAGTTTATGTTATATAAGTGAATAGAGTGGAGAACGAACCACTGCATTAAGAGTGGGGATACCTCTCGATATTGTGAGACCGCAGGAGCGGTAGTTATGTGAATCAAGTTCAAGAAATATGTTAAGGATGGACGATGTTATTATTGAAAGAGAGCAGTTAGCTTAGTAGTATATGTGCATAAAGTGAAACACCGAACTGAATAATGCCGGCTTGTGACTTGAATGATCAATGCTCCAGGAGCATTCGGTGGTCATCCAAATGAATGACGAACCATAATGTGAATAATGTAAGTATATGTGTGGAAGTTAATGTGACAATAAATACCATGTAAGTTAGTGTTATACAGTAACAGCACGGTGCGCAACAAGCGACCGTTGTATAAATGTTGTTAAACGATAATGTAACAGATAAGACCAGTTAAGAGTTAAACTCAGTGGACATGCAAGCAAGTGATGATACACAGACTGGGCAATAAGCCAATGGTCGGTACTATATGATAAGGAACTCAGTGTGAATTCCTACTGCAATCACATAAGGGATTTACTGTCAAGAGTTTACGCCTCTGCATCTGTATGACTGAGTGTTTGGTATTGCACTTGCGCAGTAATGATCGAGTGGGATAGCTAGGAATTGGAAACATGTTAATTATGGAGGAATAATGTTATAATGGCCGATGCATAGGAAATGCAAGGCCGCACCAATAAAAAGTACTTGTACAAAACCAAATGTGGAGATATGATTAACAGTAAGTGACTACAGTAGCACTAACTGCCAATATCGGTGGAATATACCCCAAATGTTGGAAATAGCTGAGAGAGCACTACACACTAGGTAGTAGCTCAATCTCAACCGACAGTAAGTCGGAAGGGAACAAGTCAATCATTGTGAAATACATAACTGTATACACAGTAAATTATCATGGAAGTGGATAGGATGTTTGTAACTCACCGAATTCGCTAACGGTAAGAGATACCACGCGTCGGTTGAGAAACCATTGTTACCAAGATGAAGGTGACAATTGGAGATGTATAATACAGTAAGAATAACAAATGGGGCAATTAAGCTCTACAGTTACTAGAGTTTCGCAGCAGAAACTAGTGAGCCAGTGATTCAAGTGTTGAATGTACTTGGTGAACATGAGTGAATGGCTAATTATTAACGCCTAAAAGCCTAACAGGCCAGAATCGAAACCAACTAAGAGTTAAACAACTCCAATGGGAATTCTTGGTTTAGGAACTAAACCGCCAATATGGTTAAGATCCTCTAATCAGAATCCATTGTGTAATAGACCGCGTGGAAGTTAAAACACTTCACGACGGCAGAACATTTAAGCCAATGTTTAGTGATTGATTACGTGGGCGTAATCCCTTTTAAGGGGGGGTAGAGCGCAAACCACTTAGTGTATGTGACTTATATTGTGCATAGCACAAAATTATTGTTTTGATGATTGGTGTGTGTGTTACGTAAACATACACATTCATTCATGGTTTAATTGTGGTAATTGCGCACAGAAGATGCGAATACCATTGTGATAAGTGTGTGTTTGTTAACAGTTGTGTGTGATAGTACAAGTGTGGGGAGTAGAGAAACTCCCGGGGGAACAAAAGCCCCGACAGTGTATAAATGTAAAATCAGGTGGTTGTATTTTGATAAAATATATGTGTATATACATACTATATAGTGATTCAAGAAAGGGCATGATACCGACATAGAACCTAGTGAGAATAAGATTCCCTAGGCAACAGGATTAAAAGTGAATGGAGGTAACTGATAGACGGAGTTCTATCCTTTGGAGATGTTGTGATCATGACTAGAATGATTCAAAAGATAGAAAATTGGAAATGAGTGATTTACTTGATGCTTGAAAATGAAGTGGGAGGTGGAACTTGATTTGCATGCGATCAAGGGAAGCCGAACACAAATTGGGGTGGAAGGATAGTTCAACACTGATGCTGATCACATCAGGGTTGGATGACTCTTGAAACTCACTATAAGTGGTCACGAATAACCACGCTAATAAAGAAGCAAGGAGCTTAAGTTGGACTTGGAGTTGTGTGTGTTTTCAAAAGGATTTTAAATTAGTATTTATAAAACGTTGATGGATACTTTACGTAATTAAAGTTCTCTTACTTAACCTCACAAAGAAATTTTAAATTTTAAGTGATTGTTTTAAACTCCCAAAGGCACGGGGACGGAAGGTGTCCATCGCGACCGGGTTCTGCGGGATCACAGTGTATATCAAGGATATTTTTGATTGCTACATGCTCTGACATGTTATGTAGTATGTGTAATGAATGTTGTTTTGACTTGGATTTCCTAAAGTGTATACTATCAAGGCCTATGAGTCTAAATGTGTTGTGTTACATAGACCTATGTGTCTAAAGACTGTTATGTTACCAGGACCTATGTGTCCAAATGTTGTTATGTTACCCAAGACCAGTGAGTCAAGGGGTTGTCATGTATGTGTAAGTGTGTTGTTAAGATACCCGGACCATAGAGTCCGAGGTTATCATGTGGACATGTTATGATTATGTGGATGTGAATGTGTTGCCCGGACCATTAAGTCCGAGGTTGTGATGTAAAGTGTGTTTGGTTATGGAAGTTTATTTCCAAGTGATTCCTGTGTTCTAATCTAATGATGTGTGGAAAGTGTGAACTTCGAGGACGAAGTTCTTTTGAGGGGGGTAGATTGAAATACCCCAAACCTTGATATGTGGTTTAAATATCAAATTATGGTATGTAAAGGCTAAAAGTGCCTTAGTAACATCAGTGAACAATTTAAACCATAATAAATGCAATAAAGCATAAGACACAGTTTGAGCAAAAACATGCTCTAAGCTATGAGTGAACTTGGTTAGGACCCAAAGAGCCTACCAAGACTGGATAACATTTAATTATGATTTAATAAGGCTAAATAAGTCCTTAGGAAACTTTGGTGGACAGTTAAACCAAATAAAACACAAGAAAATACCTTAAAGTCAATAAGAGCAAAAATGTGCTCTAAGCTTGGGATAAATCTGTATAAGACCTAATGGTCATACTTATATCTTATAAATATGTTAATGAACATATTAAATCAATTACCAAAGAAAACCAAGCTTGAAAACAAGTTAAAACACAAAAAGTGCTTTAAGGAGTCTTAAAGCACGTTTTTGAAAAATTGTCTTGTAAATGAGTTTTGAATGGCTAAATGTCCATCATTACTCTTTAATTAACATGTGTACTATATAGTATCACATTTGGGTGGCTATATTAATGGGAAATCAAAAATTTCACTTCTATGTGCCTTAGTTTGTGAATAGTGATTTTTATAAGCTAGTTTGTAACACATGATGTTATAAGTAATTAAATGAGCCAATAAAGACTATATTACCCTTCTAACTAAATGGTGGCCGGTTTTAGTAGTGAGTCACCAAGTTGTAAAAGAAATCAAATAAGTAAAGTAAAACTTAAAGTAAAGTACTATTTTGCTTTATAACATAAATATCTCCAAAAAGCAAACTCATCTTCTCATTTCCTTCTCTTCTTTCATTTCAACGGTTCTTCACCTTCTCCTTTCCTCCATTTACGATTTGCAACAGCCCTCTCTTCTCCATCTTCATTTCCTTGCCAAATCCAACTCCATGCTCCAAATCAAATTCTAAGACCATATTTGTCTTAGTTAGGTCAAGCTCTACACTTCTACCTTTTCAAATCTTCAAGAGCTCAATTTTGGTGCCATGGAGAATCACCATTGATGGAGCTTGAGCTTGTATTTCTACACATTATTACTCTCCTTTGCTTCTAGGTAAGGGAACTCAAAGAAAATCCATGTTTCCTCCATGTTTTCATGTTGACCGAAAATTCACCTCACCATGGTGTATTTACCTTGCTTGTTTTAGCTTCATTTGAATCTTCCAAGGGCTAGGAGGAGTCCTCTCTTGATACTTATTCAAGTTCTCTTCCAATTCCAAGGTAAAACAATTACCTTAATGTGTTAAAACAATATGTGTAACTAGGGTTTACAATGAGGTGAAGCATAATGCTTGAATACTCATTCTATTGTTTGTATAATGTTTAGTAGTTGAAAAGGGACCAAATTCCCTACCGGTTTTACAAGGAAACAAGAAAGAAATTTGTGAGGAAAAGAGGTAAACAAGCTATCTCAATGTAGTTTAAATGCCTTAGGAAAAATGAGCTTGATTTGCTTAATAAAATACCTAAGGAGCCAATGGCAAATGAGCTAGTAAAATGCTCTCAAGGAGACTAGTAAAAGAACATATGTATTGGTGTATGTATTTGCAGGTCAAAGGCATACTTATGTGGGAAATTCAGTGTCTATGGTTTATGTTATTTAAGGGCCTAAGAGCCATGTTATTTAAGGGCCTAAGTGCCAAGCAATTTAAGTTATGCACTATATTGTGATGTAGTGCTTAATGTGTGAAGTTTGTGTATAAAAATGTGTTTGATGGATTTTAGGTGTTTTGAATGAAATAAGGTAAAAACCTAAGTGGTTGGATGCGAGTATATACAAGAGAAGCTATGGCCAAATTTGGGAAAAATGTGTGAGAAGTTCTAAGTGTTTTAAATGGTCTTGGTGATCTAGGAAGTGTTAAGGTGATTTAGAGTGATGCAAGGATTTAGGTGTTATCTTGGAAGTTCTAGGAATTCAATGTGTGTTTTGAGAGTGTATTGAAAAGCCTTGAAGAAGTTTGTTTAAGGTTTGGGTGATGTTGGTGAATGAGGAGAATGATGTTTAAGTAAGGTTTTGAGAAAAGAATTCAAGGAGTTGTAAAAAGGAGATTTAGTTAGTAAGAAAAGGAGTTGAGAGATGATGTTAAGGTGTAGAGGAAACACCTTGGTATAGTGGTCAATATTGGTGAAATACCATTTGGAAAAATTAAGGGGGAAGTGTAACGCCTTGTGGAGGTTTATTTATGAACTTGTGGGAAAGACTTGAGGAGTGTGTGTAAAGGGGATGAGTGTAGTGCAAATGATGTTTAAAAGGGTGGTTATAAGGTAGTGAGGGAGTACTTTGGTTAGGTGAAGTTTTAGGCAAGAATACAAGTTACAAGTGTAAGAAAAAAATGTTCTAAGTGTTAAGGACTTAGTAAAAGTTGAGTAAAAGTTTAAGGAATTTTTGGGATGTTTCGAGAGGGTTTAAGTGTGCCCAAAAGATGTTAAAACATGTGGGAGAACATGTGTAAAGCATAGGAAAAAATTGGGATGAATTTGGAGTTTAGAAAGAGGAAAAGCACATTAGAAAATGGGTTCTGCAGTGGACCGCCCCTACGGACCGCCCCTGTGGGGAGGTCCAGTGCAGAGAAGTGAAAAAAAAATATACGTGTAGCATCTGTTGTGGACCGCCCCTGGGACCGCCCCAGAGGGGCGGTCCAGACCAGAAATGAAGAAAAAAAATTTGTTTAAGGCTCCTAAATGGGGGATTGAATGGTAATGGTTTTAGTTTTAGGCCTTGTTTGGTGACATGTAAAGGCCTTAAGAGGTGTAAACAAGTATGAGGTGTAATGAGAAGTGATTAACTTATATGATTAAGTTTAAATTACAATGACTTAGTGGTCCAACATTAGGGAGTGATGATGGTTGGAAAGATAAACATTAGACTTTAAACAATCATGTTACATCCAATGTTAATGAAAGTACATGTAATGTTATCAGTTGTTCGAGAATTGCTCGAGGAACATAAGTGGACGTGGTAAAGTGGACTCCGGTGACAGGTATGGTTTTCTTGCAACCTGTGTCCTACCGGATTACACCGGCTTGTATGCCAATGTGTTTTTCTGTATGTTTGCCACGTTGTAAGATAAAACATGTAATGAGTTTACAGTAATTCATTTATGTGGCGTGTACAACTCCGATACCATTTAACCTCGGAAGTGTTAACCTTAGTTAACTGAGTCTAGGATCACATGAGAGTTCGGTATTCGGAGTAAACGACCCGAACCATGGGACGTACTAACCACGGCTATGCGTGTGTTAATTGTGTGATATGTGTATGGGAATGTAGGGATCTCCCTTGTGTGTTTAACCCTTGTAACTGTATGGTGGTTGTTATGATAGACTCCATAGTGGGGTTCTAACTAATAACTAAGTAAGTATGTACTAACAGTGGTGAGGAATCCGGTTTGGCCGGTCGCGCGTTGTTTGGGAGAGGGTATCCTTCCTAGCCTTACCCTTCTCTTTGTTATGGTTGTTTCCCTCACGGGTTATGATCTCCCATTAGCTTACTCCAAAGCTTAGCTATTCTGACTTATGATCGGTTTAGGGGGAACATGTGTTTGTGTGGTGTGTTCGGGCCTCCAAACCCGAACCGCCTTAACTTAAGTTACTCGTCCAACTATTAGGACGGTAATGAGTGTTGTCGTTATTGTATAACGAGCTTATCATGAGACTGGCAACATTCTCTAGGCTCACCAGTGTGTAAACAATGTTTGGGTCGGTTCCTAAGCGAACCATTCCCGTTGTGTTATGTGTTTTGTTGTGATGCAATATCCATTGCGGTATTATGTTGTGTACGTGGAAACGTGCAAAGTGTTGTTAGGTGTTGTTTGTAGTGTATGTTATATGTTGTATAATGTAGATTGTGTGGATCATGGATATGATTCCCAGTTTGTGATAGGAGGCGTTTAAGGATAACCCGATTTAAGGGTATGTGTCGTCTATTAAGGAAGTAGCTCCATTGGAGGAGAAACACTCTAGGGATGATGAATACCATGGGTGACTTATTAAGTAGGATGTATTATCCGATTGTTGAGCCCATTGAGGCGAAATGTTAAGTGTTGTGTTTATTGTTACATGCATGATTTAAATATAATCAACTGCATGTTAAGACGACAATTAGTTGTGCGTGGCCCGGTAGCATGTGGGCTGCGGATTACCATACCAGCAAAGGTGCTGAGCCCCTTGGGGGCCACCCTTTCTCTTCTTTTCCTATTTCAGGTACGAAGTGCTGGAAGCCGTTCGAGAGTAGGACGGGTAGTAGTCGTACATGGGTAATCATTTAAGTATATTTATACAGTAGGTGTAGTAAGACCGATATTGTTGTCGGCACCAGTTTATTATACTCGGTATAGTTGATAAGGTGTATGTTGTTGTTGTTGTTGTTAATGTAAAGGAATAACAATGTATAGTCGCTCGGGAATTTAGCCCATCAGACCGGTACAATGTATATGGATTAGCCTTGTTAGCCACGTGGGTGGCTAACGGCGTGTAACACCAACGAGTTAAGTAATGTGAAGAGTTGTTTTCCGCTGCAGTTTATTGTAAGTATGTAAATGTTGGATGGGGTGTTACATTTTTGGTTGTTGAAACAGGTGAAATAAATGTTGAAATGTGGACTAGAATATGTGGTGAGAGTTAAAAATATAGGGGAACCTCTGCCCAAATTTTTATGGAAATAGGAGGACTTAGTTGTGTAAGAGAAGAAGACTACCTAGGAAATTACTTGGTGATTTGGAGAGTTTAAGTGAGTAGTTTAGTTTGTAACAAATTTAGAAGAGGATTTAAGTAAAGGGAGGAACTAGGATTGAGGCAATGCATTGAGGATGTTAGGAGTAGCATTAGTAGAGGGAGTATTGAATGGTAATGAGGAAGGGAAAAATCTGTAACACTTGTAGGAGAAAGAAGTTGCAACAGAGGAGAAAAATGTAACAGTGGAGTGTTAATGTAACAGATTTTTGTAGTGTGTTTTGGGCTAGTTTAAAATGCTTAAACAAGGTTAAAACATGCTAGATTATATGTAGAAACATTAAGGGAGAGATTGGTAGAAGTTTAGAATTTAAACAAGCTCAAAAACTTACATATATTTACTGCAACTAGTCCGGGTTGCAAACCAGAATGCGAACCCGGACTAGCCATAAAGTTAGACAGAATAAGTTGCAGTGGGATGATCCGGGTTTAAAACCAGGAGGCTAACCCGGAACATCCCAAAAACATACCCGTAGCTTTCTCAAAATACGTTGTCCGGGTTTGGAAGTAGTATGTAAACCCGGAACAATGCAAAAATCCACCCGAGAGCAAGTATCTGTATTGGTCCGGGTTTGAAATAGGGAAGCAAACCCGGAACACACACATTTCTAACCCGTAAGTTGCTCCAGTGGGTTGGTCCGGGTTTGTAAACCCGGACACTAACCCGGAACATGCCAAAAACCCTCCAGAATGTGTTCTAAAGCTATTCCAAGGTAGGGTAAAGATGGGTAATGATATTATAAGATGATTAAGACATAATTAATGATGTTTAAAGGTCATTAAGGCTATAAACAAGCTTAGAAAATAATTGTAAGTAAGTAACTTAAGTAAATGTATTTAAGTAACAAAGAGTTAGTAAGTATGAACTAGGAAACTTTTGGAAAGTAATAAGTAAGGTTAGTGATGGATAATTAACCACCCAATTGTATGTATGTCATAGGATTCGACTAGTTGAACACCGAAGGGAGTCGGTGATTCCAAAGTCAACGGTGAAAGGTATGATTTCTTCATGCCCTGTATCCTAATCTGGTTACCCCGATTTGTGTGCTTATTTGACCACCTAATAAGATAAATGCACGAACCGGATTATATTGCACTTACTTGTGCTTGTTTACATTGTTCTTGATATTTGTATGAACAATAGTTTGTATAATTCATGAAACATATGGATGATGACGATGTGTATTGTATTTTGTAGTGTACCTGTATGTTGTATTGTATTTTGTATGGATGTGTATATGAGCTTGTACTGTACTATTGTGGCTTGAAGGTTGACTTGTGCTAATTCCTAACTAGCTAACTCCTAACTTAAGTGAGTAAATTGGAATGAGTACAAGTCCGATATAGCTTCGGCCACGCGTGAGGATGAGGTGACACAAGAGGTTGGATCCGATTCCTGGTTCGTAAGCTGGTCCACGGCCCAAATCCCTTAAGTGGGTAGCATCCTGGATTAGTGAACCAAGTAAATCCCGGAGGTGGGACGGAGTAGTCCCCAGGGCCGGAGGTCCCGACGACTTAACTTGAGTAAGAGTAAGAGTAAGTAAGTAGTAAGTGAGTATGAGAATGAGTAAGTATGTGTATGCTTGGAGTAAATGAGTAAAAGAGTAATCTCCACCCGATTAACCCGGGTGGACCAATATGGGCTAACAAGTTATTGGATCGTGTATGAATTGCGTATGTATTGTATATTGTATTGGGTATCTCGGAATTCAGAAAGGTAAGTATGTATCGTTGGGCTATGTGGATTACTATGTATGAACTGAAGTGTACGCATTGAAGTGTATGTATGTATCCTTGCGTAGAGTATCGTAGTATCTGTATGAAAGCATGTATGCATGTATGTATGAATAAAATGAACCGCATGTATTCGACCAAGTGGTCGGCGTACCCTCACTAGTACGCGGGGTATGCGGTTATCATGCTCGGCGAAAGCTGACCCCTTCGGGGGACATTTTTTTAGTGTGCAGGTACCCGAAGCGAATGTGGTCAAGGCACGAGACCGGCGACTACATTGGATAGTAGTAGTAGAATGTAGAGGTGTATCAACTAGCACACCCTTGTATTTAGAAAGTAATGTAGTAGTGAGGAATGGGTAGTAAGTAGTCTCTTAGGGTGTATGTACGAACTTGGAAGGGATATGAATTGTATAAGGATCCTAGTAGACTCGGTTAAGTATATTGTATTGTATGGATTGAAGAGGAGTAAGTACTGAATGGAGTATTGTTGTAATTGATTGATGAATGGAGTATGTATTCTAGATGCGTAGTACTCGGGATTCCGGTCCATCAGACCGATGCTGTATGTAGAGGAAGTAGCCTTGTTAGTCACGTGGGTGACTAACGGCATTGTATCACCCATTGTATGTAAGTATATTTCCGCTGCGTGTATCTGATATGTATGGAGATTGGACGGTAAGCACTGTACTAATGGTAGGGGTGTTACACTAACAAACACAAAAAATACAGAAACTCGCACACTTAGGTAAATCCACCTTATAACAAGCCTTTTCGTGACATAAGTAGAGGAAAAATAGCTTCGAAGGGTAGTGAAAGTAATTTGAACCCGGAAAAGTTATATTACCAAGCCCCCGGACCCGAATTCTTACCTTTCCAAGTTTACTTAGGTTAAAACTTTGGTAGCGACTCCTATAGGTTCCAGTGGACTAACTTAGGTTATAATAGCTATTGTTTTATAACATAGTTGTTAAACTTAGGTTATAAGTGGACCTAGAACCTAACGAGATATTAATCAACACAATCAACATAGGATAAGGTTCAAAAACCCGGGGCTCACAGTTGTTTTAAGCTCACGGCCTATGAGCCACCTGAGATGTCGATCCACCCATCTATCACCGGTTTTCCATGGTTATATGGCCGCACGTAGCAATAGCTCTTGCATCTTGTTAATCTTAAGGATTTTGCCTTTCGCTTGTACCAGATGTGATTCATTGTTTTTATTGCGTTACTGCTAGATATCTAGTTACAAATGACCTGATTCTCACCATCGACTATTGTGCATAGGATCGATCTGTGTTTCTCTTCTCCTTTACTATCTTTATTTTTGTCTCTACAAGTCTTAGTGGTTTGCAGGGTAGCTTGATGGATTTCCCCATTTTGAGTCGTGCCCTATTGTCTGCGTTTGACTTTCACTTCAAATCTTTTAGTTCGTTTACCTTAGAACTCCCTATCAGCGTAAATAGCCCATTTAGCTATTTCAAACGAAGCAAATGTAGTAGCTTTGCTGCTATTTGTCGCCATACATGTGGGTTTACTATATTCACGATGAATTCTACACGAGTCTATTCATTTTGCTACACTGATCATCTTGCTAAATATATCATTGTTACACAAGGTAGCTTGAAGTGTTCCTCATTTTGACCTGATTGGGAACCTTTTATGACACATTTGATATTTTGATTCATGTTTTGACAGAGGTACATTAATTGATTGGACATGGGCTGCATTGACCTGAACTTCTTTTGATCATACTGGTGGGCTTTGGACTGCATGACTATTCCTCTCGGGTTCAGAAACACAAATCTTTAATCTTTTATTGACTATAATTTAATTTTACTTGAACAGTTAATTACTCCTTGTGCTTTGATATGGGTTTGGAAACTGGTTGGAGACTAACATAAAAATGTTCCCCTTTACGTGTGGATGTTGATCTGGAAATTGTGTTGCTTCTGATTTTTCCTATTGTGTATTCATTTGTATTTGGAAATTGTCCCGCTTCTGACATCATTACTAGACCCTATCCCTTTTATGGTATTTTGGCAAATTAGGGCCCTTGTATTCCTTCTACTTGGTGATTTGGACCAAACTCACGTTGGTTTTTGGCATTTTTGGCTTCCTAGCTGCTCCACATGTGGATTAATGTTGCTTCCGACATTTGACTTCATTTGCATACTGTCTATGTGATATACTTTCTTGTCGCCTTTATCTCTTTGCGTTATTTGTTTAATTTGAGTTGTCCCTTACATTGAGTTGTCCCTTACATTTGGTTTCATGTTTGCCCGAGGTACATACTCAATTTGACATTGGCTGTGTTTTGCCTCGCTTAGGCTGTGCTTTGCTTGACTTGGTCAGGATTTGTGGACTTCTGTGCGTCGTGGCTGGCTGTCCCTTTTGTGTTTGGAATTTCAACTCTCAGTTTTCATTACTACATTTCAGTTATCTTTGATGACTAATTGCCCCTTTTCACATAGATGTGAGTTTAGAAATTAATTTTAGACTGGCACATGACCTGTCCCTCGCGCCTAGATACAAACAAGATTGGGGCGATAGTTACCCAAATGCTATAATTGTTTAGATAAATCACTCATCGGCTAAAGGTCTCATATTAATTCTTCATCTTACAGGGAAATGATTTGAAAAACCCTTCCACAAACGAGAAACCCTCTCTCGGGTCTAGCTAGGATCTCAAATGACTCACAATCCATCCTTTTGATACTACACTTTGGTTTGAGTCATAAGCTAGGATGATGAATTAATCTGAGTTGCAACCCCTTTGCTTGATTTATCTTACAATTCATAGTGTTTGCAGACAACTTGAAACTCTTTTCTATGTTCAAGGTTGAGGTGTGGGTAATGATTAGATTTTTCCCTTTCCTCCCACAGAGAGGGGTCATATGATCCCATTGCACATATCCTAACCTCATTTCATTATTCCTTATCTAATTTATCTTTCTCTTTCTGTTGTGCTCTATGGCATATACATGGTAGTCAATGAGCTGGAAAATGTGTTAGGACCAGGAGGATGGACTCTCGCCAGGATTACCCCGGTCTTCTATCACGAGTAACGATTTGTGCAGGTCAAAACCCTATCAGCTCAAGTGAGGTGGCGCCGATATGACCCCCATAGCAGCTCTCTTTTTATAACTTTCATTTGTATTTGTAATTTGTAAATAGTTTATTGTTCTTATTATCAGTTGTAATCCTAGGATTAATTCTCTCTTCTTTACTTCATGTTATGCCTTCTATTGCACTTCTTCGTATTCAGTTGGTTGTAATAACTTATGATCCATATCTTGGGTCATCAGAAAAGCCCTAGGATAGTGGGTGTCGCTTCTCATTGAATAAACCCTGGCCCTATTTTGTGAAGGTGATACCCTTACCTTAAATCACATCCTTAAAACACAAAGAAAATTCAACACAATTGTTGATTTAATCATGACTCATTCCTAAGTTCAACGTAATTCATTGTTCATCCACCACTCATGAAATACCCCTACTGTTAATACACATGATTAAGGATTAATCATTAGATTAGGAAGGCTAATGAACCCTAATAAATTAAGGAAAAATGGAACTCCAAACATATATATATGTGAATGTACATAGTCCAAAAAGGTCATTAAACCTTACATAAAATAATGGACTAATGAGGGAGTAATTATAAGGAGAAATCAACTAATAAAGTAGATGTAACATGTAATATATCATTACATGATTTAAGAGCACAAATAACATGAGTGAATTATAAAACATACTTTAACTAGTCACAATGAATAGTAAAGTATACCAATCACTCAAAATATAAAGGAATACACGTTAACACAAAGGAATACACCTTAGAATAAAGTAACTACATAAGTTACAGTCTAACACATGAAACAAGTCCAAATGCACAACATATAGCACCTTAATATTATAAGTTAAAAGAATTACAAAAATACCCCATAAATATCCAAAGGGGCGGTTTTGTGGAGCAATAGTACCATAAAGGAGGAAGGTTTCTTAAGTCACAAAGTCTTCTTACATGGGGAACCCCAACTCACAACTTCTTACACTCTCTTACCAACACTCATTCCTCCCATGCTGCTATAAATCCTCCCTCATCTCACCTGACAAAGTGCTTCATCTTTTTCCTCTTGATTCTTCTCTTCGAGCTCCATGGAAGGACAACAATGGTGAGTTAACTTCCTTACTATTTTTCCTCTTAAATATTCTTCTTTCTTCCTCAACAAAGCAGAAAGAACACACAACCATCCTTCCCACATGATCTAGGCCAAAAATATACAGATTTTTAAGACCAAAAACCATGGATAAATCATGGAGGAAGTTAGCTAAGTCTAACCAAAGCTAAAGGTAAGAAAATGTGCTTTAAACTCCAAGTCTTTTCCTTTGGACAATGTGTATGCTGTTATGTATGAAAATCCCTTTGTTATTATGGTCATTTTTAAGTATTATAAGTGTGTTAAGGCTTGTATGATGGCCAAAAGTTTATGGGAGATGTGGATGTGTTTTGATGGATTTAATGCCTTTTAAAGCATAGGTTATATTGGTACTATGTTAAGTTTTAAAATATGATGTTAAAGGGCTGTTTGAATGATTTAAAGTACCTCATAAAGTTAGTGGAAGAATACTTACGAAATTAGGATGTGTTTGGATAAGGTCTGGAGAGAAAATGTGGTTTAAAAGTGATTAAGAGTTAATTAGATGACTTAGTAATTATATGTCTAAAATTAGGTGTGCGGTATAATACGGTCAAACCTAGATGTGGCTAGGGTGTTGACCAAAGTAAGAGAGAGAAAAGGTTGAAAATTGAACTAAAAAAGGAATTGTTGTGAATTTGGAAAGTTTGTGGGGTCAAGCATAAATAGAGAAAGTTTGGGGTGAAAACCAAATTAGAGCAACACAGCAGGAGTCAAACAAATGCAAGAGAAAAGAGCTCAAAGATAAACAAAAGATAAGCTACGAAGGAGGTTACCCCACCCCACACTTAGAGTGAAGCAATGTCCTCATTGGAAGAATTACATTGTGCAAGCAATCCAACGGGAAACAAAAGTAAGACATAAGTGGTTCAGAGGGGAGTATGTGTAACAGTAAAGAGTGAAAAAGATTTAGAATACTCCCCAGAGTCCGTTCACGGTGTGTTGCTCGGTCCACCCTACACTTGAGTTCAGCTGTAGAATTGCGCAAGATGTGCCTGGAAAGAATTTTCTAAGCAGCCAGAAGAACTCAAGTTATTACTGCCTCATGTGCTGCCACTCCTTAATGAAGAAAAATAAGAAAATAGACTAATAACATTTTTTTTTTAATATTAGATAAATTATTGAAGCACACGAAAACTGTAAAGTAAATGTAAGTGTAAGAAAAAGGATAGAGAATTCTTCCTGTAATTGAAATAAGTGGTGGGTTGCCTCCCACCAAGCTGCTCTGTTTTATAGTCTCAAGCTAGACTCATAAGTCCGATTAGGAGAAAGAGGAAGAGGAGGGGAGTGGGAGGGGAAGGGGTCCCACAACTTCCTAGAACTAAGTTGCGCAGCTTTTGGAACTTATGTTTAACCGCCATGGTAGAGACGTCTTTTTAGGTGGCGCCGACTCCGAAACAGGGGAAGAAAGATCCTGCTGTACTGGACAAAAGAAACTCCAAGCAAGTTAGTAGAAACATCAGCGGGACAAGTATAACCTTTCAGACGGGCCCATTAACTTTGAAGGTTTCACCCTCTTGTTTTCCAGTTCGTAGGCTCCAAATGAAGTAACCCCTACCACCTTAAATGGTCCTGCCCAATGAGATTTAAGCTTTCCTGGAAAGATCTTCAATCTAGAATTGTAGAGGAGCACCCAATCTCCAACTTTGAAGTCACGTTTCTTGATCATTTGATCGTGGAGCTTCTTGGTGCGTTCCTTGTAGATTCGAGCACTGTTGTAGTAGCTTTATCTCTTAGTTCTTCAAGCTCTGAAAGCTGAAATTTGCGTTTCTCACCAGCAGCAAGTATGTCAAAGTTCAGGGCTTTAAGTGCCCAGTATGCCTTATGCTCCAACTCAACAGGTAGATGGCAAGATTTCCCATATACTAGCCTAAAAGGAGACATCCGATGGGTTTGTCTTGAATGCTGTCTGTAGGCCCAGAGAGTGTCATCTAACCGTAGAGACCAGTCCTTCCTTGAAGAGTTTACTGTCTTCTGGAGAATCCACTTCAACTCTCGATTGGAGACTTCAGCTTGTCCATTTGTTTGTGGGTGATATGGTAGTGCAACCTTATGACGTACGCCGTACTTAGCCAACAAGGCATCGAATGAACGGTTGCAAAAATGTGATCCCCCATCACTGATAATTGCTCGTGGGACTCCGAAGCGAGTGAAGATGTGCTTTTTGATAAACTTGACCACGGTTTTTGAATCAGCATTCTGGCATGGTATGGCTTCAACCCACTTGGACACATAGTCCACTGCCACCAGAATGTATTGATAACCTTGTGAAGATGGAAATGGCCCCATAAAATCGATACCCCAACAGTCAAAAAGTTCGACTTCCAAAATGCTTTGCTGAGGCATCTCATGTCGCCTTGAAGTATTGCCCATGCGCTGACAGTTATCACAACTAGCCACAAAGGTTTGGCAGTCTTTATGGAGTGTGGGCCAATAGAATCCGGACTCCAAAACCTTGGCTGCTGTCCGATGGGATCCATGATGGCCTCCAGCTTCTCTGGAGTGACAAAACTCCAGAACACTAGGTACCTCATCATCAGGGAGACACCTGCGAATTAAGCTATCTGCACACACTCGAAACAAGTGAGGGTCTTCCCAGATATAATGGCGTGAGTCAGAAAGGAATTTCTTTTTCTGAGCATATGATAAGTCATGAGGAACAACTCCAGAAACAAGAAAATTAGCCATATCAGCATACCATGGCTCTTGCACTTTTTTTAAACTGAAGACGGCTTCATCGGGAAAAAATTCATTAATAGGAATACCGTCGTCAGGAGTTACCATCCTAGAGAGATGGTCAGCAACAACATTCAGCTTACCACTCTTGTCCCTCACTTCTATATCGAATTCCTGTAAAAGAAGAATCCAACGTAACAAGCGAGGCTTGGCCTCTTTCTTGGCAAACAAATATTTAAGAGCAGAGTGGTCAGTGTGGATAATCACTTTACTTCCCCATAAACAGAAAATTAGCCATATCAGCATACCATGGCTCTTGCACTTTTTTTAAACTGAAGACGGCTTCATCGGGAAAAAATTCATTAATAGGAATACCGTCGTCAGGAGTTACCATCCTAGAGAGATGGTCAGCAACAACATTCAGTTTACCACTCTTGTCCCTCACTTCTATATCGAATTCCTGTAAAAGAAGAATCCAACGTAACAAGCGAGGCTTGGCCTCTTTCTTGGCAAACAAATATTTAAGAGCAGAGTGGTCAGTGTGGATAATCACTTTACTTCCCCATAAATATGATCGAAATCTATCTAAGGAGAAGACCACTGCCAGGAGCTCTTTCTCAGTTGTTGTGTAGTTTCTCTGGGCATCATCTAGAGTTTTGCTGGCATAAGCAATAACTCTTAACACCTTATCTTTCTTTTGGCACAGGGCTGCACCTACTGCAAAGTCACTAGCATCACACATTATTTCAAATGGCGATGACCAGTCAGGAGAAACAACGATAGGGGCAGCTACCAATTTTTGCTTAATTAAATTAAAAGCAGAAATACAATCTTCAGAAAATATAAATGAAACATCTTTCATTAGCAATCAGTCAAAGGTTTAGCAATTTTAGAGAAGTCTTGAATAAACCTTCGATAGAAACCAGCATGCCCAAGAAACGATCTTACTTCCTTTACACAAGTGGGAGCTGGTAGCTTCTCTATCACTTCGACTTTTGCTTTGTCAACCTCAATCCCTTTAGCAGACACCTTGTGGCCGAGCACTATCCCATCCTTTACCATAAAATGGCATTTCTCCCAGTTGAGAACTAGGTTGGTCTCTTCGCACCGTCCAAGGATAAGATCAAGCTGTGCTAGACAAACATCAAAATCAGAGCCATAGACAGAAAATCGTCCATAAATACCTCTATACTCTGCTCAATGAAGTCTGCAAAGATGGCCTGCATGCAGCGCTGGAAAGTGGCAGGGGCATTGCATAAACCAAAGGGCATTCTTTTGTATGCAAAGGTACCAAATGGACAAGTAAAGGTAGTCTTGTCCTGGTCCTCAGGTGCAATAGGAATTTGAAAGTACCCTGAAAAACCATCTAAAAAACAGTAATATTCCTGCCCAGCCAATCTCTCTAGCATTTGATCAATAAAGGGGAGTGGGAAATGATCTTTCCTGGTGGCTGAATTCAAACGCCTATAATCTATACACATACGCCATCCAGTGATCTTTCGTTGGGGAATGGACTCACCTTTGTCGTTTATAACAGCTTCAAAACCTCCTTTCTTAGGAACTACCTGTACAGGACTTACCCATGTGCTGTGATATAGGGTAAATGATCCCAGCGTCCAGAAGCTTCAACACCTCTGTCTTGACAACTTCCTTCATGTTAGGGTTGAGCCGACGCTGGGGTTGTCTGACAGGTTTGTAGTCTTCCTCCATATAGATACGATGTGTACAGAAGGCCGGGTTGATGCCTTTGATATCAGCTAGAGTCCATCCGATGGCTCTCTTATGTCTTCTCAGGACTTCAAGTAACCTGCTTTCTTGCCCAGAAGTCAAAGAAGATGAAACAATGACAGGCAAGTAATTATCATTAGCTAAAAAGCAGTACTTGAGATTAGAGGGGAGCTCCTTAAGCTCAAGTACTGGAGGTTGCTCTATAGAAGGAACAGGTCTTTGGATTTCTTTATCAAGTCTCTCCAAAGGAGGGCGATAGGCTTGAAAACCTGGTTTTCCTCTCTCTACATGTGCTAGAGCTGTATTAACATCCATATTAAGAGTTTTATCCTCAACAGAAGATATAAGAACATGTTCTAAAGGTTCAAAATCTGAAAAAGTAGAAGAAAGTATAGAATAAATCTCATCATCAGTAGAAAGTTCACATACCTCGCCATCCTCATCTTGCATACTTACCGACATAACTGAATGAGCTGAAGTAGAACTTAACTTCATCATCTTTTTCATATCAAACTCTATCTTCTCATCTCCGTACCTCAAGGACGACCCAAAATGAGTGGGACTTCCAATCATCATCTATGTCAACAACAAAATCGCAGGAAAGATGAAGCGGTCAACTCCCACTACAAGATCTCGCACAATTCCCATCGGTTTTATCTCGGATCTGTCGGCCAGCTGGAGTTTAAAAGGGACTGGGTGAAGCTCTCCTCCTTTTACCTTCAAGAAGGTTGCATATGGCATGATGTTGATGCTTGCACCCAGGTCACACAGGCCACTTCCACAATCTATATCTCCGATAAAGCAGGGAACAATAGGAGTGCCCGGATCCTTCTGTTTTGGGGGAAGTGCTCGAAGTAACGCGTAGAGCACTCTTCTGTAAGGTGGACAGTCTCCTTGTCCTGCTTTTCTTCCTCTTTGTCACGAGATCCTTCAAAAATTTTGCATAGTTAGGCATCTCCTGAAGAGCATCAATTAAAGGAATATCAATAGTCAGTTTCTTAAATATGCTTAAGAATTTATTGAACTGCTCATCTAAACACTTCTTTTTCATCCTTTGGAAATGGAAGCTCTATTCGCTTAGGAGTAGAAGAAGGTACATCAATTTGAATAGAAGATGGAGAAGGAGAAGAATTGATTGGAGCCTGTATCTCCTCAGAAACTACCACTGGTGGGACCGAAGGCTCTGGTGATTCATTAGAATGGGTGATCTTTTCACCAGTTTGTTGTGCAGTCACTTGCTCTTGATTATTTCCCAGCTGCTTGCCACTTCTTAATGTCACGGCTGCACTGAGCTCATCCTCAGGTTGGATTTCGAGATGTACCACAGTTGCAGATCCTAAGGCCTTGGCCGTCTCTCGGATTCTGCTGAGATTGTGATGGAAATGAGCCCGGCTGCCTTTGATGCTGGTTGTTAAGTAGCTGGTTCATCTGCTGCTCCAGATTTCTCTGGCTATCCATCAAGGATTGGTTGAGAGTTTGTTGTTCCTTCTGGTTGGTAGCCATGGAAGTAATTATATTGGAGCTTTCCATCTTTTCATCAGATGCAGATTTAATAGGTGGCTGGTAAGAGTTCTGGCCCTGTCCCATCTGCATCTGAGGACGAGCTTGATTGTATGGTTGCCTAGAGAAGCCTGGGGGTCCCTGCGCATTACTTTGTAAAAGATTCGAATTTAAAGCATTGTTGGGATTACCATACCTGAGATTCGGATGTTGATTTCGGTTCCAGGGCTGTTGGTAATTCCCTTGTCCTACAAAGTTGGCTTCTTCAGCGACCCGTATCTCCTCCAGATAAGGGCATACTTCAAACGAGTGGTCACCACCACAATGAGAGCACAGAGGCTCAGATGAGGATGAAGAAGCTATCCTCTTTACCTGCTGAGAAGGCTGACCATTAATTAGAAAATCGTCAAATCTTTTACTAGTGAGCTTACCAGTGTGGATTGTTGAGCTTGTGACTCTGCCATCTGCTCCATCCAAGGATCTATATTTCTTGCACCTTTGGCACCCATAGTCATAGTTCTGCCACCTTCGGTGCCCCACTGACGAACTCTTCTATGTACGTCTCCATGGCCGCCATGAAATCATTGCCGGATCGGTTGAGGATGTTTCCTCCCAAAGCTGATCTAACTTCGGCTTGATGTATATGCTGCAACCATTAAAGAATGTCATAGCTATACAAGTGAGATCTTGTCCGTGATGAGGACACTGTCGGAGCATCTCTTTAAAACGATCCCATGCTTCACAGATAGTCTCAGTACCTCCCTGTTTAAAAGCAAGTAAAGCAGCAACCAAATTCCTAGTTCTAGAAATAGGATAATATTTTTCATAGAACCTGGTTGTCATCTCCTCCCAACTAGTGATAATACCAGAGGGAAGACAGTAGAACCATTTCATTGCTTCACCGGTGAGGCTGCTAGGAAATAAACTCATTCTAGCATACTCCAGGAGACTATCTGAGCACCCAATTTGATCAATATTTATTAAAAATCGGTTGACATGATCTAGGGCGTCGTTGGGGTTGGAACCGTCAAATGTGCCTGAGGGCATCTCTCGTATGACCTTGTTCTGATGTGATGGCTTCAGATCCTTCCATTCCTTCATTAATTCAGGTGGTAGCGTAGGAAGAGCTACTGGGCTTCTTCTTGGAATGGCGCTGGTCTGCTAAATTGCTTCATTGCTTGGCTACCGTTTGTAGGAGTTGCCATTTGTATTTCTCTTTGGAACCTCTGTTGGCGTCTGGCTAGCTGAGCGGTACGTTCGATTTCCGGGTCAAGGATTCTGTCCCAGTCGAGATGAGTGTCTGACCAAGAACGAGTGTACACCATCAACAGTCTGCAAAAAAGAAAAATAGATTCCACAAAATTTAAAAGTAGAGTAAAATAATAAAAATAGATAGATACAATAATAATAGTAATAATAATAATTTTTTTTTTTTTTAATAATAACCCAAGCTAAGGACTAGACAGAGTCTAGTCCCCGGCAACGGCGCCAATTTGCAAACGATAAATTTGACCTATTAAATACCAAGAAATAATCTTAGAGAATAATAAATCAGAAAACCGTCAGGTTGCAAAAATCCTGGTTATTGTAGTAGAGTTTATGGGAACCAGGTATCGAACCGTGGGACTATGTGATAATTATCTAGACTTAGCAAAGGTTATAAATTGAGGGGGAATTTTGTTTTGTTCTAAACTGTGAATTATAATAAAGACAACAAGAATTTAAATAACAGCTAATAATTAAAATAACAGAATATTAAAAGTGGTTGTGAATATGGAAGAACGGACTCTGGGTTCAGGTTTTACTCGTTTGATTAATTATGCTATTCTACCGGTTTAATTAAGAATAATTTGGCAAAATTCCTTTTATAGTCTTTAGATTTAAATCCTAAATTCTAATGACCTCGTTTACCAGAACATGCAAGGTTTGATCTAAACTCAGGCAAAACACATGTAAACGGCTAGTTAAAAGGAATATAATTTTGCATCTGAAATACTAGATTTATTCAATCAGAATAAATTTTTCCACAGACATAACAATTAATATGACCTATCTATTTATCACGGATCTGATCAAAATAGATTTCGTAAAGCAATTTAATAAACTCATGTAATTTATTAAAAGCGAGAGAATAACATTAATCGTATCAAATTATAATTAATTTAAACCGGTAAAATAAAGTGCACAATTAAAACAAACTAATAATAACCATCCCCAGAGTATAATAATCTAGCCGGACATGTTAAATAAATGAGCAGAGAAGAGTAAAAGAAATCATCTGTTTCGCTGACTCCTGCTCCGTTATCTGACAGACCGGAATAGAATTGAGGTAGATGATAATATACGGAGAATGGTGGGGCGTGAGTTTTGTGGTGGTGGTCGAATGATTTGTGAATTGTAAATGGATGTGTACGTAAGTGAATTTGGAGAATGAATTTGTGAGTGTGTGAGTGTAATACGTGTGGTGATGTTTACGGGAGAAAGAAAATAAAATGGTAGTGGTGTCGAGTGATTATGGGAAGATGGATGAATGGTGGATTCGTCGATGACTGGATCGTGGGTGAATGACCGGATGATGGACGATTAATGGACCATTTGAGCAGAGTGATTTGCAGCTCTATTTATAGATACGTGCAACGTGATGCAGACAAGGAAGTGAGCGGCGCAGTAGTCAAAGGCGGTGGAGTTGGTACAGATCGGTGAAGATTTGAGTCAGAGATTTCATCGGGGGCAGAGCAATTGATTGCAGACAGATTTAATTGATTGAGCCGGCGTCACGCGTGCAGAAAGGGGTCATATGATCCCATTGCACATATCCTAACCTCATTTCATTATTCCTTATCTAATTTATCTTTCTCTTTCTGTTGTGCTCTATGGCATATACATGGTAGTCAATGAGCTGGAAAATGTGTTAGGACCAGGAGGATGGACTCTCGCCAGGATTACCCCGGTCTTCTATCACGAGTAACGATTTGTGCAGGTCAAAACCCTATCAGCTCAAGTGAGGTGGCGCGATATGACCCCCCATAGCAGCTCTCTTTTATAACTTCATTTGTATTTGTAATTTGTAAATAGTTTATTGTTCTTATTATCAGTTGTAATCCTAGGATTAATTCTCTCTTCTTTACTTCATGTTATGCCTTCTATTGCACTTCTTCGTATTCAGTTGGTTGTAATAACTTATGATCCATCTTGGGTCATCAGAAAAGCCCTAGGATAGTGGGTGTCGCTCTCATTGAATAAACCCTGGGCCCTATTTTGTGAAGGTGATACCCTTACCTTAAATCACATCCTTTTAAACACAAAGAAAATTCAACACAATTGTGATTTAATCATGACTCATTCCTAAGTTAAACGTAATTCATTGTTCATCCACCACTCATGAAATACCCCTACTGTTAATACACATGATTAAGGATTAATCATTAGATTAGGAAGGCTAATGAACCCTAATAAATTAAGGAAAAATGGAACTCCAAACATATATATATGAATGTACATAGTCCAAAAAGGTCATTAAACCTTACATAAATAATGGACTAAGAGGAGAGTAGTAATTATAAGGAGAGAAATCAACTAATAAGTAGATGGAACATGTAATATATCATTACATGATTTAAGAGCACAAATAACATGAGTGAATTATAAAACATACTTTAACTAGTCACAATGAATAGTAAAGTATACCAATCACTCAAAATATAAAGGAATACACGTTAACACAAAGGAATACACCTTAGAATAAAGTAACTACATAAGTTACAGTCTAACACATGAAACAAGTCCAAATGCACAACAATAGCACCTTAATATTATAAGTTAAAAGAATACAAAAATACCCATAAATATCCAAAGGGGCGGTTTTGTGGAGCAATAGTACCATAAAGGAGGAAGGTTTCTTAAGTCACAAAGTCTTCTTACATGGGGAACCCCAACTCAAACTTCATTACACCAACACTCTCCCCCCATGCTGTATAAATCCTCCCTCATCTCACCTGGACAAAGTGCTTCATCTTTTTCCTCTTGATTCTTCTCTTCGAGCGACATGGAAGGACAACAATGGTGAGTAACTTCCTTACTATTTTTCCTCTTAATATTCTTTTTCTTCCTCAACAAGCAAGAAACAACACAACCATCCTTCCCACATGATCTAGGCCAAAAATATACAGATTTTTAAGACCAAAAACCATGGATAAATCAGGAGGAAGGAAGTTAGCTAAGTTAACCAAAGCTAAAGGTAAGAAAATGTGGCTTTAAACTCCAAGTCTTTCCTGTGGACAATGTGTATGCTGTTATGTATGAAAATCCCTTTTGTGTATTAGGTCATTTTAAGTATATAAGTGTATGTAAGGCTTGTATGATGGCCAAAGTTGTATGGGAGATGTGGATGTGTTTTGATGGATTTAATGCCTTTTAAAGCATAGGTTATATTGGTACTATGTTAGTTTTAAATATGATGTTAAAGGGCTGTGTTTGAAGGATTTTAAAGTACCTCATAAAGTTAGTGGAAAGAATCTACGAATTAGGATGTTTGGATAAGGTCTGGAGAGAAAATGTGGTTTAAAAAGGATAAGAGTTAATTAGATGACTTAGTAATTATATGTCTAAATTAGGTGTGCGGTATAATACGGTCAAACCTAGATGTGGCTAGGGTGTTGACCAAGTAAGAGAGGAGAAAAGGTTGAAAATTGAACTAAAAAAGGAATTGTTGTGAATTTGGAAAGTTTGTGGGGTCAAAGCATAATATGAGAAAGTTTGGGTGAAACCAATTGGACAGAATGTGGTTGTTTAGTTTGTATGATGAAGAAGAATGAGTTTGAAACTTGGAATTAAATTAATTAAGTATGAAATATTATAAATATGGGGATTGGGGAGGTAATTGTAAGATCGGAAAATATTTGGTGGTAAGAATAATATCTGTGATAAGGGGGTTAACCCTAAATTATGGACTAGAGAGAAGTTTAATATAAGGTTGAGAATTAATGTGTAACATTAAGCATTAAAGTCTTAATGCTAAAGTATAAAGGTTTGGGTTAGTTAAGGAATTATATAATTCAAGAATTATATGAATTATATGGGATATTGTGGAACTATCCTAAACTTTGGGAATTATATAAAAAGTATAATCTTTGGATGTGATTGATGAAATGTAATGTTAATTAAGTGGATGAACTTAATGTACATATTAAGGTTGATTGGAATGAAAGAATTATTAAAGTTTGAGGAGATTTATAACAAGGATTATATGGAGTTTGGTAAATTGGGAATATACATTAAGGCTTATAATTTAATTTATTATGGAAGTGTGATTGGGTAATAACCATAGGTCTTAATCTAAGATTGGAAATTAATAAACCATTAAATGGTTAGAAGTTTGGGTTAAATAATAGGTTTGGAACCTAGAATATATTATAAGGTCATTAGAACATATAACATGTTGACCTGACTGCATTGACCAATTAGAGGGTCGACTGCATTGACCAAATCGATAGTTTGACTACATTGACCAAGTCAACTAAATTGACCAAAGAGGGTCAAGTGACCAACTCATTAATAAAGGAGATTTAATTACCAAAGACCTTAACATTAAAGGTCAATTTCATTAATACCATATAATAACAAAATATATGAGTGAGTATATATACAAAAATATATACCTATGATTAAAAGGAAATAAATTGAGTGAATGACTTACTCCTAAAGTTGTAGAATAATAAAACTATGTTAGTTACTAACATCACTAGAGGATTTAATAGCTAACCCCACACTTGAAAATTTGAAGTAAAAACTCGAACAATGACGAGCGGCAAACACCAGGGTTAATTACAATGGATTAGTCATTTCAAGTGATATGGAATTGGTTTAATGATTTATAGAGTATTAATGCTAGCATCGTATTCCAGAGCTAAGAGATTAAGGACGGGTGAGCAATAGGACGTCTGCTTCTCTATCATTGGTGTACGGTATGTCATTGCATGATCCGATTGCTCCCGAGGATTTCCTTGGGTTCGGATATGTATGTATTGCTTGACAAGATGATATGTGTTATTAAATGATTATTCTGTTCAAGAGATTTAATTGCCTGAGTACTTTTTGGGTACGAACAGAGTAGGGAGAGAGATGAACATCAATTGAAATAGAGAAAATACAATATTTGAGTAGAGTAGGCAACTGGCTATACGTATATACATACATATATATATATATATTATATTCCTTTTTGTGTCAATAAACAAGAGTACACCAGTGAGGAAGCAAGAAATATTACCTATATTTGCCTCTTCGGTCTGGTTGGAGAGAAGCAAGCACAAAAAAGAGAATTTTTGTCTAGTTGTGGGAGGAGAAAGAAGATTGGCGAGAGAGCATATTGAGAGAGATGATGCATTGGAAGGGATGGATGACTGGTATTTAAAGAAAGCCGGAGGGAAAACCAAGAGAGATAAATACTAACCAATTGATCAATGAATTAAATTGTTTAGTTAAATTAAAGAAAATCAAGGGTTAGGAAATATGAGAAGTTAGAATTAATTCATTAAGTAAAATTAGGAAATATAAAGGATAAAGTGGTTTATTGATTAAAAATGAAATATGAATAGTTAGAACTAGTTCATTAATATAATCAGGAAAACTCAAAGGACGAAACTCATGGATTAAAGCTGACTTATTTAGTATAATTAAATCATAGCAGTATTTAAATCGCAAGATTATTATTATATAACTTCATTTTTAATAAATAATTATAGCAAACTAACTAGGTAAATATGATGATTACAACCTGCTTATTTTTAAAACGGGTTATTTATTAAAACAAATAATCTTTATTAGATATTATACATTATGCTTGTAAATAATATAATATACTCATAAGGTACATAATATACTTTCAATCTATATATTATATTCTTATACTTTATAATATATGTATTCTAAAATTTTAGGGGTATTTCATCATTCCCCCCTTAAAATAAAGCTTCATCTTCGAAGATTGAACTCACACTACTAACCAATGTTCTAATAATCAACTAATCATTTCTGGCTACTTACGCGAAAGTGTTTAACATATCACTAACCATGATAATTTAGTTAACCATAATAACTATGGGTATTGCAGTCTACCTCCCTTAAAGAATATTACGTTCTCGTAATTAACTAGGCAATTAACTCATACCCGACTCAAAGAGATGAGGGACAATTTGATAAGGTTTTAAGCTGCAAGAAATCACACCTAAGTTCGCAACCATAGGACTATTGAAACACCCCTAAACATTTAAACGCATAAAAATTATAACGAGTTTTATAATTCGTACATAAAATAACGTACGAACAATTGAATCCGGTATATATATATATATGTACGAATACGAAAACACACGTACGTAACGTTACGATATGGTAACGTTGTAAATAAGTGACAATAACGTCGCAAAAGTTCATTACAAAAATATATAATAACACGGTATAATATATAGTCATACATATATCGTAACATTGTAAATAAGTGACAATGTCGTCACATAACTTCGTAACAAAAGAAAATAATAATAATAATAACATGATATAATATATAGTCACATATATATAAAAAATAAACTTGTGTACTGATTTTTATTGAAAAGGGGGGGAGCAAAGACACTCCCGCTAAGGTTCGAACCCGAAACCTCCCGTACCGTTCCCGAATGTTCAACCGGTTGAGCTATGCTCATATTCGGTATATGATCCACACGAATTAGAACTAGTATCTAATCGACTAGGTAAATGAAAAACAAATCCAATCTGGCACGCACTCCCTGTAACACCAATTCCTTCTTCCTCCTTGATGGAACATCAGATCGAACAAATAAAACAGAAGCCAGGGAATCCAACTCCGAGGCGACCATTCTATTTTTATTCTAATGCCATAACTTCTTGTAACTTGAGGCCACCTGATCCATGTTCCCTCCTAAATCCCTCGCCTCTCAGTCCCAATCCTCGGTAGTACGCTTGCATCAAAGAAAAACAATAACGACAACACCTACTCTGCGGGAATTCCTCTCTCGCCAGCCCTTGCATAAAAGTTGGAGAATTTCAAACTCCACAAACTGCTTTATTGGAACTACTGCCAATGTCATTAGTATAATCAGGACCTTCGTTTGAAAATCGCAGAGGGAACATGACGTACATGTACCTGTCGGGACTGATTCTTTTAAGTACCCCCAAAACAACGTTGGAATTTGTTGTCTCTGACTTTCACGCCATTTACTCTCTTGACTTGCGCCATTTGATTCATAACCATACAGACCATCTCATTCTCATTCCTTGCATGCATCAGTTCCTGCAAGTTCAGAAACTACCTACCTTCACGCCCTCTGTTTTCTGCACCCAAGGTAAGTGTGACAGGTTGCATTGTTTTCCTCCTCTCCTTTGCACTTATGTTTCCTTCTTTTCCCTACGATGATGCTGACCAAGAACTCCCTATCTAGCTACCCGCATCTTCCTGCAAGAAGGAAACTGGAACAAAACCAGCAACACATTAGTTGTGATTTTCGGCCCGAGGTGAGCCACACCAAACCCCGTATAACTTCCCCTTCTATTCTCTTACTGTCCAAGGCAATTCCAGATTACCCATCAAGTAACTCTTGATTCTGTCATGCACCACCTGCTCATGCAGTCCGCTAGGATGTTACGGAGTCAACTTGGATACAGCCTGCTTAAATCCCGTGCTGAAACACAACCAGAGGGTAAAAAGCTGTGCAGAATCAACTTCAGGTTACCTTAACTCCTTTTATGTTTCTACTTTTCCAAAGTCTAACACCTGAGTTGTCACTCCAGTGAGGTCGAGAGATCAAAGAGCCTGTGAGCTTACACTGTGTCAAGGAGTTACCAGGAAGGAGCAATTTCTAACAGAGAAAAAAAAGTGACAAACCCAAGGTATTGCACTAGCCAAGTCACCTGTACAGATCTTATAACATCTACTTTTCTGTATAACAAAATCCAGAAGTATTGTCTATATTGTGGTGGGCCTGTTTAAAGAGTAATGCCTTATTAAGATCTTAACTAAGCAACCTGAAGAAAAAAAAACTGGAAATAGAAGGAAACCACCAGTCGTGTGCATCGGTTTTCAGGTTTTAAGTTTCAGCTTCACGATTTCTTGTTTCAGTTTTAGGCAAGTTTCATCTAAAAGCTTGCTGAATCGTGAGGCTAAGTATAAACAAATTGGGAGGTGAGAAAGGAAACAGCTAGCAACTTAGAAGACTATAAAAGAACATGCATTAAACCATGATTTCAGTGTTCCAGTTTTCATTTCTTTTTCTTTCAGTTGCTGTGTCACTGAATTATCGAAGTACTGAGAGTGCACAGTGGGTTGAGGATTAATCCAAGGCGTGCTAAAATACTGAACTAGGTTGCTATATACATTGGGAAGATTAGTAGCCAGTGAGTAAGATAAAAAAAAAGACAATAACAGAACAGAAGAGAAGTTACCAGTTTATGTTTCAGTTTCTCTTCATTTCAGGTCTTGGGATATCTCAGTTTTAGATAATGATTTTTCAGAGGCATAGTCCCTGCTGCCTGGTGTGGTTGAGAGTTAAAAACTGCATGATAATGATAACTAAGTTGTTTAGATAACGTGGGGGAGTTAGGTACCAAGCCAATGAACGAAACAAAAAACAAAAAAAATACAGATACAAGGTTCAGTTCTGCATATTGACCAGTTTCTATATAAAGAGTTTCCAGAGAGTTTGCCTAAGTGATTTTGGGTTCTGTTTTGGGTTTGTTTTAAATTTAAAATCATGATTAAACACCTAACTAAGTGAGGGAGCAAGTTGGGTAATCTGAAAGTATATCAACGAATATAAAGAAAAACTGAAGACATGAATGCATCAGTTCTGGGCGGTTCAGATTAGCATCAGTATAAGTGTTTGTGTAATTGGTATAGATGCTGTGTGCTTGTTGAATTAGGTTAAGATGAACTTGAAACCTCTTAAAATCACGTGACTAAGAGTGTAAACCCCTAAGACTTTTGAACAGACAGAAAGAAAAGAAGAGAGAGTTCTCATATTTCCTGTTTCGGTTTTTCAAAGTTCCTAGAATATTGTATCCTCTGTATAACCCTGTTACAGGGGGTTCCATAAGGATTGAATTGAGAAATAAACTAAACCCAAACACACCTATAGCTACTGGGTTAAAATTTAAAAACAGTTTAGTGAATAACAGAAAGGGATGAAAGGAAAGATAATGCATCAGTTTGGTTTGGGTTTATTATCGTTTGAATGTGTTCCAGCTTTGTCTTCTGTAAATTGGGATCTGTGTAACAGAATCACAGAAATGTTATGAGTGTTGGCCTGGCATGTTAAGGAACTTAAAATCCAAGCTAATGCACTTAACTAAAATTGGAAACCCTTGGCAAAGATAGGAAATCAATTTAATACATTATAAGAGGAGTGACTGGTTACATGTTTCAATTGCAGTTTCTTTTCCCCGGTTCAGTATAATGGAGTTACAGGAGTAATATGAGTGCTGTATGGATTTGAAAATGAATTTAAAACCTCGCCAACTCATGTAACTCAGGGAGTAAACATATTTGGGGAAAAGCTAGCTAACAGATTTAAATAACAAAAAGAAACCAATAAGGAAAAAAAAGGATGTAGCAGTTCACACATTTTCTTCTGTTTCAGTTTCAGATTTTCTGTAGGGTAGCCTGAGAGATAATGACGTGGTTGTGTTGGGTTTGGCTGAGGGGAAAACTATATTAGGACACTTAACTAGGGAGCTACACAGGTTGAGGAAAATAAACCCCTGATCAATAAACAGAAAGGAAAATAGAAAGAAAACAAGACAAGAGTATATCAGCTGCATATCTTTAGATTCAATTGCAGTTTAGTTTCAGGTTGATGGCATATCTGTGACATAAACCATGATTGTGATGGGTTTGTTTTTGGTTAAGAATCTCGAGAGGATACTAGAGTAATTGAGTCAGTGATTTGGGAGAAACGAAATTCAATTTCTGAACAAACAGAAAATGGAAGAGAATTATCAGTGCTATGGTTACAGTTTTCCTTTTCAGATTTCAGGTGTAGTAAAGAGTATCCCTCAGGAGTGTGTATGTGTCTTGCCCCTTGGGTTGAGGATGAGCTTGGATTCTCTCAAAATTGACTCAGCTAGGAGTGTAGAGGATTTGGAGGGAGTATGAATCGGTTAGGAAACAGACAGAGGACAAAGTGTGAGAATGCATCAGTTTTGGATTTCGGTTACTCTTCGATACAGTTTGGGACATCTCAGTAGCTTCACCAAATGTTTCGAGGTCCATCTTTGATGTTAAAACCCTGGAGTAAACACTTAAATAACTGAGTAAGAAGCTTGGGGGAGTACTGAAAGAGACACAGGAACAAAGAAGAGGAAATGGAATATAGAATTTCAGGATTTGGGGTGTTAAGTGTTTCCAGTTTACACTTCCTTCAATTCAGTATAATTTGGTACAGAGGGTTATGAGGGGTTGTAGTGAACTTCTAATAAGTCTAGAATATCTCTAATCTACCTAAGAAGGTTGGTAAATACCGTGAGAAAAGAATCAAACCGCGGTTGAGCTATCTAGACACAAGGACCAAGAAGAATTATGGAGATTGTGTTTCAGATTTCAGTAAAGGTGTAATTTCTGTATAACTGTTATTCATGGGCATTATGAGGGTGATGACAGATTGATAATCAACCCAAAACCCTCCTACGTATCTAGTTAAACTTATGAAATATCTTGGGAAGCATAGACACCCTTAGATACATTAAGAGTGTTATAATATAAGGTTAGGTACAAGAACCTTGTTTCGGTTTTGAGATACTTAAGCCTCAATATGAAGGAGTGCTAGAAGTGATTGAGGAGTATTATTGTGTAATTAATGTGCTTAAAACATAGCTATTTATCCAAGGAAAGAATACACGTTAGGCAAGTTAAATCTATCTTAGGAAAACTTGTTACAAACTAGCACTTTGAATACTCTAAAACGTAAACTAGAGGGAAAGACTTTGTCAACGTGTGAGCTAACTATGTGAATATCCTAGGAGAAAGATAAGCCTAGGGTTAATACCTGGGGAGTTCTAAGGATTTATATAAACTAAGCACTTAACAACACACCTAGGGAACAACACCCGTTATAAAGTGTCATCACATGAAATAATAAACTGACACATTGTTTTTAATTAACGCTAGGGCCGTAGCGAACTCCGACCGGGAACCCCATGTGTGAGACGATTCGTACTGGCGAAAAAGGTATGGACATGTGTGGTTCGTATGTTGCCGTGTTACACGGCTTGTGTGTTGTGTGCTTTGTTTGACAATGACTATAAGACTATAGCATGAAATTGGATTGCTTCTTGTGGCTTGCTTATATGCTTGTTATATATCCTTGTGGCATATTACTTGCGCGCACATAGTAGTTTAGTCCCTTTCTCGTTTATGGAACTTGAGACGAACTACTACGAATTATGAAAACAAAGAAAACTTTATAAGGGAAACTCCTCTCTAAACCATTGAGGACTACCATGACACCCACTATGGTGTCTATTCATTAATCATAATGAAGAACAAGTCTCCTTTGGTGAGACATGACGAACCACGTGATAAAACAAAAGAACTATACAAAGAGACAAATCCTCTCTAACTTTAGAGGACCGCTAATGACACCCACTATGGTGTCGAGATTATAATGATAACGAAATGAAAAGTACCAACTGTGAAACACGAGAACAACCCGGGAAGACAATAGCTCGGGCCGCACGGTATGATGATCGGGAGTTGGTATCTGCATCAGATCCTTCGACCGTCTATGGTGGAATATATTTTGGGGATCCCTGGGTGACCCCACTTTCTCAGCACAT
Source organism: Limonium bicolor (assembly GCA_023374045.1). Taxonomy (NCBI): domain Eukaryota; kingdom Viridiplantae; phylum Streptophyta; class Magnoliopsida; order Caryophyllales; family Plumbaginaceae; genus Limonium; species Limonium bicolor. The sequence continues at coordinate 203,347,713 of CM041776.1, forward strand.
CCTGGAGTCTAGAGGTGACTCCGGGATAAGCTCCACCAATTGTCACTCCCCCATTCCCGACACCCAGGGTCGAGAAAGCGGAGTCACCCAGGGAATGGGGGAGTGACAATTGGTGGAGCTTATCCTGGAGTCTAGAGGTGACTCCGCTTTCTCGACCCTGGGTGTCGGGAATGGGGGACTAGCCATGGAGGAGACATCCTCCAACGTGCGGTGATAAAAGAATTCACAAATACCCTTAAAGAAACAAGGAATGATTAGCACCTACATAATAAAGTCTCGGGATCTAATCTATATCCCCGACTCGGTGCCAGAGAATAGAGGAAAACATGTGTAATGAGACCAAGCAAATAAGAAAATTCACAAATGTGATTCTTTAAGAAACAAGGAAAGATTGGCACCTATATGTTATGGTCATGGGATATAAACTATATCCCCAGACCTGGTGCAAGGAAAGAGAAAGACAATACACATCGTGGGAACAAGAGAAAAGAAATGAAAACATACAACGCTCGAACGATCCCATAGGGAGGATCATTGGTAAACATACCTATGCACACGTTGATGACTTACATGATTGCTGTTGTTATATTAGCAGCTTGTTGTTTGGTTGCTTATTGATATTGCTATGCTTCTTGCGAGTTGTGCTTGGTTGCTTTTGATATTGCTATGCTACTGATGAGTGTGTATGGTATCATGATGTGCTGATGTGTGCTTTACTGCTTTATTATAGCATGTAAATTGACTTAATAATGTTCGACCAAGTAGTCGTGTGGCCCGGCAACATACGGGCTTCACACGTTCATACTCAGCGTAGTTTGCTGAGTCCTTTACACCCAATTTTCTTTCAGGTATTGTGCCAGACAATAACGGAGCGTAGGCGGGATGGCTACCATGGGGGTAGTCCATCAGGGCATGACTTTTAGGTTGTAGTGGCATGTGTAATATATGGGTTGTTATAAAACCCGAGATGTAATTCTTAGTATATGATTTGGTAATTTTGTTGTAGACACCCGGAACTTGGGAATTGTACTATATGTTGTATATGGGTTTTGATAGAGGGCTGTTTCCAGTCATTCAGACCGTAACTTAGTATTAGTGATGTGGTCTGTCAACCACGTGGGTGGTTGGCATCTGTAACACCCCCGAATATCCCAACAGAAGTCTGAACGTTGCACCAAACGATATTACAAAGTCTAAGCACCCGGATGATATCGAAGAAAACTGGAACAAAACCAGCAACACATTAGTTGTGATTTTCGGCCCGAGGTGAGCCACACCAAACCCCGTATAACTTCCCCTTTTATTCTCTTACTGTCCAAGGCAATTCCAGATTACCCATCAAGTAACTCCTAGATTCTGTCATGCACCACCTGCTCATGCAGTCCGCTAGGATGTTACGGAGTCAACTTGGATACAGCCTGCTTAAATCCTGTGCTGAAACACAACCAGAGGGTAAAGCTGTGCAGAATCAACTTCAGGTTACCTTAACTCCTTTTATGTTTCTACTTTTCCAAAGTCTAACACCTGAGTTGTCACTCCAGCGAGGTCGAGAGATCAAAGAGCCTGTGAGCTTATGATAAGTGTCTAAATGAGCATGTTTTATAGGTGTATTTCATATATAATATTAGCACTTTTCTTGCTCATTTCTCCACTTCGGTTAGTTTTCCTCTAGTTTATGTTTTATTGTTATCTCACAAATTTATTGTTTAAACATGAGGAAAACCAAGCTGGGAGCAAAGTAGACGAAGAGAGACGAACGCATAGACGCAAACGGCTCAGAAAACAGAGCCCAAACGAAGAATCTAGAGCCGGTCAAAGTTCGTAGAGGAAAATAAGTCAAAAACTTGTGTCCACTCTTGTGACCGCATGGGATTAGGCGGACACAAGCGATGGAGATAGGCGGACACACACAAGGGTGACCTCATGGGATTAGGCGGACACAAGTGATGGAGATAGGCGGACACACACAGGTGACCGCATGGTCTCAGGCGGACGCCCACGCGGACAAGGCTACGTCCGCCCCATTCTACGCGGACAGCCACGCGGACGTGACTAAAAATCAACGCGCTAGTTTTCTTCTTCGCCCATCGTCTGCAACTTGCTTCTGCCATATCCATCTACTCCGCAGCGCCTACCTTAATTCCCTCACGCGTCTTCAACTCTGTCCCCTGCAATTAATGAGCAATCAATGCTCTTCCACTCCAGATTTGCCTCTTCCCTTCCTCTATTGTAACACCCCAACTACTAACAACACACTTAATAACATATCGCAGCGGAATTCATAACTCACAGCATCACTTAACTCTTTGGTGTTACACGCCGTTAGCCACCCATGTGGCTAACAAGGCCAACATACATACATTGTACCGGTCTGATGGACTAAACTCCCGAGCAACTACACATAAATCCCGTTCCATGTCCAACAATCATTATACACTTACATTACAGCTGTACCGAGTAATTACCAACTAACGCCGATACATTTTCGGTCTTACTACTCCTATAATATATCCACAAATCTCATGACTACCACGTACAAACAACTACCCCGTCCTACTCTCGAACGGCTTCCAGTTCCTTGTACCTGAAAAGTATGGGGGCCCCCAAAGGGGGTCAGCACCTTTGCTGGTATGGTAATCCCGCAGCCCGCATGCTACCGGGCCACGCACAACTATTTGTCGTCTTAGCATGCGGTTGATTTATTTCAAACATGCACAAACTCACACACATATCATGCTTATAAGCAAACATTCATTAATAGAATACAGACACAAGGTTAGCACACTCAACATAACAACACACTTCACTTTATAACATACACAACTTAATTTCACTCTTCTTAGGGTACATGAACTTTACTTAGGGAGTGCCGGGGTGATATAAGCCCGAGCACAACATACATACATTTTCTTTACTTGAGTGGCGGCCTCATATAGGACCGTACACAACACACAATTTCCCCTAGCTCCAATAGTGATGAGGTAGGTAAGCCTTGGTTAAGCTTGTGGGTGGTTGTAATTCAAGGAGGAAGAACAACCGTAACATAACAAAGAGGGGGTCGAAGCGAACTTAAGCTTCGACACCCTACCAACATTATACATAATTTCCCTCCTAGCCCGATGTGGAGGTCGGGTAGGTAAGCTTTGGCTAAGCTAGTGGGAGGTCGAAATCCAATGAAGGAAAACAACCCTAACATAACAGGAGGGGAGTTAATTCTCATATATGTATTAACTCCCAAACAACACGCGCGACCGGAATGACCGGATTCCTCTCCATACATAACATATACTTATTAGTTAGAGGTTCCCTTATGGAACTTACCACATACATACATCACATAGTGTTACTACTCGGTTAGACACATATGGGGAGTAATATCCCTTTTTAACAAACATGAATAACTGTATCCAATAACAACAACAACATATCCAACAAGTCACATACATCACTCATAATAACAACATACGCTAACGCACGGATAGCCGTAGTTAGAACGTTCCCATGGGTTGGGACGTTTATTCCGAATACCGATCTCTTATGTGAACCTAAAGTCGGTTAACTATTATTTAACACATAACTAAGGTTAAGCGGTATCGGAATTAATTACGCCACAATAATGAATTACTGTAAACTCATTTCATGTTTTATCTTGCAAGGTGGCAAACACACAGAAAAACACATTGGCATACAAGCCGGTGTAATCCGGTAGGACACAGGTTGCAAGAAAACCATACCTGTCACCGGAGGTGCACTCTATTGTGCCATCACATGTTCCTTGAAAATCTTTGAACAACTGGTAACATTATAACCATCTTCATTAATATCGGGGTAATATAATTTTTAACGTCTACTGCACCCATGGTTAACCCCGTTCGGTAGCTTTATAACTTTACATTTTTAACTTGTTTACTTTCACATTTTTACTACAACTCTTCACCACTTAATTACCATTACAACTTACTTAACATATCCTTAGCAACCTTATAACATCATTACTTATCAATCCCCATCATTGGGTATCATTTCCTACCCTTAAACAAAGTTTTTGCTCAAAATTACACTATGTCCGAACTTGTGTCCGAGCTTTGAAGTTCGGACACAAGTCGAGGCCAAAACTGAAGAAAATTTCTACCTGTCCGAACTTGTGTCCGAGCTTCCAAGTTCGGACACAAGTCGAGGCCAAAACTGAAGAAAATTTACGGGCGTCCGAACTTGTGTCCGGACATCGAAGGTCGGACACAAGTCGAAGCTAAATGGCCTGGGAAAATTTTTTGAGTGTCCGAACTTCCAAGTTCGGACGGAAGTTCGGACACAACTTAAAAATCGGAAAATTTACAAAACGACGGGGCATGTCCGAACTTCCATGTCCGGACGGAAGTTCGGACATACCTGAAAATTCAGCCAACAGAGGGGATTTTCACCCAGAATTGCAATTCTAATAAACCTACACTACTCCATGTTTCACAAGTCATAAACAACCATTCCTTTCCACGTTAAACATCCCAATTCAACACCTAAATCCTCTCAACCATTAAACCATCATCAACACTCATTTTCCAACCAAAAGTTGTCATAACTTCCCCATAATCTTTACATATTCATCCTCATCAATTATCATCAAAACGCAACCTCTTCATTCCTAATCTAGCCACACCCTTACAAGGGTCCTAACAGCACATTACAGTTCCTCAAATTCCATCACAACAACATAATCACCATAAACTCCATAACCATAATACCACTCACAACTTACAACAATTGGCTCTTAAGGCTCTCAATTCAACTATCAATCCACAAACCTCTCCAAAATCAACTAAACACATTACAATCTAAATTTTCAACTCACAATTTTGGGTTCATTAAATTGTTTACCCATCCCAAACACTTAAACAATAAACAAGGTTTAAGGTGAATTCCTTACCTTAATCTCACAAGTCTCTTAATTCACCTCTTGCTCCTCATCTTCTCCAAAATCGGTCACAAGGGTATGGAGTTTCCAAACTCCATCCCAACATCCAAGAACACAAAACATACACAATTAATTATCTAAACCCTTAGAAACTCAATTTAATCAAAGGGCTAGAATTAGGGTTTACCTTTTATAAGCTTTTCAAGAGGGTTTTTCTCCCTTGAATCAAGAAGGGAGCTACTCCACCATTGAAGGATAAATTTGGAGCTCAAGAACAACAAGAAAACAAGGTATCAAAAATGGTGAAAAATCAATTACACCAAGAGGTGAAGGAAAAATGACTTTCTCTTGGAAATTTTTACCTTAGAAGAAAGAGGAGACTCCAAGCTCCACATTGGTGCCATTTCTCTCCAAATGGGGAAAACCCATGGAGGTCAACTTCTTCCTTTTGGAATTTTGAAAAGAGAGGATGATAGAGGAAGATGAGAGGAAGAAGAATATGTGGTTTGTTTTTGATTTGGAGCTCAATTGGAGCTTGGGCATGAGGTTGAACATGGAGTAGCCATGGAAGGCTTCAAAAATGCCCAAACCAGCAGAGAGGGAGAAGGGAAATCGGTGGAGGAAGAAAGAGAGGAAAGAGAGGAAGAGAGAGAGAGGGGAAAAAGGAAATAAGGGAGGAGAGAGAGAATAAGGGTATAAGTGGTGTTTGTATTTTTGACTCTATTAATTAGTTACTAGTCATGTGTGAGTGAGCAGTTTACATTAATAAAACGGCCCACTAAACTAAACACGCTGGAGCGTTTTTCGTTTTTAACAGGAAACGCTCGTTTATTTACCCGGTTTAGCACTGTTCACTCACCGGGACCGTTTTCTAGAATTTTCTCATTCCTTTAATTTTAATGGTTATTAAACTCCCATTAATGTTTAATTATTATTACATAATCAACTATTATTTTTACGGGGTCATTTAACTGTTTAAAGTCACGTTTTCGGATTTTCTCGAAAACGCGCTTTAAGACTCCGTTAGCGTTTTAACGCATTGTTTGGATCCGTTTTCTTCCGGAATTTTTCCCACATGTTCTTAATGTTAATTAAGGTATAAAAATTATTTATAGCCCTAGTGAAGGTTATGTACCTCCTAAATAATTAAATACGTATTTTCATGTTTTGTGATTTTTACGCGTTTCCTTTTTCTTTTTGGTTTTCATTTCTTCACCAATGATCTTAAGGACTTAATTAGCCTTATAAAAATAATTACATAATTAATTAACACATTAAGGTTTGGGGTATTTCATCTATAAAACACACTGCACCTTCAACCAAATACACACGTTCCACCCCCAAAACTCAACACTCCAAATCTCTCATTTCATATACAGAAATCTTACGTACGCTCCCACTCTTCTTTCTCTTCATTTCTCCCCCCATCCACACCTCTCGTATTATATTACGTCCAACCTCTGTCTGACTTATTACCAGTTAATATGTCAGGCTAAGGAGGATTTACTCCGGGCGAAGGTTTAATTATGGTTTGTTTAGTTTGTTACGATTAAAGTTTTGTTTCTCTCCCTTTTTAATAAATTTCATCGATTTATTAAAAAGCCTTACTAAATCTGTTTCTAATCTGATCGGTGACAAACAGATAGGTTAATTAAGCCGTAAAACTGTAGGAACTTATTTCATCGGATAAGTTAGTACAAGTTGCAAGAATAAAATTCCTCACACTCCTCTGCCGTTTACACGCATTTTGCTTGAGTTTTCATCGGACCTTGCATTTTCAGGTAAACGAGTTCTTATGAGTTTTCATCGGACCTTAAGATAATAACAAGAATCTTGCCAAATTATTTTATTAAACCGGTAGAGATAGCACAATTAATCAGATCATATTAACCTGAACCCGGAGTTCCGTTTAATTTAACTTCAATTCACTAAATTAATCTGTTATTTACTTTTCAAAAACAAGTCAATTAACTCCCCCCTTTTTGTGACACGCTTAGGTACTATATAATTCACCTTAGTCCCACGGTTCGATATCCGGTCGCTTACACTTTACTATACTATCACGACCGGGATTTGTTTGCAGCCCGACGTTTATTTTGAGTTTTAATTTCTTTTCTTTTATTTTAATTTCACCAGTTCTAACCACTCACGATTACACGTCTGCAGCTTACACTGTGTCAAGGAGTTACCAGGAAGGAGCAATTTCTAACAGAGAAAAAAAAAAGAGACAAACCCAAGGTATTGCACTAGCCAAGTCACCTGTACAGATCTTATAACATCTACTTTTCTGTATAACAAAATCCAGAAGTATTGTCTATATTGTGGTGGGCCTGTTTTAAGAGTAATGCCTTATTAAGATCTTAACTAAGCAACCTGAAGAAAAAAAAAAACTGGAAATAGAAGGAAACCACCAGTCGTGTGCATCGGTTTTCAGGTTTTAAGTTTCAGCTTCACGATTTCTTGTTTCAGTTTTAGGCAAGTTTCATCTAAAAGCTTGCTGAATCGTGAGGCTAAGTATAAACAAATTGGGAGGTGAGAAAGGAAACAACTAGCAACTTAGAAGACTATAAAAGAACATGCATTAAACCATGATTTTAGTGTTCCAATTTTCATTTCTTTTTCTTTCAATTGCTGTGTCACTGAATTATCGAAGTACTGAGAGTGCACAGTGGGTTGAGGATTAATCCAAGGCGTGCTAAAATACTGAACTAGGTTGCTATATACATTGGGAAGATTAGTAGCCAGTGAGTAAAAAAAAAAAGACAATAACAGAACAGAAGAGAAGTTACCAGTTTATGTTTCAGTTTCTCTTCATTTCAGGTCTTGGGATATCTCAGTTTTAGATAATGATTTTTCAGAGGCATAGTCCCTGCTGCCTGGTGTGGTTGAGAGTTAAAAACTGCATGATAATGATAACTAAGTAGTTTAGAACGTGGGGGAGTTAGGTACTAAGCCAATGAACGAAACAGAAAACAAAAAAAAAAAATACAGATACAAGGTTCAGTTCTGCATATTGATCAGTTTCTGTATAAAGAGTTTCCAGAGAGTTTGCCTAAGTGATTTTGGGTTCTGTTTTGGGTTTGTTTTAAATTTAAAATCATGATTAAACACCCTCTAAGTGAGGGAGCAAGTTGGGTAATTTGAAAGTATATCAACGAATATAAAGAAAAACTGAAGACATGAATGCATCAGTTCTGGGTGGTTCAGATTAGCATCTGTATAAGTGTTTGTGTAATTGGTACAGATGCTGGTGCTTGTTGAATTGGGTTAAGATGAACTTGAAACCTCTTAAAATCACGTGACTAAGAGTGTAAACCCCTAAGACTTTCGAACAGACAGAAAGAAAAGAAGAGAGAGTACTCATATTTCCTGTTTCGGTTTTTCAAAGTTCCTGGAATATGTATCCTCTGTATAACCCTGTTACAGGGGGTTCCATAAGGATTGAATTGAGAAATAAACTAAACCCAAACACACCTATAGCTACTGGGTTAAAATTTAAAAACAGTTTAGTGAATAACAGAAAGGGATGAAAGGAAAGATAATGCATCAGTTTGGTTTGGGTTTATTATCGTTTGAATGTGTTCCAGCTTTGTCTTCTGTAACTTGGGATCTGTGTAACAGAATCACAGAAACGTTATGAGTGTTGGTCTGGTGTTAAGGAACTTAAAATCCAAGCTAATGCACTTAACTAAAATTGGAAACCCTTGGTAAAGATAGGAAATCAACTTAATACATTATAAGAGGAGTGACTGGTTACATGTTTCAATTGCAGTTTCTTTTCCCCGGTTCAGTATAATGGAGTTACAGGAGTAATATGAGTGCTGTATGGATTTGAAAATTAATTTAAAACCTCGCCAACTCATGTAACTAGGGAGTAAACATATTTGGGGAAAAGCTAGCTAACAGATTTAAATAACAAAAAGAAACCAATAAGGAAAAAAAAGGATGTAGCAGTTCACATTTTCTTCTGTTTCAGTTTCAGATTTTCTGTAGGGTAGCCTGAGAGATAGTGACGTGGTTGTGTTGGGTTTGGCTGAGGGGAAAACTATATTAGGACACTTAACTAGGGAGCTAAACAGGTTGAGGAAAATAAATCCCTGATCAATAAACAGAAAGGAAAACAGAAAGAAAACAAGACAAGAGTATATCAGCTGTTATCTTTAGATTCAATTGCAGTTTAGTTTTAGGTTGATGGCATATCTGTGACATAAACCATGATTGTGATGGGTTTGTTTTTGGTTAAGAATCTCGAGAGGATATTAGAGTAATTGAGTCAGTGATTTGGGAGAAACGAAATTCAATTTCTGAACAAACAGAAAATGGAAGAGAATTATTAGTGCTATGGTTACAGTTTTCCTTTTCAGATTTCAGGTGTAGTAAAGAGTATCCCTCAGGAGTGTGTATGTCTTGCCCCTTGGGTTGAGGATGAGCTTGGATTCTCTCAAAATTGACTCAGCTAGGAGTGTAGAGGATTTGGAGGGAGTATGAATCGGTTAGGAAACAGACAGAGGACAAAGTGTGAGAATGCATCAGTTTTGGATTTCGGTTACTCTTCGATACAGTTTGGGACATCTCAGTAGCTTCACCAAATGTTCGAGGTCCATCTTTGATGTTAAAACCCTGGAGTAAACACTTAAATACTGAGTAAGAAGCTTGGGGGAGTACTGAAAGAGACACAGGAACAAAGAAGAGGAAATGGAATATAGAATTTCAGGATTTGGGGTGTTAAGTGTTTCCAGTTTACACTTCCTTCAATTCAGTATAATTTGGTACAGAGGGTTATGAGGGGTTGTAGTGAACTTCTAATAAGTCTAGAATATCTCTAATCTACCTAAGAAGGTTGGTAAATACCGTGAGAAAAGAATCAAACCGCAGTTGAGCTATCTAGACACAAGGACCAAGAAGAATTATGGAGATTGTGTTTCAGATTTCAGTAAAGGTGTAATTTCTGTATAACTGTTATTCATGGGCGTTATGAGGGTGATGACAGATTGATAATCAACCCAAAACCCTCCTACGTATCTAGTTAAACTTATGAAATATCTTGGGAAGCTTAGACACCCTTAGATACATTAAGAGTGTTATAATATAAGGTTAGGTACAAGAACCTTGTTTCGGTTTTGAGATACTGAAATACCCCAAACCTTAATGTGTTAATTTATTATGTAATTATAATTTTCTAAGGCTAATTAAGTCCTAAAGATCATTGGTGAAGAAATGAAAACCAAAAAGAAGAAGAAAATGCGTAAAAGTCAAAATCGTGAAAATACGTATTTAATTATTTTAGGAGGTACATAACCTTCATTAGGGTTATAAATATATTTTTATACCTTAATTACACATTAAGAACATGTGGGAAAAATTCCGGAAGGAAACGGATCCAAACAATGCGTGAAAACGCTAACGGAGTCTTAAAACGCGTTTTTCGAGAAAACCCGAAAACGCGACTTAAACAGTTAAATGGCTCCGTATAAATCATAGTCGATTTTGTAACTATAATTAAACATTAATGGGAGTTTAATAGCCCTTAAAATTAAAGGAATGAGAAAATTCTGGAAAACGGTCCCGGTTAGTGAATAGTGCTAAACCAGTAAATAAACTAGCGTTTTCTGTTAAAAAACGAAAAACGCTCCAGCATGTATACGTTAGTGGGCCGGTTTTAATTATGTAAACAGCTCACTCACACATAACTAGAACTAGTTAATTAAGTCAAGAGAGAGCCAAAATAACAAAGGGCACAAATACCCCTCACCCATCTCTCTCTCCTTTTTTCTTTTTTCCCTCTCTCTCTTCCTCTCTTTCCTCTCTTTCTTCCAGCCGGCTCCCTCTTCCTCTCCAAGCCACCGATTTTCTCCCCTTTCTCCCATGGCTTCTTCAACTTCAATGCCATGCCCAAGCTCCATGTGAGCTCCAAATCAAAAACAAATCGCATATTATTCTTCCTCTCACCTTCCTCTATCATCCTCTTTTCGAAATTTCAAAAGGATGAAGTTGACCTCCATGGGTTTTCCATTTGAAGAGAAAATGGCACCAATGTGAAGCTTGGAGTCTCCTTTTTCTAAGGTAAAAATTCCCAGAGAAGTCATTTCCTTCATCTCTTGGTGTAATCAATTTTTCACCACTTTTGATACCTTGTTTTTCTCCTTGTTCTTGAGCTCCAAATTGACCCTTCAATGGTGGAGAAGTTCCCCCTTGATTCAAGGGTGAAAATCCCTCTTGAAAGCTTCACAAAGGTAAACCCTAATTTTTGTGTTTCTAGCCCTTTGATTGAATTTAAATATTCCAAGGGTTTAGATAATTAATTGAGTGTGTTTTTGTGTTCTTGGATGTTGGGATGGAGTTTGGAAACTCCATACCCTCTTAAGCGATTTTTGGAGGAGATGAGGAGCAAGAGGTGAACTAAGGAAACTTGTGAAATTAAGGTAAGAAAAACTACCTTAAACCTTGTTGTAATTGTTTAAGTGTTTGGGATGGGTAAACAATTTAATGAACCCAAAATTGCGGATTAAAAAATATGTTGGAAGGTGTTTAATTGATGTTAGAAGAGGGTTGTGAATTAATGTTGAATTGAGGGCCTTAAGAGCCATTATTTGAGTTTGTGATTGGTGTTATGGTTATGGAGTTTATGGTTGTTAAGTTATTATGATGGAATTTAAGGAATTGTTATGTCTGTTTTAGGACCCTTGAAAGGGTGTGGCTAGATTAGGAATGATGAGGTTGTGTATTGAGGAAATGGATATGTAAAGTTTATGGGGAGGTTATGGCAAAATTTTAATGGAAAATGAGTGCATGATGATGGATTGATGGATGAGAGAAATTAGGTGTTGAATTGAGATGTTTTAAGGTTGAAAAGAGTGAAGTATGGCTTGGTAATGGTGGATGAATAATGGAGTTAGTGAGTGCTAGATGACTTGGGATTTCAAGAAGTGAGTGTGGGTTTAGTAGAGGAACACTTCTGGAATGAAAACACCTCTTTGAACTAAGTTTTTGGGCACGTCCGAACTTCCGTCCGGACTTGGAAGTTCGGACATGCCCCGTCGTTTTATAAAATTTTCCGAGTTTCAGTTGTGTCCGAACTTCCGTCGGAACTTGGAAGTTCGGACACTCGAAAATTTTCCCAGGCTATTTAGTCTCGACTTGTCCGACCTTCGATTGTCGGACACAAGTTCGGACGTCTGTAAATTTTCTTCAGTTTTGGCCTTGACTTGTGTCCGAACTTGGAAGCTCGGACACAAGTTCGGACAGGTTAAAATTTTCCTTGGTTTTTGCCTCGGCTTGTGTCCGAACTTCAAAGCTCGGACACAAGTTCGGACATTCGACAGTTTTCACCCAATTGAGTCTCGACTTGCGTCCGAACTTCGGAAGCTCGGACACAAGTTCGGACATAGTGTAATTTCGAGCAAAAAATTTTTGTTTAAGGGTAGGAAATGATACCCAATGACGGGGATTGATAAGTAATGATGTTATAAGGTTGTTAAGGATATGTTAAGTAAGTTGTAATGGTAATTAAGTGGTGAAGAGTTGTAGTAAAAATGTGAAAGTAACAAGAAAATGTAAAGTTATAAAACTACCGAACGGGGTTAAGCATGGGGCTTAGTCGTTAAATAATTATGTTACCCCAATATTAATAAAGATAGTTATAATGTTACCAGTTGTCCAAAGAGTTTCAAGGAACATGTGACGGCACATTAGAGTGCACCTTCGGTGACAGGTATGGTTTTCTTGCAACCTGTGTCCTACCGGATTACACCGGCTTGTATGCCAATGTGTTTTCTGTGTGTTTCCCACCTTGCAAGATAAAGCATGAAATGAGTTTACAGTAATTCATTATTGTGGCGTAACCAATTCCGATACCGCTTAACCTTAGTTATGTGTTAAATAATAGTTAACCGACCTTAGGTTCACATAAGAGATCGGTATTCGGAATATAAACGTCCCAACCCATGGGAACGTTCTAACTACGGCTTATCAGTGCGTTAGCGTATGTTGTTATTATGAGTGATGTATGTGACTTGTTGGATAAGTTGTTGATGTTATTGGATACAGTTATTCATGCTTGTTAAAAAGGGATATTATTCCCCATATGTGTCTAACCGAGTTAGTAACACTATGTGATGTATGTATGTGGTAAGTTCCATAAGGGAACCTCTAACTAATAAGTATATGTATGATGGAGAGGAATCCGGATGTTCCGGTCGCGCGTATTGTTTGGGAGTTAATATATATATGTGAATTAACTCCATCCGTTATGTTAGGGTTGTCTTCCTTCATGGATTTCGACCTCCCACTAGCTTAGCCAAAGCTTACCTACCAGACCTCCACATCGGGCTAGGAGGGAAATTATGTATAATGTTGGTAGGGTGTCGATGCCTAAGTTCGCTTCGACTCCTCTTTGTTATGTTACGGTTGTTCTTCCTCCTTGAATTACAACCACCCACAAGCATAACCAAGGCTTACCTACCTCATCACTATTGGAGCTAGGGGAAATTGTGTATGTTGTGTACGGTCCTATATGAGGCCGCCACTCAAGTAAAGAAAACGTATGTATGTTGTGCTCGGGCTTATCACCCCGGCATCCCTAAGTGAAGTTCAGGTACTCTAAGAAGAGTGAAATTAAGTTGTGTATGTTATAAAGTGAAGTGTGTTGTTATGTTGAGTGTGCTAACCTTGTGTCCGTATTCTATTAATGGATGTTTGCTTATAAGCATGATATGTGTGTGAGTTTGTGCATGTTTGAAATAAATCAACCGCATGCTAAGACGACAAATAGTTGTGCGTGGCCCGGTAGCATGCGGGCTGCAGGATTACCATACCAGCAAAGGTGCTGACCCCCTTCGGGGGCTCCCATACTTTTCAGGTACAAGGAACTGGAAGCCGTTCGAGAGTAGGACGGGGTAGTTGTTTGTATGTGGTAGTCATGAGAATTGTGGATATATTATAGGTGTAGTAAGACCGAAAATGTATCGGCGTTAGTTGGTAATTACTCGGTACAACTGTAATGTAAGTGTACAATGATTGTTGGACATGGAACGGGATTTATGTGTAGTTGCTCGGGAGTTTAGTCCATCAGACCGGTACGATGTATGTATGTTAGCCTTGTTAGCCACGTGGGTGGCTAACGGCGTGTAACACCAAAGAGTTGAGTTATGTTGTGAGTTGTGATTTCCGCTGCAAAGTATTGTTTAAGTATGTTGTTGTAGTTGGGGTGTTACAAAAAGTGGTATCAGAGCGAAGTATCGCTCTGATGACTGAAGTACCGAGCTTAGGAAGTACCGAGTTAAGATTTTAGTACCTTGGGTTAAGGGTTGAGTGATAGCGTGAGAAGTACGCTAGTTAGGGAATGTTATACCCAAAATTTCAACCCCCTGGAGTAGTCTCTAAGGCATACGTGTTACAAAGAGCAAAGTGGTCAAAATGCACCAATGTAGGATTTTCCAAGGACATTCTCGGGATTTTCTATTTTTCATATGACTTGTTCATTATATCCAAACACTTCCAAACATCATGGTCATTATGAAAGGTATTTCATGATTCTCTGATAATATTTATTCTGGAAATTTAGCTTTTAATTCATATTATAAGCTAATTTCTTTAATAATTAACACATGAAATAGCCTCAAAATAGAAATTAAAAGGTTTCCAAAATTAAAATAAAAGTGTCACATGGTTACCATGACTACATACAGTCATAAACCTGAAATTATTTTATTGGGAACCTTATCCCAAAATTTAAAAGAGAAATTCAATCATTTTTGCAATTTTCTCTCTCCTCTGGAAAATACCGAAATCAAAACAAAATGTCATGACATTTTAACACAAGATAGAGGATGATTTTTAGAGACTAATGCCGTTGGAATTTCGTTATTTCGACTTTCCAATAATTAGTTATGAATTATGGGAGATTCCATATTGTGCGATTTTTATCTAATCGATTATTTATCAAAATAATCCGATTCCAACTCTCAAAATTCCTAAAAATCATTCTTTACCTTCTTCAGTTAAATTTTCATAATTTTTATCGGCTTGCAACATATTCTAAAAAATCAGATTCCCTTAGAGCACAAAATCAGTCTTTTAGATAAAGATCTTGCTCTATCAATTTGACCATGCTCTTTCTATAAACCCCCCAAGAACGAACTAGGGCAGAGGAGATCATCCCCAAAGTCAGAGAACTCAGCCGTCAACCTACTTCCAACGTTTTTGCAACCCCGAGCCTCGAATCTATACCGAAATCATCCCGAAATCACCAAAAACACATTCCTTCTTCTCCCATTGAGATTCCTAGCACCAAAACACAAAAATACAGAAGCAAACCGTGGCTAACAATACAAGGAAGAAGGAGCCAGAAGCTTGGGTCAAAGTCGAACCGGATTGGCCATCAACGAAGCTCTCGAAGATTCCCGACGTGAAGGAACAACCAAATCCCGAAGTCAAAACAGGTTGGAATTTGACTTCCTTAACCCTTCTGATCAGAATACACTTATGTGTGAAATTTCTAATCGAATTGACTTTTTATTGCTTCTGAATTAAGGTTTGTTTAAGCTTCTGCCCATAACTTGTTTACCAAGTTTCGTGCTTAATTCGAATTCAAATTGAAACTTTCAACCACTAACGTCTTGTACATCTTTCAGGCTACACACCCATAAAATTTGAGCCAAAAACACCTTCGGGAACAGCCTCAACGCCGCCGTCCGAGGGCGGTCCGCACCCACGGACGTCATGTCCGGGGTCCCGGACTCCCTGTCCGTAAGCCCGGACGCCCACGGACGGCGGCGGGATTTTTAAATTTAAAATTTAGGTTTTCTAATAATGTCCGGGCCCACGGACAGCCTGTCCGTGGCCCCGGACTTTACAATTTTCTGTTTTCTGTTTAATTCGACTTTTATTTTTATATAGGTTAACTGGGGTCCGTGGTTTCGGACATTAGGTCCGTGGCTACGGACGGAAACAAAATTTGACCTAATTCTGCCTCCGAAACCCTAGTTTAGGAATTTTAATTTTACTTTATTTCTGTCAAAAAATGTAAAAAAAAAAAAAACAGAAGCGCGCACTTAGGTTAAAACACTCGTAATAAGCCGTAATAAACCAAGTAGAGGAAAAACGACCTAGGAAGGGTAATGAAAGTAATTGAACCCTAATAAGTCGAATATCAAGCCCCCCCGAACCCGAACTCTCCTTTCCTAATTTATCTAGGTTAAAATTAGGTGGCGACTCATAATAGGTTCCAGTGAGCTAGCTTAGGTTTTAATAATTATTGTTTTACATAGTTATTAATCTTAGGTTATAAGTGGACCTAAAACCCGACAAGATCCTAATCAACTTTAATCAACATAGGATAGGGTTTAAAATCGAGGCTCACAGACTGGCGACTCTGCTGGGGATAAATTCTTAATTTTAACTTGTTTAATTTTAAGAAAGAGGGCTTAACTCGAAAAATTGTTTATTTATGGCTTTATTACTTTGTTTGTTTACTTTCGTGCGCACCTTAAATTTTTGCACCCTTGCATCATATGAGAGCGAGGGTCCACACAAACCAGTTTCACCCCGGGACCCATCTAGGGTCCCCTGTCAGGGACTCACACCTTTTAGGTGATGTGAATAAGCGGGGGAAAAGAGGAGGATGTCGTCTAACCACATCCCCTTAATACCTGGGCTTTAGCCCCAAGCGTTTTCCTGGCAGTGTCCTTACCTAGCCTATTGTTTGGTCAGTCAAAGACCCGACCGTAGACGCACACCTAGGTGATGTGAAAAAGTGGGGAAGCCCAAAGAGAATAGCGTGCAAGCCCTATTCCTTTGTGGTGACCTGGGCCCAAGCCCCAAGCACCTCTCCGGATCGATCCATACCCAAATTGATTTAACCGTCAAGTAAGGACATGTTGAATTTGTGTGGGCCCTGTTTGCCTGTATGATTGGCCCACTACCCAGTCTAGAGATTGATAGGAACTTTTCCTACATCAACTCAGCCCAACCCGATATCGCGGCTTTATTGTTTGCGGCCCAAAGGCCCTGCTTGATTTGATTGTGTGAGTTATTTGTTCGGGCTTCGGCCCAAAAGTTTAGATTTAGGTGATTTATCTTTCAGCCCAATTTTAATTATCAATTTAGTTCTAGGCCCATGAAAAACAAATCCACCTAAAGCAACCCATGAAAATCCATCAGGCCTTTCCATTTCAAGGCTCATTCTAGTCTAGGAAGACTTTTCACTCGGGCTTTGACCCAAAATCCTAGACATGGGTATCATCTTTTAGGCCCAATCAGAATTACTTGGCCCAAAATCCAATTCACATCAAGATCATGGTTTAGAAATCATTTTGGCTCATGCGCTTTACTTCTAGCACAAACACATTCTGGCCCAAGTGCCCAATTCTCAAAACATTCCAGCCCAAGAGCCACGTTCTTCAAACATTTCGTCCCAGGAGCCAGTTCACAGCTCATGAATCATTCCGGCCCATGTGCCTCTCTTCCAACTCATTTCGGGCCTCAGTGCTTACCCACAATCTTCAAAACATTCCAGCTCATGTGCTTTTCTTGCAGCCCAAACAAGTTTTAACCTACAACTTCTTCACGGTCCAGAATTTTAGCTCAATCCATTTCTGTTTTCCAACAGATAAGCCCGAATCCCAAGTATGGCAGAGGGAGGAAACCCAGTCAGCATGGAGGCCCAGTTTGCAGCCTTAGAGCAGAGGTACAGAGCCGCCTTTGATGCCATGGAGGCTAAGTATGTCACCATCATCGAAGAGCTGAAAAGCAAAATCAATTCCCTTGAGGTTGGTCATCAGGAAAATATTTCAGGAAAGATTGCTGACTCTGGGAACGAGCATGACCACGTCGAAGCTAACTCCATTGGGGCCCAGGGTGCGCGAGGATTCGTAGGGGAAGCCGCCCCAGATCACCAGCTAACTGTAGAACTCGAGAAGGCTCTGAAAAGGATCGAGCGCATGGAAAAGGCTAGCAAGCCGGCTGGTTTTGATTACTCCTCTATGGCATCGTACCCCGAGGTTGATCTCCCCCCAAAGTTGAAGTTGCCCACACTTGCTCTATACAAGGGTTCCTCAGACCCGCAGGTCCATCTGGCGATGTTCGATAGGGAGATGTCCATCCTCAGGTTAAATGACATGCAAAAGGCCAAGGTCTTTGCCCGTTACCTCGATGAAACACCTCAACGTTGGTATTTGACTCAGAGGATGAACACTAAAACCTACGAGGAGGTTTGTGAGGCTTTCTTGCACCATTTCGAGTATGCTAAGAATCTCGAAGTCACCAGGTCCGACCTTGCCAGCACTCGGCAGAGAGACAGTGAATCAATGTCCGACTTCATCAAACGGTGGAGGATGAAGGCCGCTGCTATGCCTACAAAAATGGATGAGCAAGAACAGATACGAATGATTGTGGACAATATGCAGAGACAATACAATAACGAGCTGAGTTGCACATACTTCCCTAATTTCGACATGCTGATGGGACAGGTAAGAATCATGGAAGAAAAGATTCACAAAGGCGAGCTGAAGCTGGAACAACCCAAAGCCCAGGGTGTGAGTATCGAGACCTTTAAGTCAGGACCGGCCAAAGCAGCTCAAGTTTCATACCAAGTGAGCACCATACAAAAACCCAGTGCTGTAAAGCAGAACATCAAGGCCTCACCCCGATCCAAGAGGTTCTCTGCACCGAGACAGTTTACCGACATTGGCCGGCCTCTCAGTCAAGCACTCGTGAAGCTACAAGAGCTAGACCTACTACAGCCTCTCACACCTAGCCCTGGGATCACCCAAGCCGGGGAACATCTCCATCAGTTATGCCAGTTTCATCAACTACCAGGACACAGTACTGACGACTGCAGAGCATTGAAGCACAAGATTGAGGACCTTATCGAGCAAGGACTCCAGTTTGTCGAGTAGGCTAGTGTCTAGTTGCATTTTGCTTTCTTAATTTTTTCTATTTTGTAGGGGGTTTATGATATTTCCATTTTAATGAGGCTTAGATGTTCGAATTTTAGTCTCTTGTCTTTTCGATTTACAATCTCAAGAAAATAAAAAAATGTTTGTTCATTTTGCACCTTCAACCAAATCATCTTTCAAAACTAATGTTCATCTTCTGGCAATTGAATAAAATGATTTGTCTTTTTGTTTCCAAAAGGATGAACATGTCCAACCAAATGCCACAGTCCACCCCTAAGCATCCAAACAAACCACATACAAATTGTTGTCATAAACCCTGGACTAATACTGGGGGCAATCTGAGTTTAAAGACCAACCACGATTATTTCTTTTGTTTAATTGTGCGAACGAGTTTCTGAGTGAAAATCTCGCGAGAGTGTCTTGAGTGGAAAAACCATGAGTGATCGAGCATGTCATTTTTACACGACTCTGGTGAGACCACATTCAAAGGTGAGGTAAACGGCATAACTCCGACCGAAGGAGATAATTTGTAAATTTACGTTTAAACCTGTAAAAAGTAACAAAGAACGGATACACAACTATCAGGGATGACGAAGCACCTAGGTACAACACCACACAACCAAAAAGCTTGTGAACCCTGACATTACACCCTAGGCACCCCCGCTGAGCTTTTCATGTATGACCCCTTTTACAACACTACAAGCTCCACAAACAAGCCAACCAATGATGAATAACCGACCCGGTGACCAAAGGAAGCAAGGAGCCCGTCTTTTGAGCAACAACTTCACAAGTCCAAAGAAGCAAAACCGCTACCAGCATGACGAAACGATCCGCAAATGGTCCCAAAGTGACACAGGATCCAAATGAGCTAATATCAAAAATAGCTCTCAAAGTTCAAAGCCGGGAAACACAAGAACCCCGAAGGAAAGGAAATTCAAAGAAAGGCAAACCTGAAAAGCCTCGAAGAAATCCAAAATCGGAAAAAAGAAAGAAGATGCAAGGAACAATCCAAAAGTTCCAAGCCCCAAGTTCATAAGCGAAGCCATCATGAAGTAGCCAAACAACTTCAAGGCAAAGAAGATAAGTCCGAGAGGCGGTGCAAGTTGCAGCTTTGGTCACCCTTAAAGCTCCACATATCCTAAACATTCCGCCATTATCCTATTGTCATTCATCACACCCATGGCCACGTTATAAGCTCAAAAGACTTCCGACTTAGTAGTTGTGTATCCAATCGAGTGAAAGTAACAGGTTGAACACGTAAATCTAACAAATGTCAAATTCAATGGTTGAGAAGTTATGACCGTAAGTGAGAAACGAGTGCAAACACCAAACACGTCGAGTGTAGGTTAAGAAGCACCACATCAAAACATAATCCTTGACCATGTGAGGGCGAGACTTGTTCGCACGTTTGGCCAAAGAAAATACTGGGGGCAATCGATCGTTCCGATCGATCGCCATGAACTCTAGCTCAGATTGTCTTAAAGGAAAAATACTGGGGGCAATTGTTGGCTCCAACAATTGCTATGACAACACCAATTGGAACCCAAAGCTCAAACATCACCACCATCATCCCACCACAGGCACACACAAGCCCTTACCACCACATCAAGCACCTCAGGTCCACATAAGCCCTTACCTCCACACCTCCACTACACAGGCCCACATAAGCCCTTACCTGCACATCAAACACCACAGGCCCACATAAACCCTTACCCCCACATCATACACCATACCCCACCGGCGGCATGTTCATCTCGTAGGAGATAAATTACAAGTCCGAAGTCTATAGTTAGGAGATGATAATTTCACTTTCCTTTTCACTAAACAGAATTTTCTTCAAACACTACCACGTTTGGCACCTCTTTCAACGATTTCTTGTCTTGAACAACTTTCCTTTAAACACTTCGGTTTCATAAACCTCATCATGGCCGCATTTGGCACACTTTCTAGCAATGTCCAGCTTTGGACAATTTTTGATCCTTAACATTGCCATGTTTGGCACATTTTCCAACGATTTCTTGTTTTGGACGAGTTTCCTACATACACTTTGATTGTATTTTGACATGCACATCATCATAGCCACGTTTGACACTTTCATAATCAATTTTCATCACGATCATTTGCATAAAGTTTACCCTGCATCCGTCCGCACGAAACTCTTCATCATAGACTAGAGATACAGATTCTCGCCCCAGAGATACAGATTCTTCAGAGATACAGATTCTCACCCCGAAGATACAGATTCTTCAGAGATACAGATTCTCACCTTGAAGATACAGATTCTTCAGAGATATAGATTCTCGCCCCGAAGATACAGATTCTTCAGAGATATAGATTCTCGCCCCGAAGATACAGATTCTTCAGAGATACAGATTCTCGCCCTGAAGATACAGATTCTTCAGAGATACAGATTCTCACCACGAAGATACAGATTCTTCAGAGATACAGATTCTCATCCATAAATACAGACTCTTCAGAGATACAGATTCTCACCCGTAGATTCAGATACAGATTTTCATCCATAGATACAAACTCTTCAGAGATACAGATTCTCACCCGTAGATTCAGATACAGATTCTCATCCATAGATACAAACTCTTCAGAGATACAGATTCTCACCCGTAGATTCAGATACAGATTCTCACCACGAAGATGCAGATTCTTTACAGATACAAATTCTCACCTGAGTTGAAGAAATCACCCTCACGCTTGTCATAAGTCTTACCCACTTCCTTAGCACCTGCCACGTTTGGCACTCTCAGTCCTTAACCTTTTACACACACTTCGGAATAGGTTCCGGTCCCTAGATGCACCTAGGTCATACAATTCATCATCACATTAAGCACGTTTCACTCATTATAGGTAGTCAGCGCCTTAGAATAGCTTGACATCATTTTCATCGTTTAGGTAGTCAACGCCTTAGGATCGCTTGACATTACCTCATCTTATAGGTAGTCAACGCCTTAGAATCGCTTGACATCTTCTCATTCTCACTCATAGGTAGTCAGCGCCTTAGAATAGCTCGACGCAATCTGCATATAGGGCCTTTTAAGATCCAAAATTTTGGGTATCACTCAGGCATCAACTAGTCTTTTCATCTTCATTACAAAGCCTAGTTGACGGGGGGCAATCTGTTATACCCAAAATTTCAACCCCCCCGGAGTAGTCTCTAAGGCATACGTGTTACAAAGAGCAAAGTGGTCAAAATGCACCAATGTAGGATTTTCCAAGGACATTCTCGGGATTTTCTATTTTTCATATGACTTGTTCATTATATCCAAACACTTCCAAACATCATGGTCATTATGAAAGGTATTTCATGATTCTCTGATAATATTTATTCTGGAAATTTAGCTTTTAATTCATATTATAAGCTAATTTCTTTAATAATTAACACATGAAATAGCCTCAAAATAGAAATTAAAAGGTTTCCAAAATTAAAATAAAAGTGTCACATGGTTACCATGACTACATACAGTCATAAACCTGAAATTATTTTATTGGGAACCTTATCCCAAAATTTAAAAGAGAAATTCAATCATTTTTGCAATTTTCTCTCTCCTCTGGAAAATACCGAAATCAAACAAAATGTCATGACATTTTAACACAAGATAGAGGATGATTTTAGAGACTAATTCCGTGGAATTTCGTTATTTCGACTTTCCAATAATTAGTTATGAATTATGGGAGATTCCATATTGTGCGATTTTTATCTAATCGATTATTTATCAAAATAATCCGATTCCAACTCTCAAAATTCCTAAAAACATTCTTTACCTTCAGTTAAATTTTCATAATTTTTACTTGCAACATATTCTAAAAAATCAGATTCCCTTAGAGCACAAAATCAGTCTTTTAGATAAAGATCTTGCTCTATCAATTTGACCATGCTCTTTCTATAAAAGGACCCCCCAAGAACGAACTAGGGCAGAGGAGATCATCCCCAAAGTCAGAGAACTCAGCCGTCAACCTACTTCCAACGTTTTTGCAACCCCGAGCCTCGAATCTATACCGAAATCATCCCGAAATCACCAAAAAACACATTCCTTCTTCTCCCATTGAGATTCCTAGCACCAAAACACAAAAATACAGAAGCAAACCGTGGCTAACAATACAAGGAAGAAGGAGCCAGAAGCTTGGGTCAAAGTCGAACCGGATTGGCCATCAACGAAGCTCTCGAAGATTCCCGACGTGAAGGAACAACCAAATCCCGAAGTCAAAACAGGTTGGAATTTGACTTCCTTAACCCTTCTGATCAGAATACACTTATGTGTGAAATTTCTAATCGAATTGACTTTTTATTGCTTCTGAATTAAGGTTTGTTTAAGCTTCTGCCCAATAACTTGTTTACCAAGTTTCGTGCTTAATTCGAATTCAAATTGAGAACTTTCAACCACTAACGTCTTGTACATCTTTCAGGCTACACACCCATAAAATTTGAGCCAAAAACACCTTCGGGAACAGCCTCAACGCCGCCGTCCGAGGGCGGTCCGCACCCACGGACGTCATGTCCGGGGTCCCGGACTCCCTGTCCGTAAGCCCGGACGCCCACGGACGGCGGCGGGATTTTTAAACTTTAAAAATTTAGGTTTTCTAATAATGTCCGGGCCCACGGACAGCCTGTCCGTGGCCCCGGACTTTACAATTTTCTGTTTCTGTTTAATTCGACTTTTATTTTTATATAGGTTAACTGGGGTCCGTGGTTTCGGACATTAGGTCCGTGGCTACGGACGGAAACAAAATTTGACCTAATTCTGCCTCCGAAACCCTAGTTTAGGAATCTTTAATTTTACTTTAATTTTCTGTCAAAAAATGCTAAAAAACACAAAAAAACAGAAGCTCGCGCACTTAGGTTAAAACGACTCGTAATAAGCCGTAAATAAACCAAGTAGAGGAAAAACGACCTAGGAAGGGTAATGAAAGTAATTGAACCCTAAATAAGTCGAATATCAAGCCCCCGAACCCGAACTCTCCTTTCCTAATTTAATCTAGGTCAAAATTAGGTGGCGACTCATAATAGGTTCCAGTGAGCTAGCTTAGGTTTTAATAATTATTGTTTTATGACATAGTTATTAATCTTAGGTTATAAGTGGACCTAAACCCCGACAAGATCCTAATCAACTTTAATCAACATAGGATAGGGTTTAAAATCGAGGCTCACACAGTGTGTACTGGATACCTACAGTATCCATCCCGCCCTCCACAAACCCTATTATATAACTTGGAAAGAACGCCAGAGAGATGGAAGTCCTCTCTTACTCAGGAATACCCGATCTGGCTGTTATTAAGTGCCCTAATGAGCACGGAGAACCTGTCATACGGTAGATTCCGAAAGGTGTGATCCCGAAGACGGTCTCCATTTTAACAATATTAACCGCTCATGTTAGCGAAAAGTGAAGAATCTTATGCACAAGAGAATGGAATTTCCAGCACCCTGGGTCGACATGTGGAGCAGTCGAGGACAACCAGCTTGCAACGCACCAAGCGTGCAACAGGCAAGGAGCGAGATAATGAAACCCGAGACGAGTGTCTACGGGACTACAAATGTTAACTAATACACCAACGGTATACCAACCGATTAAGGAACCACAGTATAGTACGAGGAGGATACGATACTAAGTAAAAAAGGGGTCTCCCAAGATGGGAAACACCCTAGTTGATGGTTATCATGTGAAGACAGTGAGAAGTCCCCGAGGATTGTCGTTAAGACTGCAAGATCAAGCAAGGGCCAGCAAGGCCATTGCTGTTAGTGCGGATGAAAACAATACCGCAACCAGTGTGTATTGAACCGATAACCAGTTAGCATGGCGCACTTGCCATGGCAAGTGCTGCTACAACAAGGTTGTGTGGGAGATCTTTTTTTTAGCAACTACAAAGTACTCAGTAAAGCACCATGAAGTTAAGTGGGATTATCATAACCGTGGAAGGGCTTATTAGCCTGACCTCAGTGCTTGGAAACACACCAGTCAGCAGGAAGCTAGACTTGGATAAGGCAAGAAACGTTGTAAAACCACGAAAATTTTTCTTTAAACCTAAAATCATTTTCTTTCAAACTCTTTTCAAAACCAGATTTTCCTTCAAACCCATTTTATTTCAATTCTTCTTTTCTTTTAAACCAAACAAAAGGACCTACACTGGCCTCAGTGCCACATGGTGGGTAAGTTTTACCCAGTTACTTTTAAATAACCGAATGGAAACCAGTAAACCCAAGGGTGACAACCCGAGGGAATGGAGTGAGTTCATAATAATACAACAGTGGATACACTTCCCTTGATTAAGTTCGGGAAGCACGGAATGCATATTATCACAAGATAATATAAGAGGAGTTGACAACAGAATACTTCACCTAGGCGTGTGACGGACACTACGAGTGTACCAACAGTAATGTGGGACGACCGCACTCCGTTAGGAGCTTGTGGGCCTGACAAACCTTCTTATGGGTAGTCGGGTAAGTAGCAATGTATCAGTAGGATACCCCACGTATGTATACGTATGGAGTCTGGAAATGGGAAGTAGTCGACTCCATACTACGGTCCGAAGTAAAAGTCAAGCAAGAGCAATGGATTACATCAAATCGTTGAAATAAAGGAGCCCAGTTAAGTTAAGGAAGACTAAAGGAATTAGTAAGTGTATTTTAAGGAAATGTTTAAGGGTGAACAAGTGCGAAGTGCACTGATTAGTAAGTAAGGACATGGAATATATCATAAGGAACCTGAAGGACGAACATATAGCTGGAGTAAGTACCCAGCCTAAATATGGCGAGGCAGATGCCTACTATGATACATTAATGTGCAATGATCGGGATGAGACTCCCGAAGTGATCACTTGGACTAAGGGAATATCAATCTCACTGGAAATGATATTTAACCCAACCAAAGAATGCAGGGCGATGTAGCTAATGAAACGTACTCATAAGTGCGAGCCAGATATGATGGCATGACCTAGTAACACCCAGGAACTATCCTTAAAAGGGTGTTTGGGTCAACAATGTTGAACGAATAACGTGGCAGAAATGCAAGGGTTGAAACTAACACCCAGTTTAAACATAAGTCGTCAGGAGCAAGTCTGACATCCTTGAAGGAGCATACCATGAAAGGAACAACGACCTTGTCACGGGCTCAATGCAATCTATAAACCATGTAATGTTGTACAGAGAAGTAAATGTGTGTGGATAGCCTACAAAGAGCAAAGCTCGGGACAATAAGGCTTATGAGCCACAAGTAGAATGTGTTAAGAAAATGTTATTGATCACAGAAGTTTATGTTATAAAAATAAGTAAAGCAGATAACGAACCACTGCCTTAAGAGTGGGGATACCTCTTGATATTGTGAGACCGCAACAGCGGTAGTCAAGTGAACCAAGTTTAAGAGATATGTTAGAGATGGACCATGATGTTGTTACCTAAGAGTGATTCGAATGAGTATTATACGAGTAGAAGCGTTTATACCAGCGTGGAGACCGCAAGAGTAATAAGTCTAATAGCAACCACCATAGGTGGGTGATGCTAAATGTGTAATGAACAACGCTCAAGGAGCATAAAGGCAGAGTATTCAGCAATCAGCCAAACAAGTGGTGAAACACAGTGAAATGGCAGAAGCTAATATAATAGCGGATGCAGTGTAAGTTAATGTTATACAATGAGTAAGAGCACGGTGCGCAGTAAGCGACCGTTGCATAAGTGTTGTTAAATAATAATGTGGCAATAAGACCAGGTATGAGTGAAACTCAATGGACATACAAATAAGTGATGATACACAGACTGAGCAATACGCCAGTAGTTGATGCTACGTGATAAGGAACACAGTATGAATTCCTATTGTTATCTCATAAGAGACTTACTGCCAAGAGTTTACGCCTCTGCACTCTGTATGACTGAGTGTTTTGGTATTGCGCTTGCGCGGTAATAATCAAGTGAGATAGCTAGGAAGTCTGAAAATGTTAAATGTGATAGAAGAACAAGACTTATGATGTGATAAAACCGATACACAAGGAAAGCACGGTCGTACCAATCAAAGGTACTTGGTTGACATAAGTGACTACAGTAACACGATTGTTAAATATCGGTATGGAATATACCTCAAGTGTGGGAAATAATCGAAAGAGTACTACACATTAAGTAGCAGCTCAAATTCAACCGACAATAAGTCGGAAGAAAACAAGTAAGTCAGTGTGGAATACAGTAAATTATCATGGAAGTGGATAGTAAGTTTTGTAACTCACCGAATTCGCTCATGGTAAGTGATACCACGCGTCGGTTGAGAAACCGTTATTACCAAGATGACGGTGATAATCGGGGATATACAATACAGTAAGAATAATGTATGGGGGCAAACTAAGCCCTAAAGTATTAAGAGTTGCGCAGCAGAAACTGGTGAACCAGTGATGCAAATGTTGAATGCCAATAGTGAACATGAGTGAATGGCAAATTAATGATGCCTAAAAGCCTCACAGGCCAGAATCGAAACCAGTTAAGAGTCAAAGTAAACTCTAATGAGAATTCTTGGTTAGGGACTAAACCGCCAATATGGCTAAAATCCTCAAACCAGAACACATTGTGTAATAAACCGCGTGGAGATAAACACTTCACGACGGTAGAACGTTATAAACCAGTGGTTAAGTGATTGATTACGTGGGCGTAATCCCTTTTAAGGGGGGTAGAGCGCAAACCATTTAGTGTGTTTTACCGTACAAGTGTACGTGAACTGTAGTGTGCATAGCACAAAATGATTTGTTTTGATGATTGGTGCGTGTGTTACATAAACATACGCGTTCATTCATGGTTTAATTGTGGTAATTGCACACATAAGATGTGAATACCATGGTCATAAATGTATATACCTCGTTAACTGTTATGTGTGAGAGAGTACAAGTGTAAGGGAGTAATAAACTCCCGGGGAACTAAAACCCCGACTATGTATGTTCATATGATACTAAATGTAAAACTGTGTATTGTATTTTGATAAAAGTAAATATATGTACAGTATTGTGATTTATGAAGAAGTATGAAACCGACATAGAACCTAGTGAGAATTAAATTCCCTAGGTAACTTGATTTAAAATAAATCTGGAAGGTGATTGTTGGACATAGTTCCACCCTTAGAGATGTATGATTATGACTAGAAGGATTAAAAGATAGAAAATTGGAAATGAATGTGTTATCGGTTGTTTGAAAATGAAGTGGGAGGTGAAACTTGATTATCATGAGATCAAGGGAAGCCGAACACAAATTGGGGTGGGAAGATAGTTCAACTCTGATGCTGATCACATTAGGGTTGGATGATTCTTGAAACTCCCTATAAGTGGTCATAAATAATCACATCAAGAATAAGATGCAATTAACAACAACTGGACTTGGAGTTGTATGGAGCTTTCAAAAGAATTTTAAATTGGGTTTCAAATTTTCAATTGGTATTTTCAATACTTCAATAAATATTTTAAGATTCTTAAGTGGTATTTTCAAAGGAAGGACTACCTTTATGTGACCTCGTAGAGGATTTTCAACTTGTATCCTTCCAATAAAGGATTTCATTATACTTAACCTCATAGAGGGTATTTTCCTACTACTTGCTCACGAGCTGAGGACGTATGAGCCTTTGTCTTAGGACCGGTGACATGAGAAGTATATTTTAAAGATGTATGCAATTGTTTTGATCTCCCAAAGGAACGGGGACCAGAGTGTCCATCGCGACCGGTTCTGCGGGATCACAGTGTATATGTACTCTACATGGGTCTCGAACTCATGAAGAGATGGAAAAAGAATTTCTGGTTGATATACATGCTAAGACATGTTGTGTGGTATGTGTAATAATTATTATTTTGGACCTTGAGTCCTAATGTGGTTAAGTTCAGAAGGTGTTATATTACCCAGACCTATGTGTCTGAAGGTTGTTATGTTATCAAGACCTACGAGTCTAAATGTTGTTATGTTACCCAGACCAAGAGTCTAAGGGTTGTTATGTATGTGCAAATGTTGTTAAGGTACCCGGACCATTAAGTCCGAGGATACTATGTAAGTATGTTAAGTCATGTATGTATGTATGGATGTGTTACCCGGACCGTTAAGTCCGAGGTTGTGATGTAAAGTATGTTTGTTATGGAAGTTTATGTTGCAAGTAATCCCGGTGTTCTAATTCAAATGATGCTAGGGAAGTGTGAACTTCGAGGACGAAGTTCTTTTAAGGGGGGTATATTGAAATACCCCAAACCTTAATGTGTTAATTAATTATGTAATTATAATTTTCTAAGGCTAATTAAGTCCTAAAGATAATTGGTGAAGAAATGAAAACCAAAAAAGAAGAAAATGCGTAAAAGTCACAAAACGTGAAAATACGTATTTAATTATTTTAGGAGGTACATAACCTTCATTAGGGTTATAAATATATTTTTATACCTTAATTACACATTAAGAACATGTGGGAAAAATTCCGGAAGGAAACGGATCCAAACAATGCGTGAAAACGCTAACGGAGTCTTAAAACGCGTTTTTCGAGAAAACCCGAAAACGCGACTTAAACAGTTAAATGGCTCCGTATAAATCATAGTCGATTTTGTAACTATAATTAAACATTAATGGGAGTTTAATAGCCCTTAAAATTAAAGGAATGAGAAAATTCTGGAAAACGGTCCCGGTTAGTGAATAGTGCTAAACCGAGTAAATAAACTAGCGTTTTCTGTTAAAAAACGAAAAACGCTCCAGCATGTATACGTTAGTGGGCCGGTTTTAATTATGTAAACAGCTCACTCACACATAACTAGTTAACTAGTTAATTAAGTCAAGAGAGAGCCAAAATAACAAAGGGCACAAATACCCCTCACCCATCTCTCTCCTCCTTTATTTTCTTTTTTTCCCTCTCTCTCTTCCTCTCTTTCCTCTCTTTCTTCCCAGCCGGCTCCCTCTTCCTCTCCAAGCCACCGATTTTCTCCCCTTTC
Source organism: Limonium bicolor (assembly GCA_023374045.1). Classification (NCBI taxonomy): domain Eukaryota; kingdom Viridiplantae; phylum Streptophyta; class Magnoliopsida; order Caryophyllales; family Plumbaginaceae; genus Limonium; species Limonium bicolor. The sequence goes on from CM041776.1 coordinate 203,377,446, forward strand.
TCCCATGGCTTCTTCAACTTCAATGCCATGCCCAAGCTCCATGTGAGCTCCAAATCAAAAACAAATCGCATATTCTTCTTCCCTCACCTTCCTCTATCATCCTCTCTTTTCGAAATTTCAAAAGGATGAAGTTGACCTCCATGGGTTTTCCCCATTTGAAGAGAAAATGGCACCAATGTGAAGCTTGGAGTCTCCTCTTTCTTCTAAGGTAAAAATTCCCAAGAGAAAGTCATTTTTCCTTCATCTCTTGGTGTAATCAATTTTTCACCACTTTTGATACCTTGTTTTTTCTCCTTGTTCTTGAGCTCCAAATTGACCCTTCAATGGTGGAGAAGTTCCCTCTTGATTCAAGGGTGAAAATCCCTCTTGAAAGCTTCACAAAGGTAAACCCTAATTTTTGTGTTCTAGCCCTTTGATTGAATTTAAATATTCCAAGGGTTTAGATAATTAATTGAGTGTGTTTTGTGTTCTTGGATGTTGGGATGGAGTTTGGAAACTCCATACCCTCTTAAGCGATTTTTGGAGGAGATGAGGAGCAAGAGGTGAACTAAGGAAACTTGTGAAATTAAGGTAAGAAAAACTACCTTAAACCTTGTTGTAATTGTTTAAGTGTTTGGGATGGGTAAACAATTTAATGAACCCAAAATTGCGGATTAAAAAATATGTGGAAGGTGTTTAATTGATGTTAGAAGAGGGTTGTGAATTAATGTTGAATTGAGGGCCTTAAGAGCCAATTATTTTGAGTTTGTGATTGGTGTTATGGTTATGGAGTTTATGGTTGTTAAGTTATTATTGATGGAATTTAAGGAATTGTTATGTGCTGTTTTAGGACCCTTGAAAGGGTGTGGCTAGATTAGGAATGATGAGGTTGTGTATTGAGGAAATGGATATGTAAAGTTTATGGGGAGGTTATGGCAAAATTTTAATGGAAAATGAGTGCATGATGATGGATTGATGGATGAGAGAAATTAGGTGTTGAATTGAGATGTTTAAGGTTGAAAAGAGTGAAGTATTGGCTTGGTAATGGTGGATGAATAATGGAGTTAGTGAGTGCTAGATGACTTGGGATTTCAAGAAGTGAGTGTGGGTTTAGTAGAGGAACACTTCTGGAATGAAAACACCTCTTTGAACTAAGTTTTTGGGCACGTCCGAACTTCCGTCCGGACTTCAAACTTGCCGTCCGGCTTTGGAAGTTCGGAAATGCCCAATCGTTTTAATAAAATTTTCCACGAGTTTCAGTTGTGTCCGAACTTCCGTCGGAACTTGGAAGTTCGGACACTCGAAAATTTTCCCAGGCTATTTAGTCTCGACTTTGTCGACCTCGATGTCCGGACACAAGTTCAGAGTCTGTAAATTTTTCTTCAGTTTGGCCTCGACTTGTGTCCGAACTTGGAAGCTCGGACACAAGTTCGGACAGGTTAAAATTTTCCTTGGGTTTTTGCCTCGGCTTGTGTCCGAACTTCAAAGCTCGGACACAAGTTCGGACATTCGACAGTTTTCACCCAATTGAGTCTCGACTTGCGTCCGAAACTTCGGAAGCTCGGACACAAGTTCGGACATAGTGTAATTTCGAGCAAAATTTTGTTTAAGGGTAGGAAATGATACCCAATGATGGGGATTGATAAGTAATGATGTTATAAGGTTGTTAAGGATGTTAAGTGTAGTTGTAAGGTAATTAAGTGGTGAAGAGTTGTAGTAAAAATGTGAAAGTAAACAAGTTAAAATGTAAAGTTATAAACTACCGAACGGGGTTAAGCATGGGCGCATTAGTCGTTAAATAATTATGTTACCCCAATATTAATAAAGATAGTTATAATGTTACCAGTTGTCCAAAGAGTTTCAAGGAACATGTGACGGCACATTAGAGTGCACCTTCGGTGACAGGTATGGTTTTCTTGCAACCTGTGTCCTACCGGATTACACCGGCTTGTATGCCAATATGTTTTTTGTGTGTTTGCCACCTTGCAAGATAAAGCATGAAATGAGTTTACAGTAATTCATTATTGTGGCGTAACCAATTCCGATACCGCTTAACCTTAGTTATGTGTTAAATAATAGTTAACCGACCTTAGGTTCACATAAGAGATCGGTATTCGGAATAAATGTCCAACCCATGGGAACGTTCTAACTACGGCTATCAGTGCGTTAGCGTATGTTGTTATTATGAGTGATGTATGTGACTTGTTGGATATTGTTGTTGTTATTGGATACAGTTATTCATGCTTGTAAAAAGGGATATTATTCCCCATATGTGTCTAACCGAGTTAGTAACACTATGTGATGTATGTATGTGGTAAGTTCCATAAGGGAACCTCTAACTAATAAGTATATGTTATGTATGGAGAGGAATCCGGATGTTCCGGTCGCGCGTATTGTTTGGGAGTTAATATATATATGTGAATTAACTCCCATCCTGTTATGTTAGGGTTGTCTTCCTTCATTGGATTTCGACCTCCCACTAGCTTAGCCAAAGCTTACCTACCCGACCTCCACATCGGGCTAGGAGGGAAATTATGTATAATGTTGGTAGGGTGTCGATGCCTAAGTTCGCTTCGACTCCCTCTTTGTTATGTTACGGTTGTTCTTCCTCCTTGAATTACAACACCCACAAGCTTAACCAAGGCTTACCTACCTCATCACTATTGGAGCTAGGGGGAAATTGTGTATGTTGTGTATGGTCCTATATGAGGCCGCCACTCAAGTAAAGAAAACGTATGTATGTTGTGCTCGGGCTTATATCCCCGGCACTCCCTAAGTGAAGTTCATGTACTCTAAGAAGAGTGAAATTAAGTTGTGTATGTTATAAAGTGAAGTGTGTGTTATGTTGAGTGTGCTAACCTTGTGTCCATATTCTATTAATGGATGTTTGCTTATAAGCATGATATGTGTGTGAGTTTGTGCATGTTTGAAATAAAGCAACCGCATGCTAAGACGACAAATAGTTGTGCGTGGCCCGGTAGCATGCGGGGCAGGATTACCATACCAGCAAAGGTGCTGACCCCCTTTGGGGGCTCCCATACTTTTCACGTACAAGGAACTAGAAGCCGTTCGAGAGTAGGACGGGGTAGTTGTTTGTATGTGGTAGTCATGAGAATTGTGGATATATTATAGGTGTAGTAAGACCGAAAATGTATCGGCGTTAGTTGGTAATTACTCGGTACAACTGTAATGTAAGTGTACAATGATTGTTGGACATGGAACGGATTTATGTGTAGTTGCTCGGGAGTTTAGTCCATCAGACCGGTACGATGTATGTATGTTAGCCTTGTTAGCCACGTGGGTGGCTAACGGCGTGTAACACCAAGAGTTGAGTTATGTTGTGAGTTGTGATTTCCGCTGCAAAGTATTGTTTAAGTATGTTGTTGTAGTTGGGGTGTTACAGATACTTAAGCCTCAATATGAAGGAGTGCTAGAAGTGATTGAGGAGTATTATTGTGTAATTAATGTGCTTAAAACATAGCTTTTATCCAAGGAAAGAATACACTTAGGCAAGTTAAATCTATCTTAGGAAAACTTGTTACAAACTAGCACTTTGAATACTCTAAAACGTAAACTAGAGGGAAAGACTTTGTAAACGTGTGAGCTAACTATGTGAATATCCTAGGAGAAAGATAAGCCTAGGGTTAATACCTGGGGAGTTCTAAGGATTTATATAAAACTAAGCACTTAACAACACACCTAGGGAACAACACCCGTTATAAAGTGTCATCACATGAAATAATAAACTGACACATTGTTTTTAATTAACGCTAGGGCCGTAGCGAACTCCGACCGGGAACCCCGTGTGTGAGACGACTCGTACTGGCGAAAAGGTATGGACATGTGTGTTCGTATGTTGTCGTGTTACACGGCTTGTGTGTTGTGTGCTTTGTTTGACAATGACTATAAGACTATAGCATGAAATTGGATTGCTTCTTCTGGCTTGCTTATATGCTTGTTATATATCCTTGTGGCATATTACTTGCGCGCACACAGTAGTTTAGTCCCTTTCTCGTTTATGGAACTTGAGACGAACTACTACGAATTATGAAAACAAAGAAAACTCTATAAGGGGAACTCCTCTCTAAACCATTGAGGACTACCATGACACCCACTATGGTGTCTATTCATTAATCATAATGAAGAGCAAGTCTCCTTTGGTGAGACATGACGAACCACGTAGACAAAACAAAAGAACTATACAAAGAGACAAATCCTCTCTAACTTTAGAGGACCGCTAATGACACCCACTATGGTGTCGAGATTATAATGATAACGAAATGAAAAGTACCAACTGTGAAACACGAGAACAACCCGGAAGACAACAGCTCGGGCCGCGCGGTATGATGATCGGGAGTTGGTATCTGCATCAGATCCTTCGACCGTCTATGGTGGAATAATTTTGGGGATCCCTGGGTGACCCCACTTTCTCAGCACATCCTGGAGTCTAGAGGTGACTCTGCTTTCTCGACCCTGGGTGTCGGGAATGGGGGAGTGACAATGGTGGAGCTTATCCTGGAGTCTAGAGGTGACTCCGCTTTCTCGACCCTGGGTGTCGGGAATGGGGGAGTGACAATTGGTGGAGCTTATCCTGGAGTCTAGAGGTGACTCCGCTTTCTCGACCCTGGGTGTCGGGAATGGGGGACTAGCCATGGAGGAGACGTCCTCCAACGTGCGGGTGATAAAAGAATTCACAAATACCCTTAAAGAAACAAGGAATGATTAGCACCTACATAATAAAGTCTCGGGATCTAATCTATATCCCCGACTCGGTGCCAGAGAATAGAGGAAAACATGTGTAATGAGACCAAGCAAATAAGAAAATTCACAAATGTGATTCTTTAAGAAACAGGAAAGATTGGCACCTATATGTTATGGTCACGGGATCTAAACTATATCCCCAGACCTGGTGCAAGGAAAGAGAAAGACAATACACATCGTGGGAACAAGAGAAAAGAAATGAGAACATACAACGCTCGAACGATCCCATAGGGAGGATCATTGGTAAACATACCTATGCACACGTTGATGACTTACATGATTGCTGTTGTTATATTAGCAGCTTGTTGTGCTTGGTTGCTTATTGATATTGCTATGCTTCTTGCGAGTTGTGCTTGGTTGCTTTTGATATTGCTATGCTACCGATGAGTGCGTATGGTATCATGATGTGCTGATGTGTGCTTTATTGCTTTATTATAGCATGTAAATTGACTTAATAATGTTCGACCAAGTAGTCGTGTGGCCCGGCAACATACGGGCTTCACACGTTCATACTCAGCGTAGTTTGCTGAGTCCTTTACACCAATTTCTTTCAGGTATTGTGCCAGACAATAACGGAGCGTAGGCGGGATGGCTACCATGGGGGTAGTCCATCAGGGCATGACTTTAGGTTGTAGTGGCATGTGTATATATGGGTTGTTATAAACCCGAGATGTAATTCTTAGTATATGATTTGGTAATTTTGTTGTAGACACCCGGAACTTGGGAATTGTACTATATGTTGTATATGGGTTTTGATAGAGGGCTGTTTCCAGTCATTCAGACCGTAACTTAGTATTAGTGATGTGGTATGTCAACCACGTGGGTGGTTGGCATCTGTAGCACCCGGATGATCTCGAGAATCCGCTGCTTAGACTTTGTAATATCGTTTGGGTGCAACGTTCAGAATTCTATTGGGATATTCGGGGGTGTTACAACTATAATTTATTCAGATAAAATCCTGTAATTACCAAGTAAATATAACTCACTAGAGAGTTCTAACCATCTAACTTTCATCGTAAATTCTTCGACATGAGAATTTTCCTAAATCACAAAATTCATAACAAACTCACTTGAGCACAATAAACACTCAACACATTCGTCAAAGAACTTTTTCTCATATCATAATCATCACTTATGCCTTCATGACAATATATATCTCAATCAATACTTCAATATCTCAATCATAAAAGATTTAATCCACAACATATACAATATATATATAATGCATTGAACACAAAGAAAGCATCAGAAAGTAATTCCCCTAGAAGACGGCTTGTCCAATTTTTAATCCTAAGACCAATTATTCCATTTTTAATTTTTCTTAACTTATTTTCTAGTCGGTTTTGCTCTGATACCACTTTGTAACACCCCATATGGGTAACTGTTCAACAACCTAGCTCTTAATCATTCAGGCTTGAAAACTAACCACTTTAGGCCCTCAATCCTCACTACGGCACTACGGCTTAAAAGTATAAGGCCTTGTTGTTGTAGTCAACCCATATGTATCCTTATAAACCATTCACATTACTACTCATATCCCGATGTGGGATGGGGGTATTACATACTCCCCCACTCAAAGAACTGATGTCCTCGTCGCAAGCCTAACATCCAAGTCTCATGGACCTCCTCGGTAAGTGGGGTAGATCATCCCAACATGGTCCCGAGTAGAGCTGATCATCCGGGCCGGTGGGCCGGGTTCGGGCCGGGCAGACTTCAAATTTTCAGCCCGAACGGGCCTAAAGTTGTGACCAGACCCGGAAAACCGGGCCGGGCTCAGAATCTAAGCCCCCGAAAACACATGTTCTTTTGCCGTTGCCCGGCCCGCCCGGCCCGAATTTTAAACTATTTTTTTTTTACATTTAGAGCTTAAATGCATTATTTAACTTGCATATGTTATGCGTATGATGTTTATAGACAAATACAAAGTTGCACACAGCAGCCGTACTTTGTAGTCCTTTGTACAATAATCACTAATTAGAAAAAAAAATGAATCAAACGATTTCTACTTCAATAAGGGCAAACTGCCCATGATACTTACATGCTCAGTAACAAGCGAATCAAAAATACATATATACAAGATAAGAAGCAAAATTGCTCTTTCTTTGATGAGGTTGCTAGCAAATCCTCTCTGTGCTAAATGGAAAAATATTGTTCTAAAAGAGCATATAGAAACTATCTGTTTCTTCTTGATATCAACCAACTGAACCAAATAGAAATAAACAACCATTGGAGAGCTTAACAACCACATCTGTCAATATGCCTAATGATATAACATCTGTTAACTAGTTAAACTTTAACATCAAAGCAAGTCTAAGCAAGAGATACTCCTGCACACAGGTCCAAGCATGCCCACATAGATAATCCAGCTAGTGAAGATAGTTTTGACATATACAATTGGCAAACGTAACTAAGGACAGAGATTCTTCATTGAAGAAGTGCTGCAAAACAGAACCTGATAAAATAAACATAAGACTTTGCCAATGCTTCATGCAATATTCTTCCATTGACATAACTGTAATAACCCATGTCACTAAAACAAAATATGCACCATATATATATAAAGATAACAGCATGTACATTCCAACTCTTGTTTTTGCACAAAATTTACATTTCTATGTAAGTTAGAAATGTTAGTTCCAACTATACATCATATCATCAAAGTGTATTCTAGATTAGGCACCAAAAGGTCAACACCAGATGCATTATGGCATTGATTGATATCTTTCAAACAGCTGCTATCATGGTTTCCCAAAAGCAAAATGATCTTACTGAAGATTTTCCAGTGGTAGATATCCTTCTGAAAAGCAAAATAATAACACATATGATGTTGATAATCTGTCTGTATGTACAAAAAGGGATGAGTAAAAACTACATTATCATGATTGTTTTCCAAATGTAGATATTCCAACATAATGATAATTAATGTGTTATAACTATTTGTATGTATAATACTTGTTAAAAGAAACACATACCTGTTGTCGTTTTCCTAACAGAATGTTAGCTTAACTACACAGCTATACAAAAGTTGAACATGAACTACATAGTTTTTAATGTTCATCCAAAAACAAAAGGACAGAGACAAAGCTATATCCCTGCGAAAGACATAAAGGTTGAACTACATTAAATAGAGATTCATGGAAAACTTTTACCATCTATCTAGTCTAAAGTAATATCCAAATTCATAAACAAATCAAATTACATATTTAAATGAAAAGTAACCTGTTTCAACATCTTCACCATCCTCTTTTTCTAAATCATCATCTTTAGCACCAATGGACAACATTGAGCACCCTATCATATAAAAAACAGCTTTCAGATAAGACAATATAGATGACAAAAAATAACTAAATAACATATGTAAAAGCAAATATAATTACCATAAGAGAATCCTTTAGCTCGTAACCAATCCTCATATAAAGCAAGGGTCTCAACTGTTTCTGAAGCTAAGGATGCACGCCATGGAGTAACCAATTTTTTGCCCATGCTAAAGGCAGATTCAGAAGGAACACTAGATATAGGAATGGCTAAAATGTCACGAGCCATATCCGCTAATGTTGGAAACCTTGCTGAAGCATTGGCCCAAATAGTAGAATGTCAAAATCGTTAGTTCGATCACTACTTTTTTCTTCCAAGTATAAATCTAGTTCTGATTTATCAGTTACGATTCTCCTTTTTTTCCTCAGAAATGCATCATAGTCATCCATATCAGTTCCCTGATCACCAGACCTTTCCATGTCTAAATTTCCTTGATTCCTACTGTTTGAAGAAAATCTTTGCTCCATATAACATTTATACATGTCATACAATATCTCCTTGATGCGCAGAACCATTTCCCTTGCATACACCTCCCCTTGAAGCTTGGAATAACAGAACTCAACATAATCTATCTTATAACGAGGATCGAACACAACAGCACATGCCAGCACCAAATTATAATATGTCCAATACTTATCAAACTTGGCTTGCATGTCTTCAATCATACACGACAAATATTCATGAGTCCCTCTAACAACATCTAATAACTTTCTTTGGATCTCCCATACACCCATGAAGAAGATGTTAGCAGTAGGGTACTTGGATGCGGAGAATCTAGTGGTTACATCATAAAAAACTTTCAAGAACTCATGAATATTTGAAACTTTTCTCCATTCCTCTTCTGAAAGGGAAAACACTCTCAAATCCTTGTCTCTAGAAAAAAAATGATCCAACACATTTTTGAAATAGATAGCTCGATCAAGCATCAAGTAGGTTGAATTCCATCTCACACTACAATCACCACGAAGTCTTTTTGTGGTATTCAAGTGATAGCTAGTTTCAGCCAAATCATAAAACTTTTTTTCTTTGGAATGGACAACTTGATATGTTTCACCGCTGCTCTAATTTTCCCAACTACATTATCAACCAGTTTCAAACCAGCTTGCACAATCAGGTTAATAATGTGACAGCTGCAACGGATATGAAAAAACTCTCCATGAAGCATCAAGTATCTATCTCTAAGATATTGACTCTTGAGATGAGAAATCATAGTGTCATTGTAGGATGCATTGTCTAATGTAAAAGTCATGACTTTGCGGTCTATTTTCCATTGTGACAAGCACATAGAAATATCATCAGCAATATTAAGACCATCAAAGGGAGGGGTTAATGCTCCAAACCTAATGATCCTCTTTGTAACTTCCAGTCACAATCAATCCAATGAGCAGTGATGCAAATATATTCATCTTCTGTAGGATCATTTCTCCAATTATCTGTTGTTAAACAAACTCTTCCAGGAATATTTGCTAACTCATGTTCAAGAAGCTTTTTCTCATCATTGAAGTACTTAAATGTGTCCCTACGGAGAGTGTCTACTTGTAAGTGAGAAATTTGGACAAGCAACAGACATCAAATACCTAAACCCAGCTCTTCAATTGTTGTGAAGGGATGCCCACCAGCAACTACATACATGCAAACAGCTTTACGTAGTTCATCAACGTTGACACAAGGAGTTTTCATTTTGAGCTCTCTTTTTCCATCTTTGCCTACTATGTTGTCTACCCCGATGCAATAATTTTTCAAATCTTTGGTGTAACGTTTGGGGCACTTTCTTATATGTCTAAGAAGATGTGACGTTCCACTAGAAGAGGCAGCAGAAAGTTTTTCTCCACAATATTTGCATATAGCTATCACCTTAGATGGATCTTCAGATAGAATTCGATCCATGTGCATCCAACATTCAGACTTGAGCTTTTTATCTTTTTTGACCTCTTCGTTATTTTCACCAGGCACCTCAATGACATCAGTATTTTCTGAATTATCCATCTACATTGATGATATAATTTGTATAAAAAATAACCATAAGCAAGACAATCAATTATGGCAAAAGTTCAAACCTAACCAGTCCATTATGTATCCAGTATAGGTGATCTAGTATTAAACAACAAACATTACTTTATCGAATGACAAAGTAAATAAAACTTAAAATATCAACATGTCACTATAAAGCATCATAGTTGACTTTTTCACACCACTTAATCACATAAGGAGAGGACGAGAACAGAGGAATAAAAAAACAAAGTAAAGTACTATTACTACTACTTCCAATCAGAACCAGAAATAATGTTAAGTAGACAACATATATCAACTTATCAGTTGAATAATATATACATTAAGAAAACAGAAAACAGAACCCAAAAATGAAACTAAAGAACACCACCGAATTGATTGAGACAAAAATATAACATAAATAGAGATGATAGAAATTACACTGCTAATGTAGCTTCAGAACCGAGGTTGATATTCACACGAGCCTTTGCTTTCAAACCCTGAACCCTTGTATCTTTAGTTTTCCATCCAACTTCAAGCCTGAAAGTAAAGAAGTATTACTACTACTTCCAATCAGAACAGATGAATAAAAAAACAAACTAAAGTAGTATTACTACTACTTCCAATCATAACCAGAAATACCATTTTAAGTAGACACAATATATCATCTTATCAATCGATGCTCAACAATTTTTTAAACATACGCCTATTTTAGTATCTTCCAACTACTGAGCATAGTCTTTAACTAATATCATTGTATTTGAAAAAATATATGAATTATTACGAATAATATATACATTAAGAAAACAGAAAACATAAACAAAAACCAAAAACCAAACCAGAGAACACCATCAAATTGCTTGAGACAAAAATATAATAGAAAGAGAGATGATAGAAATTACACTACTAATATAGCTTCAGAACCGAGGTTGATATTAAATGAGCCTTTGCTTTTGAACCCTAGACCCTCGTATCTATAAATTTTCATCCAACTTCAAGGCTGAAAGTAAAGAAGTATTACTACTACTTCCAATCATAACAGATGAATAAAAAAACAGTGTAAAGTAGTATTACTACTACTTCCTCTTATAACCAGAAATGTCATTTTACGTAAACATGTATAAACTTATCTGTTGATGCTCAACATTTTTTAAACATACGCCTATTTTATTATCTTCCAACTACTAAGTATAGTCTTTAAGACTTTAACTAATATCATTGTATTTGAAAATAATATATGAATTATTACGAATATATATACATTAAGTAAACAGAAAATAGAAACCAAAAAGAACACACCGAATTGCTTGATACAAAAATATAATAGAAAGAGAGATGATAGAAATTATACCGCTAATGTAGTTGTAGAACCCAGGCTGAAAATATCAAAGGAGCCGTTAATTTCAAACCCTAAACCCTCATATCTTTATTTTTCATCAAATTTCAAGGCTGAAAAAGGAAGAGCACAATGACTCAGTCAACCTCAAAAATTGAAAGAAAGGAGAAAGTAAAGGGCAGTAAATTTTAAGAAGAGAAAACGATTGTATCTACATCAGAAAATCGAAAGAAAAGTAAAATCTGAACTTTACCTTACTAATAGAAGTTGAGATTCAGAAGTGTAACCACCAATTCTTTCTAATTACAACGACGAGCAGCACCCTGTAGGTTGTAGTTATCTTCGACATGTGATGGGAGAAGAAAACTTGAAGGGTTGAAGAATGAAAGGGAGAACGGCGCAGCGGACTGGTAGTTTGAGAGAGAGGAAGTTTTAAGGGTTTTTTTGTTCAGTATGCACGCACGTGTAAGCATTTTGTAATTGCTTTTCTATTTTCATCCGGGCCGGGCCGGGCCTAAAAACGGGCAAAATATTTCGCCGAAGCCCGGCCCGAAATATTTTTCAGGCTGAATATTTTTACCAAGCCCGCCCGCATATTATTTGAAGCCCGTAATTTTCGGGCCTACGGCCGGGCCGGGCCGGGGCGGGTCGACGGGCCGGACTATATATGATCAGCTCTAGTCCCGAGTCAGCTCTGATACCACTTTGTAACACCCCGGATTTTCTAGCCTTTTATTTAGTCAGATAATTGATATTTTTTTCTGGTCATAATAGGAGGGAGAAGGTTTGAGTATATTTTTTTGTTGCAGATGTAGAGATATTCGCGTATGAGAGGAGAGCTGTTATTTTTTTTCTTTTTGGGTACGAACAGAGTAGGGAGAGAGATGAACATCAATTAAAATAGAGAAAATACAGTATTTGAGTAGAGTAGGCAACAGGCTATACATATATTATATTATATATATATTATCTTTCTTTTTGTGTCAGTAAACAAGAGTAGATGAGAGAGGAAGCAAGAAATATTACCTATATTTGCCTCTTCGGTCTGGTTGGAGAGAAGCAAGCACAAAAAGAGAACTTTTGTCTAGTTGTGAGAGGAGAAAGAGAGATTGGCGAGAGAGCAGATTGAGAGAGATGATGCATTGGAAGAAATGGAAGACTGGTATTTAAAGAAAGCCGGAGGGAAAACCAGAGAGATAGAATACTAACCAATTGATCAGTGAATTAAATTGTTTAGTTAAATTAAAGAAAATCAAGGGTTATGTAACACCCCATCCAACAACAACACACTTATCAACTAACTGCAGCGGAAAACATACTTCATCACATTACTTAACTCGTTGGTGTTACACGTCGTTAACCACCCACGTGGCTAACAAGGCTGTTACATACACATTGTATCGGTCTGATGGACTAGATTCCCGAGCGACTACACATTACTATCCCTTTCCATTAACTACAACAACAACTTACATATACCTTCCAACTGTACCGAGTATTTACAAACTAATGCCGATAACAATTTCTGTCTTACTACACCTACTGTACATATACAACTTAAATGATTACCCATGTACAAACGACTACCCCGTCCTACTCTCGAGCGGCTTTCAGCTCCTTGTACCTGAAATAGGAAAAAGAAGAGAAAGGGTGGCCCCCCAGGGGCTCAGCACCTTTGCTGGTATGGTAATCCCGCAACCCGCATACTACCAGGCCACGCACAACTATTTGTCGTCTTAGCATGCGGTTGATTACATTTGAATCTTGCATGTACTCCAATAACACAAAACACATTACAATCCACAACAGAGGTCACAACAATTACAGACAACACATCTACACTAATAAATCACTCTTTGTGTTCTTTGACCCTAGAGTGTTTCTCCTCTAATGGAGCTATTTCCTCAATAGACGACACTTACCCACTAATCGGGTATCCATAAACGTCTCTTTTACAAACTGGGATTCATATCCATGATCCACATATTTCACATTTAAACAACATATAACATCACATCGCAAATAACATTGCAGTACATCAATAACACATAACATACGGGTACGGATCTCTTTAGGAACTACCCCAAACATAGTTAGTTCAGGGAGAGCCTAGAGGTGCTGTCAAACTCATGCTAAGCTCGTTTACATAACTCGTTACCGTCCTGTTAGACGAACGGATAACTTAACATAAGGATGGATCGGATATAGTGATCCGAACACACATACATAATCCCCAACAGACGTGAGTCAAGAGCCTTGGTTAAGCTTAGGGGTGATCGAAGACCAATGAAGAAAGACAACCAAACAGAGAGGAAGCTGAAGAAACTGTATACAACAACTCCCAAACAACGCGCGACCGGAACTACCGGATTCCTCACCCCCATAAATAATAAATATTCACAGATAAAGACTCCGCTGTGGAACCCATCACATCAGCACACAATACAGTATTACAACTGAGTTAATCACACAAGGGAGGGTCACACAAATACAGCAACATCACACACAACATCACGCAACTAGCTCATGCACAGCCGTGGTTAGAACGTTCCTTAGGTTGGAAACGTTATTACCGGATACCGTTCTCTTACATTTACCTAACAATGGTTAACTAGCCCCTTTCATACGCATTCAAGGTTACCGGTATCGGTACGCAAACACACAACAACAATAACGACTGTAAACTCGTTTCATGAATTATCTTACAACGTGGCAAACATACAGAAAAACATTGGCATACAAGCCGGTGTAATCCGGTAGGACACAGGTTGCAAGAAAACCATACCTGTCACCGGGGTTCCACTCTAACGTGCCATCACATGTTCCTCGTAACATCTTTGAACACCTGGTAACATTACATTTACTTTCATTAACCGGGGTAACTTGATTGTTTAAAGTCTAATGCTCATGACTTACTCCCGTTAATCAGTTAAATAACCTCACATTTTTAACTTGTTTTACTTTTACATTTTAATACAACTTTCCAGCCACCCAAGTGTCATTATAACTCACTTAACATGTCCTTAACAACCTCATAACATCATACTTATCAATCCCCATCATTTGGCATCATTATTTAACCTTAAACTCAACTTTTAAAGTGGTCCGGGACTTGGTCCCCAACTAAGGTCCCGGACCTTGTCATTGTAAAATCCTCGGGCTGTTTTCATGGGGTGGTCCGGGACTTCATACAAGTCCTAGGTCCCGGACCAATTGCAAACGGGAAAATTGAGACAAATAGAAATAACTAAGAAAATTATCCAAGAAATCTATAAATCTAAAAATGCCCACGGGTTGCAAAATAATTCCCGGTCAAAGAGTATAGTGAACTAGAAGCTACCGGGGTCGAATCCACGGGGACTTAGTAATAAAACCTAATCCTAGAAAATAACAAATTAAGAGGGTTGTCGTTTGTTTCGGTTTTAAACTAAAAGTAGCAAGCGAGGAAATTAAATTAAATTGTGTAAAGAGATGAATAAGCGGAACCTTGGGTTCAGGGGAATTCTTTGCTAGCTAGACTATATAATTAATCACCGGTTAATCGAGACTTGGATTGGCAAATTCTTTTTATCTCTTTAAGACTAAATCCTAGTCAAATTGAGCTCTTCTACCCGTAAACATTAGGCCGAATCACGAACCAATGCCATACAAATAAAAGGATTAAGCGCGAGAATTATTCTTGCATCTGAAGGTCCAATTAATTAATCTAATCAATTTTTCCACAGATTAACAGGTTGCTATGACCTTTCTATCACTCACCGGTCAGATCCTGACAGAAATTCGCATAGCTAATAATAAAATCTGCAGTTTTTATTAAAAGCGTAAATAAAAACAACAACCTGAACAATCCAAATAAATATCTCAAACAACCGGTAAATAATCATATTATCAGTCTAACTATGAATTCCCCATCACCCAAGATTTAGTCCTTTAGCCTAACATAATTAAAGAAACAACACAAGAAGAGAGAATAGAAATCATCTTGCTATTAGTTCTAAAATTCGTCGGATGAAAGGTTGAGCAGATTGATGAAATTGGAGCAGAAAATATTCTTCTCGGTGCTGGAATGGTCGCGAGAGAGCCCAGAGAGTGCAGAGCCTGTTCGTGCATATATTTCTGTCTGCCCATGTGTTCTGTCCGTCTCCTCCAAGAATATATATCCTCCTCAAAAAGTCTGTCCGTTCAAAAGTATATAGCAAATAAAAATATGTAATTGTCCACTATTCGCGTCTGTCTGTCTTTTTTTTTCCTTGTCTTTCTTCCTTCTTTTCTTCTTTTTTTATTATTTTTTCCCTCTCTCCTCTGCCGATCTGCGCCTCCCCCTCCTCTCTTCTCTTCTTTTTCTTCTTTATTTTTTTTTTTCCTTTCTTTCTTTTCCTGCGCAAGCTACTCTTTTCTTTCTTTTTTTTTTATTTTTTTCCTTCCCCACTTTCTTTTATATTTCCAATATCCCCCTAATTTTCCTCAATCCTTCACGGCAATCTCGTACAAATATAATATACATATATAAATATATCGCACGGACACAACTTTGGCAGGGTCTAAATTCTTCATATGAGCTCCGATTTGTTCCCCGTTTACGGCGTTGGAAAGCTTGTGAAGAGATCTATGTATTTCTTCCATCATTTCCTGCTTTAAACATATAAATTGGCATCAGTTCTTGCCCAAAGTAAGAGTCATGAAAAACATAGGATAAGTGTGAAAAAGCGCATAAAAAGGTTGCATAAATAAGAATTTAGCACCTATAAAACCATATCAATTTCACACTTATCACCAATACAAGCAAAAGACTCTCGGGGGTAAATAAGGGGGTGGTCCGGAACTTCTTACAAAACTTAAGTCCCGGACCAAGGCTGTGTAAGAACTCTCGGCCCCTTTTTGATGCATGGTCCGGGACATTACCCAAGACCTAGGTCCCGGACCACTGCTACAGATTTGCATTTTTAACATTTTCTAAGTCTTGTTGCAATGGTTCCCCACATCCATTAAATGTATAAACTTCCCAAATTAACTTAGGTATATTCTAATGCCAAATATCATCTTAAACACACCTAGTTCCTTGTCTAACTTGTTACTCAATTTTTCTCATAAAATTCACCAACACTTATAACATTTCTTAAAAGGTTTCTAAATGGTGTTTCTCACCTATGATAACAACTATCCTAAAATGTTTTTCACCAAGACCTTGAAGTATCCCAAACACTCATTGCATTCTAAATCCTCCAAGACAATGCCTAAACCCTTATTGCACCCTAGTACACTTTAAGACATGTTTCCTCTCTAGTAAAACACTTGTTCATTTCTAACACTTCCTAGTTCACCAAAACTCATTTAAAACACTTAGAAATTCTTATACATTTTCCAAATTTTGCCATGGGTTCTCCTAGCACATCAACACTCCAAAACACATAGTTTTCACCATTAAACATTCAAGAACACCTAAATCCCATCAAGAACTTTCTCCACACAAAACTTCACACAATTTACACTACAATCACAATATAGTGTATAATTTAAAAAGTGCTTGGCACTTAGGCCCTTAAATAACATGGCTCTTAGGCCCTTAAATAACATAAACCTTAAACACTGAATTTCCCACATAAATAATGCCTTTGACCGACAATTACATACAACAACACATATCCCCTTTAATAGTTTCCTTGAGAGCATTTTACTAGGTCATTCACCATTGGATCCTTAGGTATTTTATTAAGCAAATCCAGCTCACTTTTCCTAAGGCATTTAAACTACATTGAGATAGTTTGTTTACCTCTTTTCCTCTCAAACTTCTTTCTTATTTCCTTGAACCGAAAATCAGCAAGGAGTTTGATCACTTGTCAACTTTCTAGTCAATATACATATAAGGGTAATGAGCATTAAGTTTCATACTTAAACTCACATATAAACCCTTAATTTACATAAGTGTTTTAAACACTTAAAATAGAAGTTTACCTTTGAATTTGAAAGAGAACTTGAATATGTAACAAGAGAGGTTTCCACCAAGCCCTTGAATGATTGGAATGAGCTATGAATGAGCAAAAGAAAACACCATGAAGAAGGTGGTTTCGGTCACTTATGGAAACAAAAGGAAATGAAGTTTTTTTTTGGGTTTCCTTACCTTGAAGCAAAGGAGAACAACAAGGTGTGAAAAGGTGAGCTCAATCTCCATTAATGGTGAATCTTCATGGCTCCAAAATGAAGTTCTTGAAGATTTGAAAAGAGAGAAGTGTAGAGCTTGGCCTAACTAAGACAAATATGGTTTTAGAAATGAATTTGGATCTTGGAGCTAGAAGTTACAAGCTATGGAAGTTGGAGATGGTGTGGTTTGCTGTAGCAAAACCTATGGAGCTTGGGAGAAGATGAAGAAATCGGTGGTGAGTGAAGGAGAATAGAGAATGAGGTGAGAGGGTACACTTTATTAAGATATTTATGTTTAAAAGCAAATAGTTCTTTTGCTTTATTACTTTCCTTAGTTATTTGATTGGTCAAGTGTGGTGAGTCACACATGAAAAATCGGCCCCCTTAGTAGTTTAGGCTCTTTGGTGGTCTTTGTTGACCACTAAGTCACTTATATTGACTTATGTTATAAACTAGTACAATTTAGTTACTATTCACAAACTAAGGCACATATTTGTGAAATTTTTGATTTCCCATTGATTTAGACTTTTTAATGTGATACTAAGTAGTACACATGTTAATTAAAGAGTAATGATGGACATTTAGCCACTCAAAACCGATTTACAAGACAATTTTTCAAAAATGTGCTTTAAGACTCCTTACAGCACATTTTTGTTTTTTAACTTGTTTTCAAGCTTGGTTTTCTTTGGTAATTGGTTTAACAAGTTCTTTAGCAAGGTTATAAGGTCTAAGAATGACCTTTAGGTATTATACATGGTTACACCAAGTCTAGAGCAAGTATATTTGCTTAAATTGACTTTAAGGTGTTTTCTTGTGTTTTGTTTGGTTTAACTGTCAACCAAAGTTTCCTAAGGACTTAATTAGCCTTATCAAATCATAATTGAATATTATTAAGTCTTGGTAGGCTCATTGGATCCTAACCAAGTTCACTCCAAGCTTAGAGCATGTTTTTGCCCAAGCTGTCTTTTAGTGCTTTACTGTTTTTACTATGGTTTAAATTGTACACTGATGTTTCTAAGGCACTTTTTAACCTTTAAATATCATAATTTAGTATTTAAACAATATATCAAGGTTTGGGGTATTTCATATACTTACTAGGTATATTATCTCCTAGCTAGGGCCCACTAGCTTCTGCTGCGCGACCATAATAACTTGGGTTACTCACCCTTCGGGTTATCCTTAATGTGCTATACATCACCTTCTTATCCGTCTATTATGGGAATAAGGTTTACTAAACAAATGTGGTATTCTTTTACCGTGTTTGAGCTCAATGAGTTGTAGGTTTATAACCAGCTCTCTGGCAATCTAGTATACATACTATTTGTACTTCCACAATCATTCGCTAAGCTCCTCCGACTTGTTGTCGGGCGAGGTTAAGTCACTACTTAGTTGTAGTACTTCCTCTGTTGTCAATAGTTCTGAATATACTATTTCTTCTAGTTCAGTACAAGTGTTCTTTACTTGTATGACCTTGCATTTTATGCGTTGGTCCTAGTGACTTTCTTAAGTCTCTTTTCACTCTTTATTCCATTGGAATTCACATTTTGTGATTGTTAGTGTGTTGTACACTCTTCGTGCTTCTTTGGCCTTAGGCCGCACGGTTTGTTGCTAAGCTTGCTTAGCTGGCTAGTGCCATGTTCGTTGGTGAAAAGAAAGGTTTACTACGGTTTACATTTCTTTATTCCTCACTATCCCATTAGATCACCACTGTGCAAGTGCAATACCAAAACACTCAGTCATACGGAGTGTAGAGGCGTAAACGTTTACAGTAAATCACTTATGTGATAGGAACGAATATTTCTGACTGTCTTCCATACTTATACTCCGTGTCACTATCTAACTACTTCCTCATAGCGGTCGCTTGTTGCGCACCGTATTCTTACTCATTGTACAACATTGTTTTCACTGTCTCTGTTACTGTGGTAGTTCCTCTTTACTTATTACCATTGTCATTGGCACCATTTCCTTATGGTGTAAATACACTAGGAGTTTTCCTATGTTCATGTGTATGACGGTTGTCGTAGCATACCGCAATCTTATCATCTTCCCAATGTGGAGATGTCTTATTCAACTTAGGTTTTATGTGTAGGTTAGCTTACCACCCATTCTATCATCATTTATGATCCAATTTTCCAAGTATCTTGGTTGACCAAGGATGAGGTAATTCATCGGGTTACAAGCTCTCTTGAGCACTGGTCATTCGTGGTGTCCAATGTGCATTCACATTGGTTGTTCTTGACAATTACTGTCTCCCAGTGCTGAGCATTGGTTATAGGCTCTAGTTGTGCAGTTTTACTTTGTATGTACACCACCGGGACATCCCCAAGAACTTCAAGGGTTTTCTGGTCCCGTTCTCCAATTGGGAGTATTCTATCACTGATAAATGAAAGTTCTTGTTGAGATTGTTTTTTTCCTCTCATAGGTCTCCACTCATAGTCATGACAAGGTCTACCATTTTTGTGTTTACACAAGGGTTCACCACATGCTTGGGCGCATATGGAGTATACTTACCCCTTTAAGTCGTAATGGTTTGGAAATCTCATTTCTTTATTCCATACCATCGCCCCTTGGCAATATCTATATGCGTAGGCTTTATTGTGATAGTAGATGGAAGCCTCTCTAAGGGTTCACATCTTCACCACATTGGTGGTCTTTGGTTACAAGGGTATCTTCCCTTGGGTTTCTCGTAGTGTCCAAGTGTGGACTAGGCCAATGTTGGCATTATCACGATTCTTATGCCTCTGTGCTACCATTGCTACAGAAGGCATGAAGGTAATTAAAGGCTTGTCAACTGTATACTAGACTGATGCTCTAGTGACAGTGACACTAAGTTGGCCATTACTACAGGCCACTCAGGATGTTGGGTTTGAATTGATGGTCCAGTTGTTGATTTCTTTGTCGTATGAGACAATATCTCTTGCAAGTCTTGTTATCAAATGGTGTGGGTTATGCAACCGTTAAGGTTTACATAACATAGTTGGTTGATGGCTTTTAAGCCTTATTGCTGCAAGCTATGCTCTTTGCAAGCTGCTTATACATGTTTCCACCCCCTGTATACCCCATAGGTTGGAGGTATTGCTGGGCTCCATGGTAAGTCGTGACATCACGCTTCCATTCATGGGAGGCCCTTTAGGCAATCTGGTGCTAATCAGTGCCTTTTGTGATTTAGGGTATTTCCCGTTAAGTGAATTCCCTTCGGTGTCCTAACCGATTGTTCATTCCAGCTGTCGTGGTCTTATTATGACGCTTCGTTTGATTGTTGTTAACTCAGACACCCTTCAGGGATTGCTCCTGGGTGTTGTTAGGTTATGCCGTTACATCCGGCCAATGTTTATGATATGTTGATCCACTATACCGGTTTGTGGTATTGTATTTCAGCTATAACTTCTTGGGTTATAACGTCTCCCGTTCTTGGGTAGACCGTTTATACCTTCTCCTAGCGTTTAGACTAGTTTAAGATTCTCTCCATTGATGGATTATACCTCATGGTAATCTTGTGATTGCCCTTGGGAATTCTGTCCCGTATGTTGATCATTGTGGTGTTAACGTTAGGCTTTTGCCTTACAGTGTTTAGGCTGGATATACCTTCCAGCTGTCATGTATTTGCTTGAAGACTTTGAGACATATCCAATGTCAATACTTATTAGTCAGCGCTCTTTGCGCTTCTTAATCCTCATTCCTTATCTTCAGATGGGTTCTCCGAGTTCCTTTATACCTATTACTTATTACTTAGCTGAGTTCCTTCTCCTTGATCGTCTGAGGTGTCCAGCTGTTCTGGTTTGAATTTACTGATGGTCCGTAGAACGGAGTAGACTACTTCCCGTGTTTCGTGCACTACATGTATACATACGTGGGGTACCTTATTGATACGTTACCACTTACCTAACTATATGTCAGGCCCGCAAGCTCCTTCGGAGTGCGGTTGTCCCACATCCCGTAATTGGGTACACTCGTAGTGCTCGTCACACGCCTAGGTGAAGTATTCTATTGTCAACTCCTCTTGTATCATTCTATGATACTTACCGTAATTTTGTTGGTTTTGTTTAAAAAAAATCCAAGTTTTAAAAGAAGGTTTGTGGTTTTGAAAGAAAACTTGGTTTGAAAAATAACGGTTCGGTGTTAAAAGATGTTCTTCATGGCATAGCCATGTTTGAGGTCTTGACCAAGTCCAGCTCCTTGCTGGCTGGTATGCCCTTAATACAATGGTCAGGCCGTTAGACCTTTCCAAGGTTCCTTTCTTCCTGTTTTTAGGATACGTGATCCGGTAGTCGCTTCTTTGCGGTCTCGGTAATTACTATGTACTTGTGGTGTGTTATTGTTCCTCTACATGTTCCTGCCCTTACTGCACTTGCCGTGGCAAGTGCGTGGTACTGTTGTTTTGGTTAAACCTATACCGGTCTTGGTATGGTTTCCACTTGTATTTAATAGTCTTGTTGACTCTTCCCTTGATCATATTGATCTGTGTTTGGGTGTTCCTTTATCCTTTTAAGTAGCTTCTCATTGATCTTGACATGGTTGTCTTGGTCGGGGTACTTCTCCAATCCTTGGAGATCCCCTTTTATTTAGTTTTATGTTTTCCCTTGTTGCTCGTTCCCGCTGGTTTACCGTGGTGATTGAGCCTTAGCTTGTCTAGGCACTACTCTTGTAGTTGCATCGGATTATATCTTGTGATTGTCCTTGTATCCACTTGAGCTTTGTAGGCCAGGTATTGTAACCTTTTTGGCGTTGTAGTTCCGGAGTTAACCGTTCCCGACTATGTCCTTAGTCGGTTAGCATACCGTAGGTGGTATTATTTAGTTATTACCGTCCCGTAGACTTGTGTCTCGGGTTTGTTACTGCTCCTTCTTCTGCTTGGTTGCACGCTTAGTGCTTCTTTTCCTGCTGCTGTTTGATTGGCCAAGTTCTCGCGACTGCTAAGCATGTCGCCCCATGCTGTTGTAAGTTGTAGCCTCCTTATGGTTGGAGTGCCCATACTACCGCTATTAGGTGCGGGTACTGTTGTCCAACCGGGATCCATCTCCGGGACTTCCAATTCCTGGAATCTACTACATGTCGGTTCTTGTTTACCGTACGGTGGTTTCACAACTGCCAGATCGGGTTTTCCCGAGTATGAGAGGACTTTCCTTCTCTCTTGAGTTCTTTCCCAAGTTATACAGTGGGTTTGTGGAGGGCGGGTCTGATGTAGTAGGTATCCGGTACTCACCGGGAGTTCCTAACTAGCATATCTCTAATGGTAACACTCAGCCATTAGCCCAAAGCTTCTAATTCCTAACTCGGTATTCCTAAACTCGGTATTTCCAGTCATCAGAGCGATACTTCGCTCTGATACCACTTTTTGTAACACCCCTACCGTTAATACCGTCATTACCGTCCAACAACAATGTACTTACATACCTTTGCAGCGGATACTTACATACTCAACGGTGGGTGATACAATGCCGTTAGCCACCCACGTGACCAACAAGACTACTACTACTACATACAGCATCGGTCTGATGGACCGGAATATCCGAGTGCTACACAAATACAACCCTTACTACAATTACCAATCAAGTACTACAATTCCCATTCGATACAATACTCCATAAGTTCAATACAATATAATACACCGAGTTTACTAAGATCCTTATACAAATACAATTCCTCTTTCAATTTCATACACACTCATCAAGAGTCTAACATCTACCCATTCCTCACAAGCTACTTACTTTCTAAGTACAAGGGGTGTGCCACTTAGTACGCTTCTACATTCTACTTCTAACTATCCAAGTGTAGCCACCGGTCTCTTACCTTGACCATATCCGCTTCGGGTACCTGCATACTAAAAACGTTCCCCCGAGGGGGTCAGCTTTCGCTGAATATGACTTCCGCATACCCGGCCCGCGTACTAGCGAGGGTACGCCGACCACTTGGTCGAAAACATGCAATTCATTTTATTCAACATACATGCATACATGCTCTTATACACAATACTACAATACTTTACGCAAGGATACACACATACACTTCAATACATACAATGAGATTATACATTCCAACAATACTTACTTACCTTCTTCCGAAATACACATTCATGATACATACACAATACATCCTCATTACATACTCAATCCATACACAATGAATACACAATATCCGGTAATTGTTAGCTTCATTTGTCCACCCGGGTTAATAGGGTGGAGATTAATAATCTTTTACTCGGGGTCAATGACTTACACCAGCCAAGACCATTACTCATACAATACTTACTTTACTTTACTACTTACTCAAGTCAAGTCGTCGGGACCTCCGGCCCGGGACTACTCTGTCCCACCACCGGGATTACTTGGTTCACCAATCCAGGATGCTACCCATTTAAGGGGTTTGGGCCGTGGACCAGTTAAAGAACCAGGAATCGGATCCAACCTCTTGTGTCTCCTCATCTCACTCACGCGTGGCCGAAACTATATCGGAGTTCTACTCATTCCAATTTACTCAATACTTACATTAGGAGTTAGGTAGTTAGGAATTAGTAGAAGTCACACATCCAAGCCACATACACAATACATTGCCATATACACATCTATACAAATACAATACATTACGCAAGTACAATACAAGATAAAAATTCACTCCATCAACATTCATTCATTTCATGAATTATACAAACTATTGTTCAAGAGAAATATATCAAGAACAATATAAACAAGCACAAGTAAGTGCAATATAGTCTGATTCATGCATTTATCTTATTTAGGTGATCAAATAAGCACACAAATCGGGGTAACCAGGTTAGGATACAGAGCATGAAGAAATCATACCTTTTGCCGGAATTTACTTAACCGGGTGTTCCCTTGTTCCTTTGGTTCACTTTCATTCCTTGATCCTTATTCTCGAACCAATGACTACATGTCAAATGATTCCACTAATACTAAGCGTTACAATACATACACAGTTACTACTCCCATACTTACCCCGTTGTCCCGTTATTTCAGTTTAACTTAATGTCCTTAAACTTACAACTTGTTTAATCACTTCTCATACTTGTTTACACTTCTTAGGGCCTTTAAAAGTCACCAAACAAGGCCTTAACAACTTCTAAAACCATTACCAATCAATCCCCCATGTTTAGATCCCTTAAAACACTCTCTGCTGAATTCTGGGGGTGGTCCGGGACTTGGTCCAGACCCTAGGTCCCGGACCAATGCACTGTCTAACTCTCGGCCATATTTTCTACCCTGGTTCTGGACTTGGTCCTGGACTTAAGTCCCGGACCAATTCCTGTATTAACTCTCGGGCCTTTTTTTTTAAGCGGTCCGGGACTTGGTACATATCCTAAGTCCCGGACCCTGCTAAAAACTGCTATTAAGGTCATTTTTCAACCCCAAATCAACCCTTAATCCACCCCTAATCATTCCATAATCTTTCCTTTCCACAAGTTTCATACATAATTAAACACCTCAAAACACTCCTTAAACCACCACAAATCCTTGGTCAAATCCATACTCAACTTCTTGCCCAATTTCTACAAATTTCCATTCTCATTTCTACAACTTGCACACTTGTGCATTTATACACTTTCCTTTGCACTTTGCATCTTTTCCTAACTTCATTTTACCATTCCAATTCATTTCCAATCAACTACACTACATATACCCAAGTCCAACTCTCCTTTTACCAAATCTTGCACACTAATTTTTCCTAGTTTCTACAATGCATTTTCTACACTTCTTGCTACAGATTTTACACTCTTTTATTCACATACCACTACTACCATTCCATGGTTACTAAACATCTCTAATAAACCCAATACACACCTTGGTTCTCCCATTAACCAAGTCATCCATAAATGCACATTTTCTACCGAAATTTTGCCATAGTTCACCTACTTTTCTTACTTAGCCATACACATACTTCCTCATCAAATTCATTCCTAATCTAGCCACACCCATTCAAGGGTCCTACCAGCAATCAAATAAATCTCAATACATCAATACTTCCTCAATCCACAATACTAATACACATACACATTACATTTGGCTCCAAGGCCTACAATTCACATACTTGCTCACAAATACTCAAACTTACATATCTACAATACTAGTACAATATTTTGGTTCTTTAAATTGGTTTACCCATTCCCATTACTCTAATGCATTAAATTTAGCATTCAAGAAAGAGCTCTTACCTTAAGCTCTTATTTCCTCTTTTCTTTTCCACTTCTTCTCCTCTCTTTCTTGCACAAATCGGTCACATGGGAAATGAAGTTGCCAAATCCATTCCCATCACCCAATGCACAAAAACAAGTGCAATTAACATACTAACCCTTAGATTAATGCTAGTTCATTGAAATGCTTAAAACAAAATTTCTAGGGTTCACCTTTTAAAGCTTTTAAGAGGGGTTTTAGCCCTTGGTTCAAGAAGGTGATTCCACCACCATTGCAAGGTTGAATTGATGCTCAAAAGAGAGAGAAATAGAGCATTATAATGGGAAAAAATCGGCTACAAAATAAGATGAAGAAAACATGAGTTTTTCGTGTAGATTTTTACCTTAATGGAGAGAGGGGACTCCAAGCTACCCATTGATGCTATTTTCTCTTTGAATGGGGAAAACCCATGGAGATGAACTTCCTCATTTTGAGATTTTGAAAAGAGGGAAGTGTAGAGAATGATGAGGGGAGTAAGAATATGCAATTATTTTCGCATTTGGGGTTCAAATGAAGATGGAGCATGCAAGAGAAGGAGGGAAGCCATTGTTGCTATTTGTGGAACTTCAAAATCGCAGCAGCCAGAGAGAGGAGGGTGCTCACGGTGGGGAAGACAGCAAAGGAAGGGAGAGAATAGAAAAAGTGAGGTGAGAGAGTTCTTTTTCTACTTTTTGTACTTTTACCTTTTTGCTTTTTGGTTTGTTAATTAGTAACTAGTCTAGTGTGTGTGAGAGAGAGCTTTTGACTTATTAAAGCTGGCCCCCTCTAATATTACCAGTTGGAGCGTTTTTCGTCTTTTATAGAAAATGCTCGTTATTTTACCCGGTTTCGATACTATTCACTAACCGGGCCCGTTCTCCGGAATTTTCTCGTTTCATTATTTTTATTGGTTATTAAGCTTCCATAAATGCTTAATAATTGTTATTTAATGATTTATAATTTTTACGGGTCCGTTTGACCACTTAAAGTCACATTTTCGGGTTTTCTCGAAAAACGTGCGCTAAAGCTCTATTAGCGTTTTAATGCATTATTTGGATCCGTTTTTTTCGGGAGTTGTTCCCATATATTATTTAGGCATTATTAAGCCTTTAGAATCCATATAATACGCTATCCGAGATCTCATACCTCCTATGGTTATTTAACGCTTATTTAGCGTTTTTCACTTTTTAAGCGTTTCTTTATTTCTTTTGGATTTATTTTTCCTTACCAATATTACTTAGGCGCCATTAGGCCCTTAAATACGTATTAGGATAATCTTAATCCCTATATTTAAGTTCGGGATATTTCACCAGCCTTGTGAAGGAACAAGATCCATGCAACTTCCTTGGTTTAACCATTCTTTTGGTAAGAAAATATCACTACTTCTCCCTCCTTGTCTTACCACTTATATGCGCTGGTATGAGTAGTACTTTGACACTTGCTTTTGCCCTTTAAAAACCAGGCGTGAATAGCCAAACTAACCAGCTCCATAGTAAGGTAATTATTGTGTGTTTTCTAGCTTAAAACCATGCCCATTCCCTTCTTGTTCTACTACCGGTAAGTACTTCCAGTTTCTTGGCTTAAATCTTTGGTTTCTCCATGCAAAATATGGGCTTGATGTGGAGGAGTTTTCGGCTGAGGAAAAACAGATGAAGAGGAGACCAAGTCCATGTTATTTTCTAAGGTGAAATCAAGCACTAAGCTAGTCTGCTTCTTCTTCTCCTTAGCCGGTAACGTGTGCTGTTATAAGTAGCATATTAACACCCTATGTTACTTACTAAAAATAGGCATAGGAAGCCTTGACAACCAGCTTCAAACCAAGGTGACTATCACGTATTTTTCAAGTTTAAAACAACCTATAATAACCTTGCTTGTATGGCTAATAGATGTCCTTGTTCTTGCATGAAATGCTGCTGAAAGACTCATGGGAAACTTCCCATACTAACCGTAGAAAAAAACAGATCCAAGAGCTAAACATACAAAGTAAGTAATAATACTCTAATGAGGTATATGTGAAGCTAATTCCATTGGCACTCCAAAAGCTAATTAAGCTTTGTATATTTAACAGGCCGAGAGTAGTTGGTGCTGTTTGGAGTGCTTGGATGGTTTGGGAATCAAAGATAGGTGAGAAATACTTATCTTATATTATAACATGATTTTTATGACATTTTGTTACATGTATGTAACAGCCGTGGGCTTACATGAGGTGAAATGACTTAATTATGCGTTAAAATGTTTAATAACATTTTTGGTTGGTTAGTTTGGTAGGTTAATGACCTATAAGGTCAAGGAAATATGTTAGGGGTCAAAAACATAATTTATAAAATATATGGGGCAAGGGAAGTAGAACCGAGACCAAACATGGTCTTAAATGACATAACTATGTATTAGAATGTTTTATAACATTTTTAGTTGATAATGTAAGGTTTGGATGACATAATATGTCATAAGGATTAATTAAATGATTTTAGGAAACATTAAAGAAAAACTATATAATAAGCCGTAACAATATAGTTTTTATGACATTTATGTGTAATTATATTCTATGTTAATTATTGTAATAAGGCCAAGCATTTTAGGCCATTTAATTTAACTGTTATGTTAAGTTAAAAATGGATTAAAATGAATTTAGAACAAAAATAAACATTACCGTAATAGTTTGGGGTTTAATTGTAATTTAAATAAATTTTGGGGGTAACTACAGGCATTAGCCGAAAATTAGGCTTTAAAACCTCATTTTATGAATTCTATAAAATTTAATAAAGTTTTGGGACAAAAATGTAATTTATGAAAGTTATAGGGGTCAAACTGTAATTATACAAACTTATGGTCAAACTAAAAATAAATAGGTCAGTATAGACCGTGTTAGGAGGTATGATCAAATTTAATGTCATAAATAATTAATTTATGAACTTATATTAACATTATAAGTGAAATGTGGAATTTATTAAAATTTTGGGGTATACAATGTAATTACCGAAAAGTTTAGGTGTAGTTTGGTTAATATAGTGATTTATATCCTAAGTATAAAATTTGGGAATTTTTGGAAGTATATAAAAGGCTATATTGATAAAATTGTATAATGTATGGTTTTTGTGACATATGAAAGTATATAATATAAAATGGGTCAAAATGTAAATAAGGGAAAATAATGTGTGGAAGGAAAGGGATTTCAAAAACAGAAGGGGGCTGTTTGCAATAAAACATAATAAAACTATAGGTTATATGAGTAACAAATACTAAAACTATACAGTATAACCTATATGTATAACTTGTTATAATATATGTGGCTAATGTGTAAATAAGGAAAATTATATTTGCTGGAAAAATATATACCAAACAGCAAAGGGTTGTTCGGTAATATATAAGAAATAACATATGAAAACCATATGTTATAAATATTATAATGTTGGAGGATATAACATATGTTATGTAAAAGTGTTATAAAATAAGTGGTGGAATTGTAGTAATTATAAAGTGTGGGGTTGAAAGGAAATGAAATATTAAATACATGCTTATTCGGCAATAAAAGGGAAATATTACCAAACTATAGATTATATCTTATTACAAAGTTTTGAGTATATAAAATAGAGTATTTATAACATGGTATTAAATTATGTGGGTATATAGTGATTAATGAAAATTAAGGGAATAAAGAAGTATAAGTGTATTATATGTATACACTATTTTCGGTACACATATGTAATTATCAACTATATGTTATAAAGTTAAATGACATATAAAATATCATACCATATGGTATCATGATATAAGTGTAACACTAAATAATATTATGTGGTCAAAAGAATAGTTTATTGAAATTAACATGCTAGCGCATGCATATATTTATATATCAAAAAGAGAAGATATAAACTATAGTATACAATGACATAAATACTATGATTAATATATGATTTTGGAATGGTTAAATAAACCTTGTATAAGGAATAAAATGTACATATTATAAAGTTTCTTATTTCATTAGAAATTAATGTGTGTATATATATATGCTGGCGCAAATAACAAGCATATATAATAAGGTTTACAAACCATGTAATAGAAAATAATAAATGTTAACTTGATAGTATAATTATATACTATAAAGTCTTAAGGTATTAAATGAATACAACTTATAACATAAACGAGAAGTTGTATAATGTAAGGTATATCGAGGAATAATAATCCATCGTGTATCATAAACTAATGTTGCAACCATAGGTTATAAAATATAACCATGCATACAACTATAAGTTATAACAATACCTATGCATGCGATATAACGGTTGGGTTAAAATATACTAGAACGAACGAACTTACATAAAGCATAACGCTTATTAAATACAACGGTTGGAAACTGTAATTCCTGGAGTTGAAAACGTTAACTACGACGTTCGTATGGAAACCAACGTCTTTGTTAAACCGAATATTAATACGTACTACGAGTAAAGAGTTATTAAGGATAACGACACCTTAACTAGTAACAGTTGAAATCCGGGGATGCAATACCGGGGTTACTGACGTTATTCGGAAATACTGAATCGTATTGTCTTGTGGATTGACATTTAGCGTTCTTCGTATTGTTAGACCGCCGCGCTCGAGAAGCTTAGAGGTTTACATTGCGCATCCTTGGTCCAAGGTGTACGGTATGTAAAGGGGTTTGATCCGGGTTGTCCTGAGGAATTCCTCGGGCTCGGATTTGTTTGATAACGTGCGTGATTATGTGTGTGCTGGATATGTGTTTTACTGCATTAATTATTTATGCACGAGCGTCCTACGGGACTAATACTACGTCGACTATAGATCGGCTTATATAAAACTACTTATACGAGTTGTGCGATTGTGATTACCGTTGCCTGACCTAATACAACAAGTAGTACAAGTATGTAGTTATAACCTAAGTAAAACACTTAGGAACGAGACACGACATTGTCAGTCTCTAGAGCTTCGACTCGAACTTAAATACTACCTAGAATCATTCTAAGCATGCGTAAGACCCACAGGGCAGCCAACAAAATAAGTGATGTTCTCCATAATCAAAACTGTATGTGAATGGAAGTGATGTGTACCTTAATCCAGACAGTCACTGGCTGCTGGTCGCGCGTAGAGATCTCTTGGGTTATCCCGTATCGGGTTTTCCTTAGTTAATCCTGAACGAGCCTAGATAGATCGTCAGGCGGAGTGTGCTACCGTTGGCACCAGGCCCTTGGCCACCTAAATGGATGCCTTTACAAAGGCAAAGTGAAATTGTCCGGAGTCTTCGGATGATCAGGGCAGTGAGCACCTTGTGTGTACGTGGGACTACTGTCCAAGTAAGTACATTTTGGATTGTCCTAATTGATGCCCATAGTGCTAACCAAATCAAATGATATGTGAGGGCCCGGGGGGCCGAATGTTGTAATACGTGATGATGTTAACATACGACGTATGAGTTACCAATGTTATCGTATTGTATGATGTGACTGTGCTGCGTATATTAATAAATGAATGTTTGGATTGGATGAATGGTTATATAATCATGCATGTTGTTACAGTACTTATTATATCTGTAAAATGGTAAAGCATGAAATCAATCTAATATCAAGATGATTTAAAATAACCAGTGACCAATAGGGTCCAGGCCCGGCATACTCAGCGTCTATCGCTGAGACTACACTTATTGTGCAGGTTGTTGATCTTCGTTGAAGCCGAAGTGTGGGAACAGGGTAGCTAGGGTTACTCTAATTATTGCGTAAGGAATTTACTATATAACGATATCAGTCTGTGGATGTATGACAGTACGGTTGTATTCATGTGGATTTGGGTAGATGCGCACTTGTCGACTAGTACGGATGTGGACTTAGTATGATGTATAGGGATATCTCGTTGTCACAGCGGTTTAGTAGTGATGTGTATTTTGGTTGTTGGATTTAGTTCTGCTTCGTTACTCGCATGTGCGAGTAACGGCAGGTGACACCCGAGTGAGTACTACTGTTGTTATCTATTCTTCCATTGTAAGACGCTTTATTTATCTGTTAACGTGAGTGACTACTACGTGTTAATTTGAGAGGGGTGTTACAGCCAATGTCTGGCATATTCAACGTCTTTGAATATGCCGTGCATCGGATATCCAGCAGGACACCCACGCATTCAATTGTTGGTTAATTCGAAGGCTTGTGTTTATGTTTCGAGTTCATATTGATACTTAGACGGTTTTAGGCCCTGAATCAAGGATAATTTCATTGTAGATACCACTTAGTTCTGATTAGTTAAATTAGGATTAGAAAGTACTTCACATTTCCCCCCTCTTTACTTAAGTAATTGCCAAGGCTAGGACTAATTTTCTATACAAGTCCCTAAGGTTCGACATACTTGGTCTTAAATTGCTTCCCTGCTACTTTGACCGGGTTTTGGTTTGCTACCCGTATTAGATTGAGTAGGTTATTTTACATTTTATTAAATGTCGTGCATAGTGCCGGGTAAAGCATACCCGGCATATTAATGAGTTTTCCTATGCTTTAGTTTAATCTTCTGTACATAATTATTCAATAAATACCTACTAAAATCTCTGTTAGCAAAATGGCGTCGTTGCCGGGGACTTGGGATTAGTCCAAGTCCTTATCCTGGTAATTGCCATATTATTCTTTCATTCATTAATTTATTTTGTTGTCCTTCCATTTTTTTTTGAATATGCCGGATTCATTGCCGGACATATAATACCGGCAGAACCAGAGGAAGTCTGTGCCGGATAGTGTATGCCTGGCAGTAAACCCGGCATTTTCTACAAATATGTAATTTCATTCCCAACAAATGCTATTTAAGTGTTATTATGTGTTCGCTATTTTTAAACTGTCATGTATGATGCTAGGTTTATGTGATCCGGCATAATCGGAGGAAGTCCGATGCCGGACGCTTATGATCCGGCACACTACCCGGCCAGTTTAACTTAGCAAATTTTTCTTCTTTTTCGCTATGTTATATATGTATTCCTTCCTCTTATAATTATCTCACCCTTTGTCCAACTTTGTACTCAGGATGCCTAGAAACATTTGGATGGCAAAGTTACAAAGTGGAGTATCCGATCTTTTTCATTTTCTGCATATATATGTGGTTAATGAACTCTACCCCCGTACAGGGGTAGAAATATTTATTAAGTGGAAGAAATTGAGACCCGCCCTTGCCTATCACCGCCTTAGGACTACAGCACGCATGAGGGTCATGCCCGTGAATGAACTTAGGTGGAGATTCCCTCATATGGGTATCTTCACCAATAGGGTCATGCCCGTGGATGAACTTAGGCGGAGATTCCCTCCTATGCTATCTTTACTAGTAGAATTAGGCACACTAGGTTTAGGGCTGTCTTTTAATGTATTTTTAGTCTCTTTTATATTTTCTGTTAGTTATTTGTCTCTTATATGATATGTATTGACAATGATATTATCTATTTAATAAAAAGCATATATTAGTGATTACATGTTATTTTCATATTACTTAAAAAACATTTCATTGTTATCTTTTTAGGTACTTGTTCTTCTAAAGTGAATGCCACTTACACGATCACGCAGTCTCCCTGAAACTCTCTTCGATTACAATCCAGAAATAGAAAGGACATTCCATCACCTACAAAGACAGCAAAGAAATCACTATACCATGGCTAACATACCGGCAACCGTCAGGAACATTAACCGGCCTTCCAACCAAGGTTAACAACCCGCCATAAGCCTTCCCGCTATTTTCCAAGCAGATTATGAGGAATGGCGGAAATTAAAGCCATATCATCAAATCCGTTGTGTGAAAGAGTTAGGAATGTTTGATGGAACTAATCCTGATGAAGCCTTACTCCACATTACAAAGTTCCTCCAACACGTAAATAGCATGACTTCCAAAGATACAGTTCTCGAATACGCTAGACTCTCCCTATTTCCTCATAGCCTTACAGGGATGGCAAGTAAGTGGTACCATAGCATATCCCCACAAACTATTCACATATGGGACGACATGGCCACTAAATTCCATGACTAATTCTTACCCCAAGCCGAACTTTAGAGATGATTGCTGAAATTTATAACTTCAAGCAACCAAGCTCAGAGAACATCGGCGAAACGTGGGATAGATTTAAGGGTTTGCTTCTGACCTGTCCCCACCATGGTCTCACCAAGGAACAACTCTCCCAGTTATTCTACAAAGGATTGGTGAATCAATGTAAGACCATGGTACTTTCATCCCTTGGTGTTGATATTCTAAAGAAGCCCGGAGAGCAATTTCTTAATGGGATTGAGTCCCTATGTGAAGAGATAAGAGATTGGGCTACCGGTGGTTCCAGACGTAGCACCCCAGGTCTATATCAAATAGGAGGATGTGACAGCAAAATCGAGCAATTATTGAAAAGTCATGAACAATTATTGGAAAGGAAGTAACGCTCAACAATCCACCAAAGTTAGTGCTTTGCAGAAAGTGGTGGAGCAATTGGCTATGAGCTCTCTTCCCCATCATGCAAAAGTGGTAAATACACGACAACCTCAGGTACCGCACCCCTCTGTGTTTCCTTTACCTTCTGATGTGTTTTGTACACAGTGTGGAGGACTAGACGATTTCGAACAGTGCCCTGAGTTGCAGGAATTAAAAGCATCTGAGGAAGTAATTATGTCAACAACAACCAAGGATTCAGGCAACCTTGGCAGAGAAATTTCCAAAATTCTCCAAACTCCCAGAACCAACCCGGATTTCAAGGAAATCCAAGGCAATTCCAGCAGCCAACATATGGTGGTAGACCACCTCAACATTCATCCAATCATGAAGCCGAGATGGCCGAGATGCGTGACTTAATGAAGGCCTTGATGAACAAATCACGAGATACACAGGAAAATATTGCTGCCCTTGGTAAGGATCAGAAGCCACTGCAATCTCAGATCCAGCAAATGCTTACCCAATAGAGGCCATCCGGCCAATTACCTTCACAAACTCAAATAAACCCAAGAGAGCATGCAAAGTCAGTTACCTTTAAAAGTAATGATGTAAGCGCAGTCACTCTCAGAAGCGGAAGAGAGATAGGTAAAGATCAAAGAAAAGAAAAAGAAAAACAAGTTGATCCTACTGACTTGGAGGAAATCCTCCCAGAGGTACAGTCTCAGGAGACACAGGCTCCTATACCTTTCTCTCCCTCTTCTACTTCTTCTTCTTCCAATAAAAATCAAATTTCTACTGAAAAACCCATTTCCCAATAGGCTTAAGAAAAAGCATATAGATGAGCAGTTTAAGAAATTTTTGGGTATCTTTAAACGTCTAACCATTGATATTCCTCTTATCGATGCATTAAACCAAATGCCAACTTATGCTAAGTTCCTGAAGGAGTTAATTAATAACAAGAGGCAAATGGAAGATGTGGAGATGGTCAGTTTAACCGAGGAGTGCTCCGCAGCATTGCTATGGGCATTACCGCCTAAACAGAAAGATCCCGGGCTACCAATTGTACCATGCTATATTGGTGATATTGATTGCGGTCATGGTCTGTGTGACCTCGGTGCTAGCATCAATATCATGCCCTACTCAATTTTCACCAGGATTCATGGCAGTCAACTGAAGCCGGTATCCTTTTCCCTGAAATTGGTTGATAGATCCTTAATCAAACCTATGGGAATGGTGGAAAATTTGGTAGTTGGAGTCGACAATTTCATCTTTCCAGCCGACTTCGTGGTTCTAGACATTGATGAAGATACCGAAGTCCCCCTAATCCTTGGAAGACCCTTCCTAAGTACTACTGCACGCGCAATAATTGACGTTCATGAGGGCAAAGTCATCTTCCGAGTAGGGGACAAAAATATCGAGTTCGATATGGCAAAGATGTTAAGAAAGTGTAAATGCTCATACTATTTGTTGTGTTGGTCTTTTGGCAGATAATGGTGAGAAAGAATTCCAAGATGATGAAGAAACATTCTCACTCCCCTCAATTGAACCGCACGAATTAGAGGTATTGGAGCAAATCTTGGTTTCATCGATCGAAGAGTCTTCCACAAGGGAAATCAAGGTGGTTATTGATCAACTCAATGGTGGTAAGCGAAAAAGTGCCAATGGTTGTCGACCACCATTAGAGAGCTTAGAGCGCTCACCATTTAAAGCCATTCCATCAATCGAACAACCTCCCGAGGTAGATCTCAAAGCACTTCCATCTCATCTCAAGTACGCCTTCCTCGCAGGTAACAATACTCTCCCTGTTATCATCTCCTCGCTTTTAACTACTGAGCAAGAAACTAAATTGTTAGGAGTCTTAGGAGATCATAAGAGAGCAATAGGTTGGTGTCTAGCTGATTTAAAGGGCATTGATCCTAGCTTTTACACTCATCGTACATTTATGGAGGAAAACCATAAATCGATTAGGCAAAATCAGAGGAGATTAAACCCAAATTTGAAAGAAGTTGTGAAAAAGGAGGTTTTGAAATTGTTAAATGCAGGTATCATCTATCCGATTTCCGATAGCCCTTGGGTGAGTCCTGTCCAAGTGGTTCCCAAAAAGGGAGGCATAATGGCCGTCCCTAATGAAAAAGGGGAATTAATCCCTTAGAGACAAACAACTGGCTAGAGAATGTGCATTGATTATAGAAGATTAAATGCAGCCAGCAGAAAAGATTACTTCCCTTTGCCATTTATAGATTGAATGTTAGAAATATTGGCAGGTCAGGAATTTTATTGCTTCTAAGATGGCTACTCGGGCTATTTTCAAATTCCAATTGCACCAGGATCAGGAAAAGACCACCTTTACCTGTCCTTATGGTACCTTTGCTTATAATCGCATGCCATTTGGACTTTGCAATGCTCCGGCCACTTTCCAACGTTGCATGCAAGCAATATTTTCTGATTTCATAGAAAAGAGTATAGAAGTATTCATGGATGATTTTAGCGTATATGGTTCGACCTTTGACGATTGTTTGCAGCAGCTGGATTTGATTTTAGACAGATGTGAAGATACAAATTTAGTCCTAAATTGGGAAAAATGCCACTCATGGTGAAGGAGGGCATTGTATTGGGGCACAAAGTGTCAAAAGCTGGTATTGAAGTAGACCGGGCCAAGGTCGAAATTATCGAGAAACCCCACCTCCTACTACCGTCAAAAAGGTTCGAGCATTTTTAGGCCACGCTGGGTTCTACCGTAGGTTCATCTCTGACTTCTCTAAGATCGCCAAACCTTTGAGTGATTTATTAGGAAAGGATACAAAATTTGAATTCACTGCAGAATGTTTGGAAGCATTTGAAGTCATCAAGGAGAAGTTAATTTCAGCCCCTATAGTCGTCTCCCCCGATTGGTCTCTCCCTTTTGAGATCATGTGTGATGCAAGCGACTATGCTGTAGCGGCCGCACTATGTCAGAAAAAAGATAAGGTATTGCGAATAATCACGTATGCAAGCAAGACCCTTGTGGATGCACAAAACAATTACACCACAACAGAAAAGGAGCTTCTTGCAGTTGTCTTCGCTCTAGACAAATTTCGTTCCTACTTATGGGGGAGTGAAGTGATTGTGCATACGGATCATTCTGCCCTGAAATATATCTTTACCAAGGCAGAAGCCAAGCCAAGGTTGTTGCACTGGATTCTTCTACTACAAGAATTCGATGTTCTGGTTGTTGACAAAAAGGGTTGTCTTAACGGTGTTGCTGATCACCTCTCCCGTATTGAACGGCCATACGACGGGATTCCCATCCGGGAGTATTTTCCAGACGAGATGGTGTTCAGTGTTCAACAGCTTACATGGATGGAATCTGCATCTAAAGATAACATTACACATCATCTTACAGAGTTGGTTGCATTGTGTGAAGCCTTACAGTAGCCATGGTTTGCAGACATGGCCAATTACTTAGCCTCCAAAATCCTACCTCATGGGCTCTCTTCAACAAAAGAAGCGATTTCTGTCTCAAGTAAAGCATTTCTTTTGGGATGATCCGTACTTATTCAAGGTATGTGCCGATGGGATCATCCGGAGATGCATTCCTGAATATGAGGTCACTTCAGTTCTATAATTTTGTCACTCTAAGGAGGCCGGTGGACATCATGGGGCTACTAGAACAACGGCAAAGCTTTTGGAATCAGGGCTCTATTGGCCAACCTTACATAAAGATTCCATAAATTTGTTTCTCAATGCGATAGTTGTCAGAGAATGGGAAACATCTCCAGGCGTCATGAAATGCCGCTAACTAATATCCTGGAGGTGGAATTATTCGATGTTTGGGGCATTAATTTCATAGGTCCATTCCCCTCATCACAGGGCCATCAGTACATCCTAGTCGCCGTCGACTATGTTTCCAAATGGGTTGACGCCATTCCATGCTCATCTACCGATGCCAAGACTGTTCTGAAATTTCTAAGGAAAAACATCTTCACCATATTTGGCGTTCCATGAGCTATCATTTCTGATGGCGGTTCTCACTTCTGTAACCGTCAATTTGATAACCTCTTAACGAAGTATGGAGTCCATCATAAGGTTACCCTGCCCTATCATCCGCAGGCTAATGGACAAACCGAAGTCTCCAACAGTGAATTGAAGTGGATCTTGCAGAAAACGGTCCGTTCATCTCGCAAGGATTGGTCCCCCAAACTTGACGATGCTTTATGGGCATATCGAACTGCCTTTAAAACTCCTATCAGGACCACACCATTCCGCCTTGTGTATGGAAAAGCCTGTCACTTGCCTGTGGAACTTGAGCATAAGGCTACTGGGCCCTCAAAGCACTCAACTTTGACATGGAGAAGGCAGGTGTCAAAAGAAACTTCCAGTTATCTGAACTAGAAGAATTACACCACAACGCTTATGAAAATGCCAATCTATATAAAGAGCGTACTAAGAAGATTCATGACCAAGCCATTCTTGCACGCGTTTTTCATGTGGGTGATCAAGTCCTCCTCTACAATTCTCGTCTTCGACTTTTTCCGGGAAAGTTGAAATCTCACTGGGCTGGACCCTTCACTATCACTTCCATAACTGAATATGGTGCTTTCAAACTGGAAAATTCTTCGGGAGCAAGATTCAAAGTCAATGGTTCCCGCTTGGAGAGATATCTAAGCCCTGACTGTATGTCTTCCAATTCCGCCAATATTCTTTTCAATGATTCCACATCGAAGGCGTTAATACCACTGCAAGCTACAAAGTGCTCCTATGTGGCCAAAGGCCTAGTGTAGGGCCCTTCTTAATCAAGCTTGCATCATAACAAGGGAGTAATTCTTACATACTTCCCTACAATTGATTTTATTTTAATTTTTATTCCATGCTCTTGTTGTTTCCTTTAATATATATTATATATATATATATATAAAGGAGAGAGATCAAAATGCCGTGTTCCAAGCCGGGTAGGCCGAACCCGGCAAAAGAATATTAACTGTGTCGTGCCCGTAGCCGGGTGGAACATATCTGGCCTTACGTAATTCACTATGCCGGGTACTACCAACCCTGCACTCTAACCGGCATATCTTGTTTCTGTAAAAAACATAACCTCGGGTAAGTGGGGTTACAGCCCCCACTTTTACCTTATGCAGCGCCGCACCGCACAGCACCTTCCACCACAGGCGAAGACACCATGAATCTCACAAGCAGCTGCTGAAGTCACCCAGAGTCAACTCTAATCACCGCCCAGCCACAAGAAGCTGCTAAAAAAACTCCAGAAAACAAAAAAAAAACAAGTTCCTTTAAACTAAGTAATTCGAATTCGATTTTTACTATTGATTAGTTCAATATGTCGTTTTTTTCAGATTCGTGGCTTAGTTATAGTAAATTAGGAATGTCGGAACCTTATGCAGCTGATTTATGTGGTCTGGTGCGATTCTAGGTGTTTCTGCAAATTTCTGGGTTCGAAGTTTGAATGTGCCGGATGGGTTCTGTCCGGCATTCCATCCAGCATTCAGTTGATTGCATGCGCCTGGTGGATTTTGTCCGGCATTCCACCCGGCATGACTATCTGATTAATTTTTCTATGCTTATTGGGATCCTAGTCTTAAAATTAATGCCTAGGACAATGTTTTGTTGAAAATTAATCAATTCGTCATATAATTAGGAGAATCATGGTATACTCCCGATTATTCAAAATAAACCCAACAGCTATATCTGTAACATTTGATAATCTGTTATGTGCGGTATTCGGTTTTCCTTTCTATTACCTGTAGATGCCTCGGTGAAAAACCATTACTTCTCAGACCCTTGATTCGGACGAGGATGCCTTCCTTGAGGAGATGGACGCAGCTCTAGGAGAGACTACTCCCGAGGAGGATGGGATTGTTCCTGCTCCACTAGAGCCACCTCGTCGTTCTACTAGATGGGCAGGTAAGGAGCCTGTATCTAGTAGTGCTCAGCCTCCACGGAAATCTACGACGGGGCAGAAGAAGAAGCGCCCTTCTCCTACAGCTCAGACTGGGCCGGGTTCGACAACCTCAGCACCAAAGCTAGACGATTTCGGGATTCCTCAGCCCCTACCTTCTCGTATCCAAGAGGACCCACAGTTCGATCCAGATGGGTTTGTTAGCACAGAGGCCGCCCGCTACTACAATCAATCTAAGCAAAAGGGCAAGTGGGTGCAAGAGCGGCGAATTGACCAGACAGTGAGCCTGTTATCTCAAATCATCTCCCAATTCTAGAGGTATGGCTGGCAGGGATTACTAGAGATTGGTCAGAGGCACTTTTACACCGACCTAGTACGTGAGTTTTACGCTAATGCTGAGTTCCTTGGGCCGCCCCAAGTCTCCGAGGTACAGATCCATTCTTATGTTTCCTGTACACGTATTTTAGTTTCGCCTCGTAGCATAGCAGACACCTTAGGCATAGAGTATGACCAAAGGCTGAGCTCATTCACTAGGCAGTATCTGGCCACTGCCCATGCTGCTATTACTGCTCAGTTTGGATCACAGACCCGATATATGAATCAGGCCCATACTAAGTCTCGCCCTGTGATCCCTATCACTTTCATCACGGACTTGCAGCTTAGAGTGGCCATGGAAATTATTAATATAACATTAGGCCCTGTAAGCATGACGAGCTCAATGACATGGATTATGCCCTTCTTGAGCACCTTCGTGGGCCACCACTGAGTGATGTTGCAGCTCGATTTCCGGTGCACCGGCTGATGTTTGCTCATTTGGTTAGGGCGATTCTTCATCGAGAGACTCAGCACCCTGTCTTCCCGATGCTACTTCAACACCATATCACTCAGACTTTAAGGGAGAATCAGATTCCACGAGGTCTGCAGTATCACCAGGAGTCCTCCCTCATTGACCTCGCACTCATTATGCGATGGTGGTTTCGTGAGTCTGCACCAGGAGAGTACCGGTATGTTCCTTCAGCATAGAGGCCTAGGGCCAATGCCACTGCTCAGGACTATCCAAGCTATGAGGGATCTGATCCCAGTTGATGCTCTCCTACCTCCTCTGCTCCTCAGACTTCTGCCCCCGCTCCTGACTTGGGCCCCCTTTATGAGGGGATGGATCATTTTCAGCAGACCCTTGATCAGCAGCGGCAGTCCTTCGATGTATACCGACAGTCTCAACAGCATACCTGGACTGATTATGAGGCCTTCAGGGCCAGCTATGAGGGGTATCGTTCTGAGGTTACCAGCCGAGTTGAGACAGTGGAGCAGCGCCAGCAGGAGATGGCCGCAGGTCAGCAGGCATTTAAGGAGCAGGTCACCCAGCGCTAGGAGGAGCATGAACGGTGAGTAGATGACCGCTTTCTGCTCGCAGTTGACAGACTTGACCGTTCCCGGGCTGGGGATAGGAAGACGCTAAAGAAGACGATGGAGTGTTCGATGAAGGCATTTTTCAAGAGTATTCTCAAGAGGGATAGGAAGAAGAGGAAAGCCCGCAAGAAGGCGAAGAAGCAGGGTCTCCCTACCCCTAGCTCCTCCAGCCTTTCAGACTCCTCAGAGGCTCCTTCTGACTCGTCCCCACCACCACCACCTTCATCCGTGCCGGTGGCAGCTATCTAGTTCTTTCTCTCTCTTTCTAGTTTTCTTTACCTTCATTTTCTTTCTTTATGTTATTCTTTATATTTTTCATGTATGCTTAATGCTTAACTACTCTCCTTGTATTATGGAAGCTTGGCACTTTATGAGTTTTTGATTTCAGTTGATCTTTTATTGTTGAATCTGCTGTGAACAACTCCAATCATTGGCTCATCACAAGTGTAGGGCATTCTACCATCTGCCATTATGGGGAGTATATATTGTTCTTTCAAATACTTTCAGTATCTTGCAGCTTATTTCTTTCGAACATTGGGGACCGTGTTCCTACCAAGTGTAGGGTAGGGGACCTCCTTTTGAAAAAAATTGAAAAGAGATTTTATTTAAATTAGTTTTCAAGTAAAAAATTATTATATACATATAGCATGTCTAGTTTATCCAATATAATAAGTTTAAAGTTTATTAACCTTCTACTCAGCTTTTTGTATGTCTTTGATTAAGTTGACATTAGGGAAGGCTAAATATTTGTTCTCTCAAGAGGTAAGCTTTCTGACTTTTTGATATCATTTCTCACTTCGTGATTCTTTTTGTTAGCATGAGTATATGACCTTACTTCTATTTTTGTCATTGATCTACTTTTGGGTAATATCTTTTCCTTCATTTTCAAAATAGTTCAATTCTTGTGGTAAATATCTCAGATAGGGATGATGTAAAAAAAAAGAAAAAAAAGAAAAAAAAGCTTCATGAAAAAAAGAAGAAGAAAAGAAAAAAATACAATATATATATATATATGAAGCATTATGAGGTTGCAAGATTGCCTCAAAATAAAATAAAAAAATGAAAGTTTTTCCTTTTGTTTTTCTCCTAAATTCCCCGTTCTTGAAATGCAAAAAAATCATGGTTAGATTCAGAAACCCTTGAAAAATAGGGCTGAACTATTAAAACCATTGATGAGTGTCTTGCCCACTTTCAGAAACTCTTGAAAAATAGAGCTGAATGTTGGAAACCGGAAGAAGGAGAGAAACAAAAAAATCCCTTATACAAAAAAAACCCCATGAGTCTTTGTTCCGTTTTTGAGATTGAATTTTTTACTTTATATACCCACTCGTATAATATTGATGGAATGAGAAAGATTAAGTGATGCTCATGAATAAGAGTCGGGGAGTTAGGAAAGAATTATCTCATTGCCATTCTAGAGTTTATCTGTTTTGTGCACAAGTAGTTACTCTTTCCTGATTTAATTTGCTCGAGGACTAGCAAAAGGTAAGTGTAGGGCCTTGATAAGCCATAGACTTATCATATTTTATAAGCTAGATTTGAAGTAATATTAGTTAAATTAAGGTTAGAATATAGTAATTACGTTATTTTATATAAAATGATTTTATGTGTTTAGTCTTATGTTTTGTATGTTTTATATGGAAGAAAGGAAGTTTACATCCAAAACCAGGCCTTGCCGGATGTAGAGTCGGGTTCCTTCTACACGGCAGATGTACGCATCAGAAGAGGGATATGGCCGGGCAAAATGTCGGGTCTCATATAGCCAGCATAAGCAAAGGATGCGTCTATTCGCCAAGAGACAACGGTTATTTACCTTTAACCAAATACTCTATGCCGGATGTTATGCCGGATATCATCTATCCGGCATAAGTGACTTTTCACGCCAAGGCGGTTTCGACCGTTACTGAAATGCACGTGTTTTATTCACATGCCGGATGACTTATACCCGGCATGGGACCCGGCACCTAAAGAAAAGTGTTGTCTATAAAGGCCGAGTCTGTGGATTTTTGACACCATTCAAACCATATTCCCACACTCATACTTCACTGAATAGATGCTATTTCGACTGAGGAATTGCTGCACAACCATTCGAGATAAGAAGAAGAAGATTTGAAAGAAGATTTAGAGGGTGAAGGCTATGTCAAAACTCTCCCTTCTCTTGTATTTCCTTCTTCACTTCATGAATGATTGAGTAGTAAACCCTTCTGTTCTTGGTTGGGATAAAATTCTCTTTGTAAAACAATATGGTCTTCTTATTATAATTTTCAAGTTTATTAAGAGTAATGTTCTTATTGTGAGAGAATTGGTTGATCTCTTATTCACTTCATGCTAATTTTACTTGAAGAGGATATATCTAAAAGAAGAATAGGTTAGACTCTGTTAATGATCTTCCTACTCTCTTCTTATGAATTAAGAGTTAGTAGTAAGAGTGAGAATTAACCCATCTTTCTCATTACTTTGTTCAATTCGTGGCATGATATATGCTCGAATTGTTAATAGGTAATGAGTCTTCTGTTTTCTTCTCGGAAACTGGAAAAATAATACGCATATTGACTATGCCGGATTCACTGGCGGGTGGCCAATGTCCGGCATATTCAACGTCTTTGAATATGTCGTGCATCGGATATCCGGCAGGACACCCGGCGCATTCAATTGTTGGTTAATTAGAAGGCTTGTGTTTATGTTTCGAGTTCATATTGATACTTAGACGGTTTTAGGCCCTGAATCAAGGGTAATTTCATTGTAGATACCACTTAGTTCTGATTAGTTAAATTAGGATTACAAAGGTACTTCACATTTCCCCCCTCTTTACTTAAGTAATTGCCAAGGCTAGGACTAATTTTCTATACAAGTCCCTAGGGTTCGACATACTTGGTCTTAAATTGCTTCCCTGCTACTTTGACAGGCTTTTGGTTTGCTACCCGTATTAGATTGAGTAGGTTATTTTACATTTTATATATGTCGTGCATAGTGCCGGGTAAAGCATACCCGGCATATTAATGAGTTTTCCTATGCTTTAGTTTAATCTTCTGTAGATAATTATTCAATAAATACCTACTAAAATCTCTGTTAGCATCAATTAGCACACAAACACACAAATCAGAGTAGCCAAGGTAGCATACAGGGCATGGGAAGTTCATACCGTTCACCTTTGACTTGGACGCACCGACTTCCCTTCGGTGTTCTACTATTCGAATCCTATCACATACATGCGATCGAGCGGTTAATTATCTATAATTAACCTCACTTACTACATTCCTAACGCATCCCGGTTCATAGTGACTTTGTTCTTACAATTCATACACTTACACATTGGTTACATACCCTTTATTACTTTACAAACTTGTTTATACCTTCATCATTAATTAAGTCCTAATTATCTTATACTATCATTACCATTCACTTCTTTACTTAAAAAGCCTTTTTTGAAAAACTTATTTTTAAGGTTTTGGGTTAGTCCGGGACCTTGTCCGGGTCTTAAGTCCCGGACCACCCTGTGGTCTTAATTCTCGAACAGAAAATACAAGTGGTCCGTGTCCTTGTACACCAACCAAGTCCCGGACCAGAAGCCTTGTACACTCTCGAA
Source organism: Limonium bicolor (assembly GCA_023374045.1). Lineage (NCBI taxonomy): Eukaryota > Viridiplantae > Streptophyta > Magnoliopsida > Caryophyllales > Plumbaginaceae > Limonium > Limonium bicolor. Next base: position 203,422,397 of record CM041776.1, read on the forward strand.
CAGATTTATTACATGGTCCGGGTCCTTGTACAGAAGCTAAGTCCCGGACCATAGCTGGCTTGAACTCTCGGACAGTTTTATTGGGGTGGTCCGGGTCCTTGTATGGGACCTAAGTCCCGGACCACCCTGTTACTCCACTCTCTGCCCTTTATTGGTTGGTCCGGGACTTAGTCCTGGACTTAAGTCCCAGACCCTGCTACAATTCCTACAGTTTTACATTTTCAAAATCGTTACACTCCTTTTTGCCTAATTAATTTCCCAGATCTTGGTTCCCTCTTCTACCACTCATGGTTTTCTTTCCTAATGTCATTCTAAGGCTTAAAATGCATTACCTACCACTCTAGTTCTACCCACAACTTAGCTCCTTCTCAAAACTGTTTTCAAAGTGTTTTTCTACTTATTTCTAGCTCTTAAGTCCTCTAATTTCCTAGGTAAATTTTGACATGGTCTCCCCTAAATTTAACATCCTCACCACATTTTTTTTACTCACACATTGCCATTTATCCACCTATTCAGCACAAATATTATCCATACACATTCTAAGCACTACTCACCCACTTTAATTCCTACACATAACATCTAGTTTCTCAAGGTTTATACAAGCTTTTAATTATCTTTTTCAAGCTCTAAAACAGTTTGGCTCTCTTCCACATTATACCACTACTCAAGAAATATACAATACTCATTCCAAGCTTTAAAAATCTGTTACACAAGGTATTCACAAACTACTCAAGGTGAGTGCAATTTACCTAGATTTTCTAGCTTCCTTCTTTCTTCTTCCTTCTTTTCCTTTCCTCTCTTCTTGATCAACCGGTTATATAAGTTCAAACTTCTAATGCTACAGCCCATTAATATACAACCATTTTAATTCTAAACTATCCCTTAAATCATCCTAGGGTTTAAGACACGTTTTAAGGTTTGGAAAAGATTATTACCTACAAGTGAATAGAAGGAGTGTTAGACAGCAGCAAGGCAAGATTCCCACTTCAAAAATGAAGCCAAAATCGGCTGGAGAACAAGGAATAAGAAGCTCAAAACTTGGAAATTTCTATTTTGCAAATGAGAGCTATAAATGCTAGTTTTTCGAATTTCTTTGTAGCTCAAACCAACAAGATGAAGGAGGAGCATCTAATGGTGGTTTCAATCTTCAAAAACAGCCATACCCATGGAGATGAAAGTGGGTATTTTTGAATTCTGGAAAGAGGGAATGATCTCCTTGATGAGAGGAATTCAACGGTACCAATTTTGTAATTTTTGGAGAAGATTTGAATGCTCAACAAGAGGAGAGAAGATGGTGGCTGGTTTGGGTTGTTAAAATCGCCATTGGAGAGCTGCTTGGGGAAGAAGAAAATCAGAGAGAGGGGTGCATATGGTGGAAATGTGAGGGAGTTGGAGAGAGAATGACTAAAGTAAGGTAAGTGTACTTTTCTTACTTTTTACTTTTCTTCTTTGTCTCTTGTAAATAAAGAACAATTAAGATAGTGAGAAGGGGGAGTAAAACCGGCCCCATACCCACACACATACAGACTTTGAGTTTTTATTTTCAAAAGTGGACACATTAGTTTAGCTTATTTACACTCACACCCGAGAAATTCCCGTTTTTACAGTTTTTACTACCGGAACCCGTTTTCCGGAATTTTCTCGTTTAATTGATTTTATTAGTTCTAGACCTTCATTAATGTTTATTAATGACTATTTGGTTGACCAATATTATAATGAGTCTATTCGACCCGCTTAAAGTCGCGTTTTCCCGGTTTCCTCGAAAAACACGCTTTAAGGTTCGTTTGTGTTTTTAATCCGTTTTAGGGATCCGTTTTCTTCGGGATTTGTTCTCTCATGTTTATTTAGGCATAATTAAGCCTTTCAAATCTTCATTAGCCTTATTAATCACTATTTTTAATTCCGGAGTATTTCAGTATGTATGAACTTGTTTGATGAAATATATGTGTATACTCTCTTATGAATTCAGTTTATGTTGTATCGTTTAGATACCGAACATATAGATACAGATTGAATCATAGAGATGGAACGTGGTATGTTGGATGTTATGGACACCTCGGGGAGGTTGTCAAGATGGTTAGAACTGATAGGAAACGATGGTGCTGATGGATCGCCTATATCCATATATTAGAATTAATGCCACACTTGAGGGCTATGTGCAATATGAGTACAATACATTATGCATGAATGCTACATCACATAGATGTACATTATGGGAATCATGGGTAGATATATATTACATACTTGTTTGAGAAAGACAACTTCGGGACGAAGTCTTTTTAAGGGGGGTAGACTGAAATACCCCTAATTAATTAAAAATTGATTAAAAATTTGATCAATTAAATTAAGGCCTAAACATACCTTAAAAACCAATTTAAAAACAACAATGGTGTAACACCCCATCCAAAGCCTATCGTGGTTATCGCAATTTGAACACTTAATCGAAAACGTCGCAGCGGAAATAAACAACACCTGGACCTTGCCACGGTCTGATCGTTAGAATATACCGGCTTAATATATACAATACTTAACCAACTCAAAACATTAACATCCACAATCCCACGACCAACCGAGTACTAGTATCTCAATCATAATCTCAAACTTACAATAATTTAATATGAACAGTCGGGTGCACAGGCGCAACCTGAATTCAAAATAAATGTCCCCTCCTAAGTCTAACCGCTCCTACTCTCGTAGTGCGTCCTCAAGGGCCTCTTACCTGCAAGTGTAAAAATAGCCCCCGAGGGGGTCAGCACGAATGCTGGTACACCCTCTCATGGCCCCCAAGCTAACGGGGCTACGACGACTAATTGTCGATAGCATGGAAATTGATTACATACACGAGCATAATATGAAGTGCAATAACAATAACCACAGATGAACATATATAGTTCACAACCAATGAACGACTCAAGCGTTCTCTTAACAAGTGGGTTAGTAACCCCCCCTCCTTAGTCCTCATTTCCTTAATCTTAGTTCCTTACCTTACCTTAATCTTAATCTCAATCTTAGTCTTAATCTCAGTATACAAACCTTTCCTGAAAGGGATTGGTTGTAGCTTAATTCGAACCTGGGATTTAGGTGATCCCACCGCACCATCTTAATGCCACCTACCTGGACGGGAGTCCAGCGTAGCTGAGCCGGCAACCGGCCCTAGGCTACAAGTCCGAAGACAAGTCCTTAAGCGGAGGGCGGATCTGATTCAGATACCGTCCCCCTTTTTCCTTAGCATGCATGACCGGAGATCGGTCCCGGGTTTCCTCACTCAAGTTCCAGTTAGTAGACACCTTAAACACCATGTGCTAGCTAAGCCTTAACGGGCATTAACCAACAACCATCAAACTTAACTCTTATTCTTAACTCAGTAAGTACTAAACTTGGTTAGTAACATTCTCAAGTCTCGCGGGTTAGTTACATTAGTGTAAATGTAACACAATCACAACGAGAACAATATAACCGGTTGCATGCTTTATCTTGTTTAGTCATAGCAAATAAACAGATAGCACACAAGCCGAGGGACACCTCGTTAGCAAGCAGGTCACAAGAAGGATTGTACCGTTCACCGTCGATCGTTGTTTGTTTAACCTTCTTCGGGGTCCCAATTCACAAACCTAAAACATTCATTCATTTTTAGGTTATTAGTTATTTGCACCCTACTTAACTCACTTAGTCCCTAAGGACTTCCATTTAATAACCTCTCAAGTCTTTATCTCTTAGTCTTACAAACTTAACTTTAAACATTAAAACTTATACTTAATCTTAACTTAATTCCTCAAGTTCTTAGGGTCCCAATCACCACTACCCTACCAAGGGCATACCTCATTACCCATTACCATTTTTAGAAATTGAAATTTTTTTTTTTTTTTTTTAGGCTCGACCGGACTTACCGACCGGACTTGCCAAGTCCGGTCCATTCCAGTACCTTTTACCGTTGGAAAATTCACTCCGACCGGACTTACATGTCCGGTCCTATGTCCGGTCGATTCCAGAGACTTATAATCCGTACTAAATTCATGCCGACCGGACTTGACAAGTCCGGTCCCATGTCCGGTCCATTCCAGAAACATTTTCCGGTAGTGTAACAGAGCCCGACCGACCTTGCAAGTCCGGTCCTAAGGCCGGTCGGCTCCAAAAACTTGTTTCTAAATTCCTTTTCAACTCCAAACTTCTCCTCATATATCCTAATATGTTATAACCTCAAATACACCTTAAGCCCTCCTTAAAATACCTTAAATCATCCACCAAAATCCATCTTAGTCATTATGCATTTTCCTTGTAATAATGCTAACACTTGTAATGTTTTTCCTCTAGGTTTCTTTGTGGTGGTTCATACCTAATGTAACCACTACGCCAAATGTTTTCTTCACCATTATTACATCATCTCCCAAGCATCTCTCACTATCTAAGCTCTTTTAGCATTCACTTAAAGTTCCTTAACAAGTTTAAACTTCCATCACCATCACATTATTTCCTTCCTAGTTGTGCACCAACATTTGCCTAAGTCCTAAATACTCAAATACATTCTTTTGATTTCTAAACATTCCATGGTGATACCTAAGTCATCATAAGTCATTAAAACATCTTAACTTCACCCTTTTTCATCAAGACAACCCATAGAACTCTCCTAGTACTTTCTTAGTCATTAAATCCCCTTAGAATATCTTAAACACTTAAACTCTCCTTTAAATTTTGCCATAGGTTCTCTAGTATATAGTACTTCCTAACACATGGTTTTTCTTCATCAACCAACCAATACCACACAAATTCTCATCACAACACCTTAACACCCAATTTACACTAAAACTTCACCACATCATCATATAGTGCTTAAGCTTAAAATGCTTGGCACTTAGGCCCTTAAATAACAATAATCTTAACCACTGAATTTCCACATATATATGCCTTCAACCTGCAAATACACTCAACAAGGCTCCCATTGAAATAAAATGCTTCTTGTACTTCACCTTTATATTCTTAAACTATCTCTTTTCTCATTTGCTCCTTAGTCACAAGTTCACAAGAATAGTCATTGTTTTTCCTAGGTTTTATAGCACCTTCCCAATATAAACTCTACACTAAACTCATCACATACCCATATCTCATTCCCTTAAACAACAAGACAACTTAAGGTAAGTAATTTACCTTGTTTTCTCACAAGCTTACAAGCTTTTCTCCTTAGGTTTTCTTTGTTCAATCTCGGTCACCAATGTGATTCTCCTTGCCAATGTTCTAACCAATATCCAATGACTCCAATGAGTACTAGATAACACATTAACCCTAAGGAACAAACCCTAGGTTTAAAAAATATGTTTTAAGGTATTAATGTGATTGTTTTACCTTGGTTTCTCAAGACAACTTGGATGTGAAGCAAGAAGGACTTCCTCTCTCCTTTGAAGAGTAGAAACAAGCTAGAACAAGGCATAAACATGGAGTCCCATGAGTATATATTTTCGGTCATGTGAAGAAAATGGTGGAAACCTAAATTTTCTTACACTTTCTTTACCTTAAGAGAATGGAGATGCCAATGGAGTCTCCAAACTTGAATTTCCTCCTCTAATGGTGGTTTGACTTGGCACCAAAATGAAGCTCTTGAAGTTTTGAAAAGATAGGAAGAAGGAGCTTGAGCTAACTAAGAGGAATATGTATTTTGTTTTGGATTTGGAGCTTAAATGAGCAAGTGGTGTGCAAGAGAAGGTGGAGCTTTCATGGAGGTGAGCTCTACGTGAATGGAGAAGAGAAAGAGAGCAAGAAATCGTGGGCAACAAGGGAAAATGAAGAAGTGAGGAGAGAGGTAAGCAAAAGTGATATTTATCTTAAAAGGTGAATAGTGTTTTATGCTTTATAACTTACTTATTTGCTTTCTCTTTACTTAGTTAGATAAGTGTGGTGAGTCACACTTAAAGAAACCGGCCCCCTTTAGTGAATGAGGGTAGTTTAGTCTTTGTTGACCAAATGTCTCACTTATATAGACTTATGTTATAAACTAGCTTAATAAATTCACTATTCATCAAAAACAAGGCACATTGTTGTGAAATTTTTGATTTCCCATAGATATAGACCTCCAAATGTGATACTATATAGTACAAATATTAATTAAAGAGTAATGATGGACATTTAGCCATTCAAAACTCATTTACAAGACAATTTTTCAAAAACGTGCTTTAAGACTCCTTAAAGCACATTTTGTGTTTTAACTTGTTTTCAAGCTTGGTTTTCTTTGGTAATTGACTTAAAATGACCATTAGGATATTACTAAGGTCTTGGAACAATATTTGGGTACTCTCCCATGTCTCTCCAAGCTTAGAGCACGTTTTTGCTTAAACTGCTCTTTTGGTGTTTCCTTATATTTTCTTTGATTAGAAATGTTTCTTAATGTTTCTAAGGCATTATTTAGCCTTCTTATATCTTATTTTATCATTTAAACACCATATCTAAGTTTGGGGTATTTCAAATGGTCAACATAAAGCAAATATTGCACCCTTTGACCATTTAGGGTCAGTATATACCCAAATGAACTCCTTAGGACCTAAAATTGTTTGATAAGCATATTAACACATAACTGAACGTACTAAAATTATTTTAAAACACTCCAACATCAAGAAAAAGCATTAACATGCTTAAAAGTCATTTAGGACAAAAATGTGCTCTAAGAAGTTTTAATGGTCATGTGACCTCCATTTGATTCCAAATCAAATTCCTAAACATATTAGTACTGTAATGGATATAATTAATCAATTACCAAAGAAAACAAAGCTAAAAAACAAGTTTTAACACAAAATGTGCACTAAGCTTCCTTAAAGCACATTTTTGTGAGATTATCTCCAAAATGAGTTTTGTTTGATTTTAGGGTTGAATACCCTTAAATATACTAATGTGACATAATGTACCACATTAGAATGTATAATTCAAAGTTCTTCAAAAAAATTAAAAATATGTGCCTTGATTATGAATAGTAGCAAAAATAGCACTTATTTTCCTAATCTAGTCAATGGTCAAACTTCTACTTTGACCTTGACGATCCATAGCCATTCAAAGAGGGTTGTTCCCTTAGCATGCGACTAGCTATACTATATATGACTAGATCACAAACTACTTATATGACATTAATAAAATAATTCATTTTTTCCACCTTGCCTCATTCCACCGCCTGCTTTGGTTTGCCATTCTTATCATTTTCATATTTAGACACCTACTATAGAGCCACCGCTTACAACTCATGTAACAAAGGTTCTATGACATGTGTACACTTAACTTATAATAAACTAAAACAAACTTGGTCTTCCTACCGTAACTACTACTTATTACCGTCCGCTTAGGAGGCTTTCCTAAGCATAGGAAACCTCCAACAAAAATATCTAAGTGTGACTCATCTATTACTATTTCCCATTTTTGTCATTTGGTTACCTTAAAAGCAAAAAACTCTTTCTTTTCCTCACTCCCTTCCTCACAGCCGGTATCTTCATCATTAACCCTATCTTTTACTGCTCTTCCACAGTAATGTACTCACCAACTTCAATGGAGAAGATCCCCTAATCTAGGTAAGTTCTAAGTACATTTTTATGCTCATTTTCTACACCTTTCTTTCCTCTTCCCCATGAGCTAAACCAATCTTATTTTCCATTAGCTATTGTGTGTAAGTTGAAGCTTGAAGTAGGGTTGTTTCTCAGCTGGAACTCAAAGGGGAAGGGAAGGAAGTTCTAAGCTATTTTCTAAGGTAAATCAAGCTTTAAACTAGATAATCTTCCACCCTTCATTTCTGGTTTGTAAACCTTGACTTCCATAGCTCATTTTCATCTTCTATTCGTGGTTATTCAGCTAGTAAACTCATACTTGCAATATAAGTAAGGTGAACCATGGCTGTTTCTACCTTGTTCTTTCTATTTTCTACTCTTGTTTAAATGGTGTATTTAACACCCTATCTTGCTAAAAAAAAACAGGCGTAAGCTACTCCAATTAAGCCTACCATATTAAGGTAATATTATGCCTTTTTCTAAGTTTAAACTAGCTTCTAACGATCTCCATGTCATAAGACTAATTCTAGTCTTTTCCCTTGCATAAAATGGTGCCGCATGGGTGTGGCTACCCTTAGAAAATTCTGCAGAAAATTGTGGAAGTCAAGCTTGAGAAAAAAATCTAGCAAAGTAAGGAAAAACCTACTATTAATGTTATTTTACTAAGTTATGTGTTAGTTATGCTTGGAAACTAACCCAAAATTTTTTATGTAAAGTAGCCGTGAGCTTGGAAGGCTTTGGCTGGGTTGTTTTGCTTGGAAACATTGTAAGTATACTAAACTAAGTATATTACAAAGTTTTTATGTTATTAAGTTATATATAAATACAAACCGTGAGTGAATGGGCATTAAAATAGCTTAACTATGTATTATAATGTTTTTTAACATTTTTAGTTGATAATAAGGATTAGATGGCAAATAATGTCATGGGAAATAAATAAATAATTTTAGAAAGCATTAAAGAAAAATTCTACCCTAAGTCGTAAACTATGTAGTGTATTTATGACATTTATATGTAATTTTATTCTATGTTAATTATTGTAATAAGGCCATGATTTTTTAGGCCATTTAATTATTGTTATATTAAGTTAAAAATGAATTTAGAATCAAAATAAACATTATCGTAAGAATTAGGGTTATTTTGTAATTAAAAAGAATTTTAGAGGCTTAATATTAATTAGGGCTGAAAACTATACATTAAAAACTTATTTTATGAATTTTATTACGTTTTATAAAATATGGGGTCAAATTTTAATTTTTGAGGAAGTGTGGTCAAAACCACAATTAAGTAAACTTATGGTCAAACTGGTAGTAAATGGGTCAACATTGACCAAGTTAAAAGCCTTGACCAAAATTTATAATATAAGTAATTAAACTATGGTTATATATTAACATTATAAGTTAAATGTTGAATTTATAAAACAAATGGGGTACATAAGGTAATTACCAAAAATTGTGGGTTAATATGGTTAATATTATAGTTTATATCATTAATATAAAGTTTGGGAATTATTAGAATTATATAAATGGTTATATTAATAAAAGTGTATAATATATAGTTTTGTGACATTTACAAAGCATATTATATAAAGTGTGGCTAATGGGAAATAAAAGAAATATGGGACGGGAAAACAGAAATTAAAAACCGCATGGTCTGTTTGAAAATAAAGTAATTAAACTATAGGTTATACAAAATTATAGGTGTTGAAACAATATAATATAACCTATATGTAACATTATATAATATGTGGTTAAATGTGTAAATTTAGAAAATATATGGTGCTGGAAAAAATAAACCAAAACACATGGGGCTGTTCGGTAATATTAAAAACATTTAAACCATATGTTATAATGAATTAATGGAATAAAATGATATAATATGTAGTATGTATAACATTACATGATATATGTGGCAAGATTGTAAATATAAGAATATATAATGTGCTGAAATGAAGTTTAAAACAAGACCATGGGTCTGTTCGAAATTAATGAGTTTATAGAAACTATATGATAAAATTATTATAATGTTTAAATGATATAATTGTTATACCCAAAATTTCAACCCCCCCGGAGTAGTCTCTAAGGCATACGTGTTACAAAGGACAAAAGGGGTCGAAAAGCACCAAGGCGGGATTTTCCAAGGACATCATCGGGATTTTCTATTTTCATATGACTTGTTCATTATCTCCAAACACTTCCAAATATCATAGTCATTATGAAAGGTCTTTCATGATTTTCTGATAATATTTATTCTAGAAATTAAGCTTTTAGTAAGCTAGTTTCTTTAATAATTAACACATGAAATAACCTCAAAATAGAAGGCTTCCAAAATTAAAATAAAATTTTCACATGGTTAGCATGACTACATACAGTCATAAACCTGAAATTATTTTATTTGGAACCTTATCCCAAAATTTAAAAGAGAAATTCAATCATTTTTGCAATTTTCTCTCTCCTATGGAAAATACCGAAATCAAAACAAAACGTCATGAAATTTTAACACAAGATAGAGGATGTTTATTAGAGACTAATGCCGTTGGAATTTTGTTATTTCGACTTTCCAGTAATAAGTTATGAATTATGGGAGATTCCAGATTGCAAGATTTTTATCTAATCGGTTATTTATCAAAATAACCTGATTCCAACTCTCAAAATTCTTAAAAATCATCCTTTATCTTCAGTTAAAATTTCATAATTTATCTCGGCCTGAAACATACTTTACAAAATCAGATTCCCTTAGAGCACAAAATCAGCGTTTTAGATAAAGATCTTGCTCTATCAATTTGACCATGCTCTTTCTATAAAAGGACCCCCCAAAACGAACTAGGGCAGAGGAGAACACTTCCAAAGTCAGAAAACACAGCCACAAACTTTCTCCCCACGTTTTAACACTTCCAAGCCTCAAATCAATACCGAAACACTGCAGAAATCACCCCGAAATCACCAAAAACTCATCCTTTCTTCTCCTATTGAGCTTCCAAGCACCAAAAACACACAAAACCACCACAAAAACAAAAGAGAGACGTCCTTAACAGCATAAAGAAGAAGGAGTCTGAAGCACAATTCGAAGTCAATCCAAAACCGGCATCAACGAAGCACCAAAAGATCCCCGTTGTGAAGAGTCTCATTAAATCCGAAGGTAAAACAGGTTGAAGTCATGTTTTTCTGACTTTGTTCAACTTTAACTACTCTGTGTTAAAATTTGGAGTCGAATTGACTTTTTATCGCTTCTGAATTAGCGTTTGTTTTCGCTTCTGCCCAATAACTTGTTTGCTAAGTTTCGTGTTAAATTCGAATTCAAATTGTAAACTTTCAATCACTAACGTGTTTATAATCTTTCAGGCTACCTACCCATAAAATTTGAGCCAAAAACACCACCGGGAGCCGCCCAAACGCCGCTGTCCGAGGGCGGTCCGCACCCACGGACGCTATGTCCGGGGTCCCGGACGCCCTGTCCGAAAGCCGGACGCCCCCGGACGGTGGCGGGATATTTTTATTTTCAAAATTTAGGGTTTTATAAAACATGTCCGGGCCCACGGACGTCCTGTCCGTGGCCCCGGACTTTTCAAAATCTCATTTCTGTTTAAATTTGACTTTTCTGTGTAATTAAGTTAACTAGGGTCCGTGGGTTCGGACATTAGGTCCGTAGCCACGGACGAAAACAAAACTTGACCTAATTCTGCCTCCGAAACCCTAGTTTAGGTATTTTAATTTCCACTTTAATTTTCTGCCAAAAAATGTTAAAAAATAAAAAAACAGAAGCGCGCACTTAGGTTAAAAACGACTCGTAATAAGCCGTAATTAAACTAAGTAGAGGAAAAACGACTTCTAGGGGTAATGAAAGTAATTGAACCCTAATTAAGTCGAATATCAAGCCCCCGAACCCGAACTCTCCTTTCCTAATTTGATCTAGGTTAAAATTAGGTGGCGACTCTTAATAGGTTCCAGTGAGCTAGCTTAGGTTTTAATAATTTTTGTTATATGACATAGTTATTAATCTTAGGTTATAAGTGGACCTAAAACCCGGTTAGATCCTAATCAACTTTAATTAACATAGGATAGGGTTTAAAATCGAGGCTCACAGACTGGCGACTCTGCTGGGGACAAACTTCTTAATTTTAACTTGTTTAATTTTAAGAAAGAGGGCTTAACTCGAAAATGTTTATTTATGGCTTTTACTATGTTTGTTTTACTTTCGTGCGCACTTTAATTTTGCACCTTGGCATCATATGAGAGCGAGGGTCCACACAAACCAATTTCACCCCGGGACCCGTTTGAGGGTCCCCTGTCAGGGACTCACACCTTTTAGGTGATGTGAATAAGGGGGAAAAGAGGAGGGTGTCGTCTAACCACACCCCCTTAATACCTGGGCTTTAGCCCCAAGCGTTTTCCTGGTAGTGCCCTTACCTAGCCCTTTGTTTGGTCAGTCAAAGACCCGACCGTAGACGCACACCTTCAGGTGATGTGAAAAAGTGGGGAAGCCCAAAGAGAATAGCGTGCAAGCCCTATTCCTTTGTGGTGACCTGGGCCCGCCCCAAGCACCTCTCCGGATTGATCCATACCCAGTTTGATTTAAACGTCTAGTGAGGACATGTTGAATTTGTGTGGGCCTTGTTTGCTTGTGTGATCGGCCCACTACCCAGCCTAGAGATTGATAGGAACTTCCCTACATCGACCTAGCCCAACACGAATTGGCAGCTCTATTTGTTTGCGGCCCAGAGGCCCTGTTTGGTTTAACATGTGAGTGTTCGGGCTTCGGCTCAAAAGCCTAGACTAAGGTGATTTCTCTTCCGGCCCAATTTGAATTATCCAATTAGTCCTAGGCCCATAAAAAAGAGATCCACCTGAACTTGAGATAACTCACAAGTCCTGAAAATAAAACCTTTTTCGGTTTAGCAACCATCTTCTCTGGCCCGAAGAAAGTTAGGCCCATTTATGATTTAGGGACCATTCCAGCTCATGTGCTTTACTTTATGCCCAAACACATTCCGGCCCAAGGGCTCATTCTGGTCTAGGTAGACTTCTTATCATGACCCTAACCCAAAATCCTAGATCTAGGTGTCATCTTTTAGGCCCAACCAAAATCACTCGGCCCAAATTCCAGTTCACATATAGAACAATCATTCTGGCCCAGTACCACACTCATAACTCATTCCGTTCGAGCCCATAGACCAATTCATAGTTTTGGCCCATGAGCTTCGGTTCATAAAACATTTGGATCCAGGATAGTTTGCATAACTCATTCATTCCAGTTTCCGGCTTCAAAGCCCAACAAGAGCATCAAACAAATCTAGACTTCAAGGCTTATCCTTCGGCCCAACGGCCCATTCGCGGTCCATGTGATTTCTTTCAGCTTGTTTGCTCAATTCCTGGATTCAGACCTACATGTCCGTTCTAGTCTAGGAATCACTCTAGTCTATGCACTTCACTCCCAGTTTGGCGAAGACTCAGGCCCAATTGCTTCCTACATAACCCATAGGTATTCCTAGTTCGGACATCTTACAGGGCCTACTCGAAGTTTGGAAGGAAGACGATCACAGTCATCTTAGCGACATCCCAGCGGTCAAGAGCTCGAGTCTTCAGCATGCCGACTTCAGACGGTTCAGCAGGATTTCGATTCAATAGAAATTTTAGGGTTCCTATGCATTCTACTGCATAACCTGCCATAACACTCATCTTTCAAATGCACCTCTCATGTTTTTCAAAGAATGATCATTTTCAAACCACTAATAAGAAGCATCGATTTTGTTGAATCATCTTCTTCCTCATGTTCACAAATGAATGACTTTTTCAAGTCTAAATGATAACACAAAAAAAAAAGGGTTTTGTTTCACACAAGTTTCTTTTGAGAAAATGGTTCATGAATTAATTATTTCCCGACAATGGAACACAAAGACTTGTATTTTGTTTCTGAAGTTTTGAGCATGCCTTACCAAACCCCACATTATCCCAAAACATCCAAATAACCCCCAAAGCGGTTCCAAATCCATATCTTTTAAATTGTCGTCACTAACCCCAAATCGATACTGGGGGCAATCTGAGTTTAGGTTCGTCATCTTTCATCTTTCGTTTAAGCGTGTGAACTAGTCTCTGAGTGAAATTCACGAGAGTGTCTTGAGCGGAAAAACCATGAGCAAACGAGCGTGTCATTTTTACACGACTCCGGTGAGACCACATCCAAAGGTGAGGTAAACGGCATAACTCCGACCGAAGGAGATAATTTGTAAATTTACGCTTAGACCTGTGAAAAGTAACAAAGAACGGATATACAACTATCAGGAATGACGAAGCACCTAGGTACAGCACCACATGGCCAAAAGCTTGCAAACCCTGTCATTAAACCCTAGGCACCCCCGCTGAGCCTTTCATATATCCCTTTTCGATATTATGAACTCCACAAAATAACCCAGCCAATGATGAATGTCCGACCCGGTGACCAAAGGAGGCGAGGAGCCCGACTCTCAGATAACATTCTCATCAGTCCAAAGAAGCAATGCCGCTATCAGCATGACAAAGCGATCCGCAAATGGTCCCAGAGTGACACAGGATCAAAAGAGCTCACATCAAAACAGCTCTCGAAGCCCAAAACCGGGAAACACAAGAACCCCGAAGGCAAAGCCAAGAAAGGATAAAACAAAAGGCAAACCCGAAGTGCCTCGAGAAAATCCAAATGACGAAAAGAGAAATGGTGCAAAGGACAACTTCAAAAGTCCAGGTCCAGAAGCTCGAAAACAACGTCAACATGAAGCAGCCAGACGACTTCAAGACAAGGAAGATGAATCCGAGAGAAGACGCAAGTTGCAGCTTTGGTCACCCATTTAAGCTCCACATACCTCAAATATCCCTCCATGATCCCGTTGTCTTTCATCACACCCCATGGCCACGTTATAAGCCTCAAAGACTTCCGACTTGGTAGTTGTGTATCCAATCACGTGAAAGTAACTGATCGAATGCGTAAATTCATCAAATATCAAATTCAATGGTCTACAAGTTGTGACCGTAAGTGAGAAACGAGTGTAAACACCAAACACGTCGAGTGTAGGTTAGGAAGCACCAAATCAGAACACAAGCCTTGACCCTGTGAGGACGAGACTCGTTCGCACGTTTGATCAAAGAAAATACTGGGGGCAATCGATCAGAATGATCGATTGCCATGAACTCTAGCTCAGATTGTCTTAAGGGAAAAATACTGGGGGCAATTGTTGGTTCCAACAATTGCTATGACAACACCAATTGGAACCCAAAGCTCAAACATCACCACCATCATCCCACCACAGGCCCACATAAGCCCTTACCTTCACTTCATGCACTCCACAGGCCCACATAAGCCCTTACCTTCACATCATACACCATACCCCACCGGCGGCATGTTCATCTCGTAGGAGATAAATTACAAGTCCGAAGTCTATAGTTAGGAAATGATAATTTCACTTTCCTTTTCACTAAACAGAATTTTCATCAAACACTGCCACGTTTGACACCTCTTTCAACAATTTCTTGTCTTGAACAACTTTCCTTCAAACACTTCGGTTTCATAAACCTCATCATGGCCACATTTGGCACACTTTCTAGCAATGTCTTGCTTTGGACAATTTTTGATCCTTAACATTGCCATGTTTGGCACATTTTCCATCGATTTCTTGTTTTGGACAAGTTTTCCTACATACACTTTGATTGTATTTTGACATGCACATCATCATTGCCACGTTTGGCACTTTCATAATCAGCTTTCATCATGACCATTTGCATAAAGTTTACCTTGCATCCGTCCGTATGAAACTCCTCATCATAGACCAGAGATACAGATTCTCGCCCCGAAGATACAGATTCTTCACCCCGAAGATACAGATTCTTCACCCCGAAGATACAGATTCTTCAGAGATACAGATTCTCGCCCCGAAGAACAGATTCTTCAGAGATACAGATTCTCACCCCGAAGATACAGATTCTTCAGAGATACAGATTCTCACCCCGAAGATACAGATTCTTCAGAGATACAGATTCTCGCCCCGAAGATACAGATTCTTCAGAGATACAGATTCTCACCCCGTAGATACAGATTCTTCAAATTCTCACCAGAGTAGCAGAACTCACCCGAGTAGAAGAGCTCAATCCTTTAGGCTCGTCATAAGACCTAGATCCATCCTTTAGGCTCGTCATAAGACCTAGATCCATCCTTTAGGCTCGTCATAAGACCTAGATCCATCCTTTAGGCTCGTCATAAGACCTAGATCCATCCCTTAGGCTCGTCATAAGACCTAGATCCATCCTTTAGGCTCGTCATAAGACCTAGATCCATCCCATAGGCTCGGCATAAGACCTAGAACCATCCTTTAGGCCCGTCATAAGACCTAGTTGCATTCCCTTAGGCTAGTAGTAAGACCTAGAGTTACCCTTTAGCTTACCCACTCTCATCAAACACATTGCATTCATCTCATTCATATAGGCTCGTCATAAGACCTAGTTGCATTATCCAGGCGCGTCACAAGACCTGGCGACAGAAAGTTGGCGAGGTGATGGCAATAAATCCTCCTTTTGCGATGTCAACTTATTTTTGGGATCAACAACTGGTGGGCAAAGGCAATAAGTCCCCAAGGTTTTTACCAGGAGTTATCCCTGCACACCGGCTTGGGGGGCGATGGAAATAAGTCCACATTGGGTCCAGCCAGGAGCATCGGCACGGTTTTTGGTCCCCAGAAGCATCCGAGCATCATCAGCATCATCAGCATTATCATCAATATCATCAGCATCATAAACATTATCAGCATCATAAACATTATCAGCATCAGCAGCATCATCAACTTCATCAGCATTATCATCAGCATCAGCATCATTAGCATCATTAGCATTTCAGCATTCTTGCATTTGCATACCACTCGGTTATCACATTTTAGGTAGTCAACGCCTTAGAATAGCTTGACATCATATCATCATTATAGGTAGTCAACGCCTTAGAATAGCTTGACATCATATCATCATTATAGGCAGTCAACGCCTTAGAATTGCTTGACGTTATCTCATTTCGTTTTTAGGTAGTCAACACCTTAGAATCGCTTGACATCTTTTCATTTTCATTCTCACTCATAGGTAGTCAGCACCTTAGAATAGCTCGACACAATCTACATGTAGGGTCTTTTGAGATCCAAAATTTTGGGGTATCACTCAGGCATCAACCAGTCTTTTCATCTTCATTACAAAGCCTAGTTGACGGGGGGCAATATGTTATACCCAAAATTTCAACCCCCCCGGAGTAGTCTCTAAGGCATACGTGTTACAAAGGACAAAAGGGGTCGAAAAGCACCAAGGCGGGATTTTCCAAGGACATCATCGGGATTTTCTATTTTCATATGACTTGTTCATTATCTCCAAACACTTCCAAATATCATAGTCATTATGAAAGGTCTTTCATGATTTTCTGATAATATTTATTCTAGAAATTAAGCTTTTAGTAAGCTAGTTTCTTTAATAATTAACACATGAAATAACCTCAAAATAGAAGGCTTCCAAAATTAAAATAAAATTGTCACATGGTTAGCATGACTACATACAGTCATAAACCTGAAATTATTTTATTTGGAACCTTATCCCAAAATTTAAAAGAGAAATTCAATCATTTTTGCAATTTTCTCTCTCCTATGGAAAATACCGAAATCAAAACAAAACGTCATGAAATTTTAACACAAGATAGAGGATGTTTATTAGAGACTAATGCCGTTGGAATTTTGTTATTTCGACTTTCCAGTAATAAGTTATGAATTATGGGAGATTCCAGATTGCAAGATTTTTATCTAATCGGTTATTTATCAAAATAACCTGATTCCAACTCTCAAAATTCTTAAAAATCATCCTTTATCTTCAGTTAAAATTTCATAATTTATCTCGGCCTGAAACATACTTTACAAAATCAGATTCCCTTAGAGCACAAAATCAGCGTTTTAGATAAAGATCTTGCTCTATCAATTTGACCATGCTCTTTCTATAAAAGGACCCCCCAAAAACGAACTAGGGCAGGGGAGAACACTTCCAAAGTCAGAAAACACAGCCACAAACTTTCTCCCCACGTTTTAACACTTCCAAGCCTCAAATCAATACCGAAACACTGCAGAAATCACCCCGAAATCACCAAAAACTCATCCTTTCTTCTCCTATTGAGCTTCCAAGCACCAAAAACACACAAAACCACCACAAAAACAAAAGAGAGACGTCCTTAACAGCATAAAGAAGAAGGAGTCTGAAGCACAATTCGAAGTCAATCCAAAACCGGCATCAACGAAGCACCAAAAGATCCCCGTTGTGAAGAGTCTCATTAAATCCGAAGGTAAAACAGGTTGAAGTCATGTTTTTCTGACTTTGTTCAACTTTAACTACTCTGTGTTAAAATTTGGAGTCGAATTGACTTTTTATCGCTTCTGAATTAGCGTTTGTTTTCGCTTCTGCCCAATAACTTGTTTGCTAAGTTTCGTGTTAAATTCGAATTCAAATTGTAAACTTTCAATCACTAACGTGTTTATAATCTTTCAGGCTACCTACCCATAAAATTTGAGCCAAAAACACCACCGGGAGCCGCCCAAACGCCGCTGTCCGAGGGCGGTCCGCACCCACGGACGCTATGTCCGGGGTCCCGGACGCCCTGTCCGAAAGCCGGACGCCCCCGGACGGTGGCGGGATATTTTTATTTTCAAAATTTAGGGTTTTATAAAACATGTCCGGGCCCACGGACGTCCTGTCCGTGGCCCCGGACTTTTCAAAATCTCATTTCTGTTTAAATTTGACTTTTCTGTGTAATTAAGTTAACTAGGGTCCGTGGGTTCGGACATTAGGTCCGTAGCCACGGACGAAAACAAAACTTGACTTAATTCTGCCTCCGAAACCCTAGTTTAGGTATTTTAATTTCCACTTTAATTTTCTGCCAAAAAATGTTAAAAAATAAAAAAACAGAAGCGCGCACTTAGGTTAAAAACGACTCGTAATAAGCCGTAATTAAACTGAGTAGAGGAAAAACGACTTCTAGGGGTAATGAAAGTAATTGAACCCTAATTAAGTCGAATATCAAGCCCCCGAACCCGAACTCTCCTTTCCTAATTGATCTAGGTTAAAATTAGGTGGCGACTCTTAATAGGTTCCAGTGAGCTAGCTTAGGTTTTAATAATTTTTGTTATATGACATAGTTATTAATCTTAGGTTATAAGTGGACCTAAAACCCGGTTAGATCCTAATCAACTTTAATTAACATAGGATAGGGTTTAAAATCGAGGCTCACAATAATGTAAGGTAAAAATAACATGTTATAAAATATGTGGTGAAATTGTAATAAATAGAAAGTGTGGGAATTGAAAAGAGAATGGAATAAAACCTATGTGCCTTATCGGCAATAATATAGTTTTATTTAAAACAATAGGTTATAATGTGTTATAAAGTTTGAATGTTATAAAGTATGATATTTATAACATGGAATGATAATGTGTGGTTATATTGTAATTAGTGAAAACTATGTGAATTAAGAAATAATAAATATAAAACATATATGCCCTTGAAGCAATTAATTAAGTGATTTTCAAAACTATCTACTACAATGTTAAATGAGATATAAAAATATCACATCATATAGTATAAGATGTAAGTGTAACATTGTATGATTTTATGTAGTCAAAACATAGTTTATTAAACTATATACTAAAACCGCATGCATAATATTCAAGAAATAAATAAACTACAGTTTACAATGTTATAAATACTATAGATATTATATAGTATTAATGAGAATAAATGAAACCATTATCATTAATAATATTCACATGAAATAATGTGACAATTAATGAAGAAATGGAATTTATAAACTAAGAGGTTAGTATTAAATTAAACCTTAGGAGACTATAATATATGTAATGAAATGTTACATAATATTAAGATAAGTTCTTAATATAAATTGAATAATATAATGCAACAAATGAAAATAATCACACCTTACACAAAATGATAATAATGTGATATATAAAACAAGTATATAATTTAAGAAAAATAAATGTATAAATGTATATATGAGTTTCGGAACCATATGTTAAAAACATATACATAATAAGTATATGGTATAGTTTGAAACTATATAATATAGTGCATGCATACATGCAACTATATATTATATGACTAGATCAAATAAAAATAACATATGTATCTATACATGTAAAACCGAGACCATATATATAAGTATATACAATATGGTTTTTATGTCATGAAATAATAAATGACAAGTGTTATGACATTAGTATAAATATATATACTACAAGTCACACAATTACAAGTTAAAGTATAGTGTATTAAAAAGAATAATGAAATGTATAATATGAGGTACAATATTAAGTGGATAAATATTAATGCCATAAAACATTAATGCATGAGCATAAAATGCGATGCGAATTAACGTTGCATGCACGCATGCAAGTATATATTATAAATGTATGCTCGTATACCGAGCCCGAATGATTAAACTAATACTTAAGTATTAACGGGAATATATATATATATATTTGTATACTAAAAAAATGAGGAATAAATCCTAACGTTTAAAAACGCTACAACTAAGACGTTTTATAACCGACTCGCTTAAATAAACCCGGGCATTGATAGCTAATACGTACTACGATTAACGAGTCTCGTATAACGGTAACTTAACAAATAACAGTTGAACTCCGGGGATGTAATGTCAGGATTATTTGTGTTGTTCGGATTTACCGAACTTAACTAAGTCATGTGGATTGACTTATAGTGTGCTTGATATTTAGATCGTATCACCGATGAAGGCGCTTGACGAGCTAGTGGTCTACTGCGCAACCTAGGTCATTGGTGAACAGTATGTAAAGGGGTCTGATCTGAGATGTCCTGAGGAATTCCTCGGGCTCAGATATGTGTGTTGTATAACGAGTGTGATGCATGTATGTATGTGTATGTATTTATGTTTATGTATGTGATGTGTATCTGTTTGAATTCCCATATCATTAATTGTGCGCGAACGTCCTTCGGGACTAATACTACGTCGACTATAAATCGACTTATATAAAACACATATGTGTTTAATGTGTTGTGATTGTGGTTACTTAACATAACACTCTTGATGTTATAAATAAGTACGTATTAACCTAAGTAAATTACTTAGGTACGGGACACGACATTGTTGGTCTCTAGAGCACGGCTCTAACATGTATATGACCTGATGACTTCTAGGCATGCGTAAGACCCTTAGGGCGGCTAAGTGATATGTGAACTCTTTATAACAAAAATTATACATTCGGTATTCGACTAACTAATTAAACACATAATTGAACATTGGTGGAGGAGAATAAGTCCAGGTTAGTCACGGACTAACTGGCTGTGCAAAGAGATCTCTGGAGTATTTTTCTCGGATCGGAATTAGACTCTAATGATGCCACAAGCCTACGTAGATCGTTGGTCAGGTTATACCATTATTGGTACTCGGCCATTGGCCCCAAACTAAATGACGCCTTTTAGGCAAAGAGGAAGTCCCGAGATCTTATATCTTTGGCCGTAGTGCACTGCTGATGGTGCAACCAGGACGACTGTCCATAATAAAATACAAATTCGGGTTGTCCTAACTTGACACCCATTGACGTTGTGATGTGATGTGATGAGGACCCGGGGGGTCGTGTGAATAAATGAATAACCAGACCGTTACTAACTGCTTCTCGTTTATTAATGTTGTTGTGATATATGGTGTTGTGTGCTGTTATGTGTGAATTGTAGTGAGTGCTTAACTGTTTATTTTACTGCCTTCCATGTGTTTACTACTTTATATGTATGTACACCGGTAAATCATGTAACGAATCTTATAAAGGCGACCATGACTATTAAGTGACCAATAGGGTCCAGGCCCGGCATACTCAGCATTTGTCGCTGAGCCTTTATGGCATTGCTGCTAGTGATGATTAACGCGGAAGCCGAGGAGCGGGACCCGGGTAGTTAGGGTTTTATTTACCGTACGAGATATCACAATGTATTAGGATGGTTAATAACTTAAAGTGTTGATGACGTTGTATACTTTCAGAAATACCTAGACACTCACTTGTCGTTAAAGTTACATTTGGTTTAGATTGTTGTATAGGTTAGTATCTCGTTATCACTGTGGTTGTGTATGTATTACCAGTGTCGTTTCGTACTTAATTTATTTCTGCTTCTTTACTCGTATGGGCGAGTAATGACATGTGACAACCGAGTGAGATTATTACTGTGTGACTTCCGCTGTGAGACGTTTTTAAATAATGCTACGTGAGTGATTATTAAGTGATTACGAGTGGGGTGTTACAGTGCTTCCTTAAGTTTAAAGTTTTAATCTTTATTTATTTATTTATTTAGTTTATTTTTATTGTTTTATTATTTAATGTTTGTTTATTGGGTCATTCATTCAACTAAATTAAGAAAACCCCAAGAAGTGACATTTCCTGTTTTCTCTGTTTAGTTCCTCAATTAGTTAATAAATTGTCAATTAATTGAACAAGGTCCCTGAGATCGATAACCCCACTTAATTTCACTATTCCGTAAAAACGATAGGTACACTGCCTAGGTAGAGAGAGTCACATATTTCTGTTACAAGTTTTTTGTAGAGACCATTCCTTTAAAATATGTTAGTTGCACTAAAATGCCACACTTGTTTTTATTTTACCTATTGCTTTGAAATATTTGTTTCCTTTAAGTGCCAATAAATATTGAATCTCTAGGTGAAAATTTTTGCTAAGGTTTTTTAATATGATCCTGATGACCACCTCAAGAATCTTTCTACTTTTGGCTGTTTGTATGTATAGACTTATGCAAATTATATCTGTTTTCACTAAAATTTGGTGGATTAGCTAATTAAGAAAACTGAACAACGCTAGCTTAGGATTTTGGAAATGATGATAAAGTTTGGGGTGAAATGGAAAAGGCAAGGTACTCCGCTGATCTGGATTAAAATTCTTGTGCCAAAACAGGCCTCTTCATTTGGTTATTAAGTCCTTGGGGTGCCTTAACACCTATCTACCTAAGGTCCTTTGATCTGGGATAGTTGATGCAAAGCCGTTACAGGGATGAAGAGAAAATTCTAGGGGATGAATGGAATGCGCGAATGAAAGAATAAAATGTTAGAGTATAAAAGAAATATGGAAAGTTAAATGTTTATGTCAATTTGCCTATTCTGATCATGAGTATGTGGTGTTGAAAGGTATCACGGAATATGGCGTTACTTCGCACCCCTTGTCATCCAAAGGTTAGAGGAAGAAATTGTAACACCCCTACCGCTAATACCGTCATTACCGTCCAATCTCCTCATACTTCCATACTC
Source organism: Limonium bicolor (assembly GCA_023374045.1). NCBI lineage: Eukaryota > Viridiplantae > Streptophyta > Magnoliopsida > Caryophyllales > Plumbaginaceae > Limonium > Limonium bicolor. The sequence goes on from CM041776.1 coordinate 203,445,232, forward strand.
GCGCAGCGGATACATACTTACACAACGGTGGGTGATACAATGCTGTTAGCCACCCACGTGACTAAGAAGGCTTACTACTACATACAACATCGGTCTGATGGACCGGAAAATCCGAGTACTACACAATTACAACTCATACTCCCATTACCTACTGAGTACTACAATTCTCCATTTAATACAACACTCCAAAGTTAAATTACAACATACCGAGCTTGCTAAGATCCAATACAATTACAAATGCAACAATCTTTCAAGTTCATACACACTCATTAAGGGTCTAGCATCTACCCATTCTCACAACTACTTACCTTCCAATTACATAAAGACTACCCTTGGTACACTTCTACTGTAATACCCCTACTCTATTCGGCTCCTAATCGTCTTACTTAACATTGTAATCGCAGCGGTAATCTAAACAATTGAACTACTAGTGTCACCGTTCTCACTCGCCCATACGAGTAATAACGTGCTTACTGATATATATATATATATATATATATATATATAAATACGAAACAATTTCCACAGTGCACAGTGACAACAAGAGATAGATCTAACCTTCCCAAACTAATATAAAATACATTCACAGTGAGCATTCTAAGTATCCCAATCCTATACATGTTTCTAAGTTCGTATCAAAATGCAATAGTGCATGTTTAAACAACTGTAACTAAACTACCCAGCGCATCCCGCTCTTTGTCGACACCGGAAGCTGCATACCTGCAAAAATGTTTGTTTGTGGTATGGAATCAGCCCCTGCTGAGTATGTTACTACATGACTGTCATGCCCCCTCGGACCCTCAGTTAATTGGTCGAGAGCATGCAATTCATTTTCATGCAAGTAGTTTAATGTAAAAACTGTAAAGCAACAACATATTTGCAGTGAACTCAAATAACAAACAAGCCCCCAGCTTCACACGTCGCATCGTAGTAAACCACTGAGAGCGTTACAACGCTTATATGACTACAGAGACTCCATTCCAACAAACACTTGATAGTTCATAATTGAGTACGGCGACTCACTCGACCAAACAATCCACAATAATCCACACACGAGCACAGCGACTCGACTCAACCAGTTCACAATACAGACAAAAGTACAATGACTCAATCAACCAATTCACATCACACAATATGAGCACAATGACTCGTTTCAACAAATCCACCAACATACAACACATAACCACTGAGCATAACCACTGAGCAACAAGGCGAAACAACGAGAATTATAAACAAGTATAATTTCCCGTCTTTGGCATACAAGCCCAAATAATGTTCGCCTAATGTAGGAGCTAATATAGTCGTTCGTAATTGTTCAGTCATGCCTAAAGACAACATCTCGTTAGAACGACGCGTCGCTAAGTTACCCATCTCCTATGGCGGGTCACCCACGGCAGTAGCCACTCCAGCGGCAGAGTCTCCGACCTACGAACCATCTGTAGTCCGTTGGAAATTTATCCAGATACTTATCGTTAGTTGGTCACAATATACAGTAAGAGCCACAACCTCTTGATTAACTTATCTATACCATCACATCGTCTTACTATTTTTCCTAACACAGCAGACTAAGGTCGTTAGTCCAATCCTGAGTATGTCGACTCGGGATCCAGTGTTAGATACGAGAGCGGCGTTAAAGAGGCCAATGCTCCGTATGTAAGTCTCGGATAATATATATATCTTATTATCCTAATGCTACAACGTTTTACTTACGTTCCTTATATTACACATATAAGATAGCATCATTGCCGCTAGTTCGTTTTATAATATGTTCATATATACGAACAGTACTGTTATCGTTCAACAATAATAATAATAAAGCAGCATTAATACACAACTTAAGCATATAAATTCACACAAGCAGACATTCAATCTTAACACAGATTTTCACACGATGTCTGAACTGAGGAAATCCTCAGAGACAATCATGCCACATAAATAACATACCGTGCACCGGGATTATAAGACCGTGGAGTATGAATCAGCTAAAATCTCTGGCGATCCTCGAGATGCCTCTAACAATCTATTAATATGCATCACACTATGCATCAGCATCTCATACCGACAATACACTACGGTACCCCGTACCGTTACTAATCCCCCCGGTTTATTCCCCGTCATTTACTAACGACGTTTGTCGGGTTTTCGGTTTAACTCGGGATTTGGAAAAACGTATTATTACATGCGTAGTCACGTCTCGTATATTTAATATACTTAAAGTTTGAACTTGGTTATCGCATGTAATTCAATATCCCCTTGTATATTATATAGTTTGTTCCTATATTTGCATGTATAATCCTTAATCATATATTATACATTTTTACCTTACTATTTATTTTCCTAAGGTTTGTTTTTCCAAGATTAATGTAGTATAATTCATATGTAAAAATACTTTGAATTATATAAATCCTTTTCATTCCATGCATACTCCTAACATTAGAATTTCCATATCTAATGTCTGTAATTCTTTTCTCTTTATCTTATATCATTTTAATTATGATAATATATGGTTATTGAACCATATTATATTTTTCCACACCATAACATATATTTATTTATATACATGTATTATGGGACCTTTATTATATGGTAAATATTTATAATATATTCATTCTCTTTTAATGAATATTTCTTGCTTTATAAATGTTATAACCTTTATAACATTGAAAACCATATTATAAATTTTTGTTCTAAAATTCTCATTATTTCCGAACAGCACCCTTGTTCTCTTAAATATTTACAAAATCCACCACATAATTTATATAATGTTATATTATAGTTATATAACATATATTATAACATTTATGTCATTAAAACAATTATAACCTATAGTTATAAATTGTTATAAAATACCAAACAGCCCATATCATTCTCGGTTTTATTATAATTCCACCATACTTCCATAATTTACAAATCAACTCCAAATTATATTCCATTGTCACACTTATATATACACCTTATATTATAATCCTTAAACCTTAATATAATTATAACCTATGGTTATAATGTGTTATAATTGCCGAACAGACCTTAGGCCTGTTTCAAATTAATTTCCAACCCTTCAACTTTCCATATTCACTAAATAACCCCTTTTTATAACATATAGTTTCTAATGTCATTAAAACTATATATTATACATATATCTTAATGAAACCTTATATATAACTCCAAAAATTACCAAACTATACCCAAAAGGTTATAAACATCATTCCTAACCTTATACTTTCAATATTTACGGTTTCTACCACCAATGTTACCCATATGTAACAATGATATAAAATATCATATATTATACTTATATAGTCCATATTAACTCCAAATTTAACCAAATAAATTCCAAAAAATTCCTAATAACCCATAGGTGTATAAAATACCATTTTATACCCAAGACTTTCAGTAATCACCTATATACCCATATGTTATGTAATTTTTACATTTTAATACATAACTTAGTATAAGTTGATAATTAAATTAATAAATCATCAAATCTGGTCAAAGTCCTTTGCTTGGTCAATGTTTGACTTCCAAACATCATTTTGACCCCACTTTCTCGGTAATTACATAGATTACCCCAAACTTTCCAATATTTACAATTTCACCCCAAAACTTTATAAAATCTTATAATTTTTATTTAAATACATTTTAAATCCCAATTTTCGGCTATATTCACCTACAACCCTCTAATGTTTATTTATTTACGGCTTTGACCCCTTACTTAATAGTAAGTGAATAAAATAAAATAATTAAGCTTTTAAACTTAAATAAAATGGCCTAATGACATGGCCTTATTACAACTTTGCTTTATAACATAAAATTACACATAAATAGCTCAAAATATAAAATAAGCTCTCGGCCTTACTATACTTTATTTATTTTCCCACATAATGTCATAATTTGACCATTATGTTAAATAAACCACTTAAATGACTAGCTTAATTTATCTAAGTCATTTTTTCCATACTTAGGTTAAAATCACCCATACAAATACCTCCACTCTCGGCATATAATTTATATAAGCTAAGAAATCATAATAACATAAGTTTAAGGTGTTTATACATTGATTTATGTACTTAAAGCCCTTATACCCATTCGGCAGCTTGGAGGAAAAATCACCACAGCACTCACACATGTTTAATACACCAAAATAAGATATGGTTACACTCCAAGCATGAGCTTAACCATAAGGAACACATAATGTAAGATTTAAGGCAAAAATCACCTTAAAAATGCAAGGTAGTCTCCAAAGGGTTTCGGCCTGAATTAAACACACCACATGGTGTTAAATTCACCATATAAACATAGGGAATAGCTATACAACAACAAGCTGCTATGGTAATAGGTTTTACCTTGGCAAAATGCCTTAAAGAATGATATTTCCTTTGATTTTCGGCCGCCCTTGCTCCAAATGGTCAACCAACTGAATTAACATGTAAATATGAAGATTATGAGTGAATAAACTCATAGAAATCTGAAGAAGAAAACCGGATGGAGAATAGAAATGCTTAAGGTATGTTTTTACCTTATAATGTAAATTTTGGCAACCTTGGTCCCTAAACTTGCTTCAGCCGAGAATGATTGTTGTTCAAGGTTTAAAATGCTGAGAATGAGCCATGGAAAGTGATAGATCATGAGCTCCAAGTGTAGGTAATGAAGAGATGAAGAAAAAGAGCTAAAATAAGCCTTAAATCATTACCTTAGGTGCAAATGGGATTGATTTGCCTTGAACACTCAATAACACTGCTTGAGAGGGTTTGGAATTGTTAATGCCTTGGCTGGAATGGGACAAGAGGAAAGAGAAAGAAAGAAAATGAGTTTTAATGAATGAAAAGTAAGAAATGGAATAGTAAATGGTGATTCACCAAATTGGCAAGATATTTTGTATTAAAGCTTAATGTGCTGTCCTACTTGCTCCATGCTGCTGGCATCATATGGGTATAGATGAGTCATTCATTGACCATTGACTATACTTAGTCAATTTTGTTTAAAAATGCACTATTTGGATTACTATTCATAAATGAGTGCCATATTTCTGATTTTTTTTTGAAATCTTGGATTTAGACCATCTAATGTGGTAAATTATAGTACATTAGTATAACAAGGTCTAATCCAATGCCTAACACCACTCAAAACCCACTCAGAAAGTCAATTTTCTCAAAAACGTGCTTTAAGGAATTTTAAAGCACATTTTGTGTTAGAACATGTTTTAGAGCTTGGTTACCTTTGAGAATGGTTTTATAATGTTCATTACTTCATTATAATACTTAGGAATCCACTTTGGATCCTATTTGAGGTCATACAATCTCTATGGTGTCTTAAAGCACATTTTTGGCTTTACCGATCTTAAGACATGTTTTGCCTTGTTGAGATCTTTAGATTGTTCCCCAATGGTATTTAGATGTTTATTAACCATCTTAGATCATTAATAGATCATTTAGTTATGTTTTTAAGGTTAGGGGTATTTCATCTACACCAAAGGCTACAAGCCCTATACAATCTCTTCTATCTACAATTCATTCCTAGCTATCTAAACATAGCCGCCAGTCTCTTACTGCGACCATAAACGCTTCGGGTACCTGTACAATAAAAACATTGCCCCAAGAGGCTCAGCTTACGCTGCATATGACTACCGCATACCCCGCGTACTAGCGAGGGTACGCCGACCACTTGGTCGAATACATGCAATTCATTTTATTCACACATACATACGTACATGCTTTCATACATAATACTACAATACTACACAAGGGATACATGCATACACTTCAATACATACAAGTAAGACAATACAAGTCAACCAATCATACTTACCTTTCCGAAATTACGCTTACACAATACATACACAATACTTGTTAGCTCCTATTACCCACCCGGGTTAATCGGGTGGAGATTACTCTTTTACTCGGGGTCAATGACTTACACCAGCCAAGACCATTACACATACATACTTTACTTACTTACTTACTGTAACACCCCTACTACGCACTTAACAATAATGGAAATCGCAGCGGAAATAAACAACGAACAATAACTAAACGATTCGGTGTTACAACGCCGTTAACCACCCACGTGGTTAACAAGGCAGAATAAATACAAGTGTACCGGTCTGATGATCAGACTCCCGAGCATAGAACTAATAACCATTAATACATAAACATAATACCGAGTATTTAACTACATCCATAACTGTAAACTGTACACCACAAACTGTCACTGCAAACTGATAACCACCAAAATATAACGCCACGGGAGCACAGGCGCACCCCGGGCTTAACATCCAAAATAAACCAAAAGTATTCCCACAACCTAGGATCTAAAGCCACTCCGCTTCTTCGATCCTCATCCTGCAATAAAAATATGGAGCCCCCGAGGGGGTCAGCAACCCTTGGCTGGTATGGTTAACGCGCAGCCCATCGGCTACCGGGATACGCGCAACTATTTGTCATGATAACATGGCATTCATTTTAACATACAACATATACATATGGCATAGCAAAACATTGCATAGCACAACAACACACACTTATTGAGGACATATCACTTAACAACAACCGAGAAGGTTAGTCAACATCATAAGCCTAGAGAATGGTTCACCCTCATGTTAAGCTTGTTACACAAACTCATTACCGTTCTGTTAGTCAAACGAGTAACTTAACTCACAGATGGATCGGATATTGTGACCCGAACACACCACACAAACACATGTTCCCACTAGACCGATCATAAGTCAGAATAGGTAAGCTTTGGAGGAAGCTAACGGGAGATCGAACGCCAAATAAAGGAGAACAATCTTAACATTATAAGAGTCGAATCTGATACAGATATCTACTCTTATACTTACACGCGTGACTGGACAACCGGATTCCTCACTCCCCAGTTAGCACTCGTTAGAACTTCACTGTTGGAACTTAATAACAAATCACAACAAGTGGTTAAGTCTTGTTAGACACACACAAGGGATATGAGTCACACCTTAACATCACAATAATATAAACAACAGTAAACTCGTTACATGACTTAAGTCTTACAAGGTCATAAACATACAGAAAAACAAACAGCACACAAGCCGGTGTAAACCGGTAGGCAACAGACTGCAAGAAAACCATACCTTGGTCCTTGCTGCGAACGTGACCCGCCAAGCGTAGTCCATAAACATAATTAATAATGTCGGTTAATTAATTTATTTAACTTTCGTTTACTAAGCACTTACATGATTGTATGACATGTTCCAATGCCTAAACTCACCCTTGATTACCTTCATTATACCCCCTAGGGTTAACTACTTAAGCCACTTTTGTTTGTTTTTTTTATAAGTTTTGGTCCGACCGACCTTACCGACCGACCTTACACAAGGTCGGTCCATTCCAGAACATATTACCGTTAGAAAATTCTACTCCGACCGACCTTGCAAGTTTGGTCCACAAGGTCGGTCTATTCCCGAGAGTTTTTCCCCTTTGAAAATTCAGGCCCGACTGATCTTGGCAAGTTCGGTCCCAAGATCGGTCGATTCCCGAGAGTAACTTACGTACAAAGATTTAGGCATGACCGACCTTGTAAGTTCGGTCCCAAGGTCGGTCTATTCCAGAGACTTAATCCGTACCAAAAATCCATGCCCGACTGACCTTGCAACTCCGGTCCCCAAGGTCGGTCCATTCTAGAGACCATTTCTCGCAGGGTAAACTGGGCTCGACCGACCTTGCAGGTCCGGTCCCCGAGGTCGGTCTGCTCCAGACCCTTGTTTTTAATTGCTCATTTAACTCCAAACTTCACCTCATAGTGCCCTAGTATATTTCAACCACATTTGGCACTTCAAAAACCCCTTAAGACATCCATTAAACTCCTTAAATCATTCACCAAAACCCTCCTCAACTTTACACTAATTCTTATACAAAGGTTAGGACATGCAATGTTTTTCACTAAGTTTTCATGTAGTGTCCTATACCTATAACTACCACTAGTCCCAAATGTTTCCCTCACTACTACAACATCATCTCCCAAGCATCTTTTCTTCCTAACCAAACTCCTTGAATATCTCTACAAGTTTATAGCTCCTTCATGCAACACATCACTCCTCCCTTATTCACCAACATTGCACAAGTCCTAAACACAATCTCACCATGATCTTGAAATATCCCAAGACACTCATTTGCATTCTAAATCCTCTAAAATATTGTCTAAGTCCTTTTAACATCTTAGAATACCTTAGTGCATATTTCTTTCACTAGTAGAACACTTAATCACCCTAAACACTTCCTAACTCACCAAACTCATTTTAAACACCTAAAACTTCTTATACATTATCTAAATTTCGACATGGGTTCTCCTAGCATCTTGTTACACCAAAACACAAAGTTTTCACCATTAAACATTCAAGAACACTTAAATCCATCAAGAGCATTCTTATACACAAAACTTCACCAAACTTACACTACATCACAATATAGTGCATTATTTAAATTGCTTGGCACTTAGGCCCTTAAATAACATGGCTCTTAGGCCCTTAAAGTGCATAAACCATAAACACTGAATTTCCCACAATATATTGCCTTTGACCTGCAAATACACCCAACAATACATATGCCTTTTCAATAGTCTCCATGAGAACATTTACTAGGTCATTCACCATTGGCTCCTTAAGTAGTTTTAATAAGCAACATAAGTTCATTTCTCCTAAGGCTTTAAACCACATTAGGTTAACACATTTACCTCTTTTCCACACAAACTTCTTTCTTGTTTCCTTGACTAAAATCGGCAAGGCTCTAGTTGCTTGTCAACTTCTAATCAATATACAAACAATGTAATGAGTATTCAAGCTTTATGCTTCATCTCATTATAAACCCTAGATACATATATTGTCTTAGAACATTTAGATGATTGTTTTACCTTGGATATGAAAGAGAGTTTGGATATGTAGCAAGAGAGGACTCCACCAAGCCCTTGGAAGATTCAAATGAAGCTAGAACAAGCAAGGTAAAGACACCATTAATGGTGTTTTTCGGACAACATAAAAACATGAAGGAAATGGAGTTTTTCTTTGAGTTTCCTTACCTAGAAGCAAAGGAGAACAATAAATTGTGAAAATATGAGCTCAAGCTCCTCCCATGGAGATTCCTCTTGGCACTGAAATGGAGCTCTTGGAGTTTTGAAAGGATGAAGTTGAAGAGCTTGGCAAGACAAAGAGAATGGTAGTCTGGGTTTTTGATTTGGCAAAGGGAGCTAGGAGATAAAAGAGATTGAAGATGGTGGATGGTGGTGTGCTGCAGCAACCATAGAAGAGAGCAAGAAGGAAGATAGAAGAGAGGTTGAAGACGTGGGAAATGAAGAGGGAAAAAGAGAATGAAGATAAGTTTACTAGTTTGGATATTTAAGTAGTAAAGCAAATAGTGTTTTCTACTTTATTACTTTACTTAGCTTATTTTTTTGTTTAAGTGTGGTGAGTCATCAAGAAAACCAGCCCCCATGTTATAATAAGGGGTATTTTAGTCTTTGTTGACCAATTGTCTCACTTATATTGACATATGTTATAAACTTGCTTAATTTGGTTACTATTCACCAAAACAAGGCACATATTTGTGAAAATTTTGATTTCTCATTGATTTAGACTTCCTAATGAGATATTAAGTAGTACACATGTTAATCAAAGAGTAATGATGGACACTTAGCCATTCAAAACCCATTTACAAGACAATTTTTCAAAAATGTGCTTTAAGACTCCTTAAAGCACATTTTGTGTTTTTACTTCTTTTCAAGCACAGTTTTCTTTGGTAATTGGTTTATTATATTCATTAACACCTAAATAAAGTCTTGATAAGCTTATTAGGTCTTAACCAAACTTATCCTAAGCTTAGAGCACATTTTTGCCCATATTGACTTTAAGGTAATTTATTGTGTTTTCTATAGTTTAAATTGTTTACTAATGTTTATTAGACTCTTTTTAGTCTTAATATATCATATTTTAATGTTTAAACAACATACCAAGGTTTGGGGTATTTCAATCTACCCCCCTTAAAAGAACTTTGTCCCCAAAGTTCACACTTCCCACATATCCTAAATATTAAAACACGGGGAATACTTATACAACGATACTTCCGTAACAACATTAACCACACACTTACATAACATCGGACACAAGGTCCAAACAACAACACCTCATTCAGACTCAATGGTCTGTAACACAATAACATAGTATATAACATAGACAATGTATTTAAATACATGTCATACACACATAACCGAAACGGCTCTACCCCCCTTAAAAAGGGGTACGCCCCGTACCCTATACATACAAAACTAAGAAGTAAACAATGACAGGTACTTCGCCTTCATCTTATCTTCCAGCTCCCAAGTGGCCTCCTCAACGTCCAGGTTAGACCAGAGAACCTTGACCAATCTCACAGACTTATGGCGAGTGTCTCGAGTCTTAGTGTCCAGAATCCGTACGAGAGTCTCCACTGATCGCATGGTCGGCTCTAAAGTTAGCCTCTCAGGCTGAAGTACATGAGACGGATGAGACATATATTTCTTCAACTAGGACACATGAAATACATCATGTACCTTGCCCATCTCGGCGGGTAAATCAAGTTTGTAAGCTACCGGGCCGATCCGCTCCGTCACAACATAAGGCCCCACATATTTCGGGCTCAACTTGCCTTTCTGGCCAAAGCGAAACACTCCCTTCATGGGGGATACTCTAAGATATAACTGGTCGCCCACGGCGAACTCCAGGTCACGTCTGCGCACATCGACGTATGATTTCTGCCTATCCTGAGCTGCCTTCATGGTAGCCCGGATTTGGCGTACTTCTGCTTGAACTTGCTCCAGATACTCTGGTCCTATAGTGACCGTCTCACTCGACTCATCCCAGCATAATGGCGTGCGACATGGTCTACCGTACAAAGCCTGGAAGGGAGACATCTTGATCGAAGCATGGTAATGTTGTTGTAGCTAAACTCAATCAGATGTAACTTATCAATCCAGCTGGTCTGAAAGTCAAGTGCACATGCACGTAACATATCCTCGAGTGTCTGGATGGTGCGCTCACTCTGACATCTGTCTGTGGGTGGAACGCTTTACTTAGCTTCAGCTCGGTACCAAGCGCTTCACGTGTGGATTTCCAATACCTCAAAAGGAATCTGGTATCCCTATCAGATACAATTGTTTTTGGTACCCCATGATGTCTTACAATCTCTCTGTCGAAGAGCTCTGCTAGCTTAGCCACTTTCCAGGTGTCCTTCATCGGTATGAATCGAGCCACCTTGGTCAGTCGGTCAACAACAACCCAAATCATATTCAAACTCCCCTTGTAGGCGGAAGCCCTACTACGAAGTCCATAGAAATGTCATGGAACTTCCACTTAGGCACTAGCATTGGCTGCACCATACCACCAGGCCGTCGGTGCTCAAACTTGACCTTCTGACAAGTGAGACACCTTAATACATAGTCATTCACATATTTCTTCATTCCAGCCCACCAAAAATAATGTTTCATACCCTTATACATCTTTGAAGCTCCGGGGTGAATCGAAGTCGTAGAACAATGGGATTCACTCAGTATGCGCTCCTTCAGCTCAGCGCTACTCCTCGGAATACACAGTCGGCCATTAAGCCTAATCAGGTCATCATCGTGGAGTCGGAAGTCGTACTTCTGACCCTCGAATGTGCCATCAATAAGCTTCTCCATGATCTCCAACATATATTGATCCGACATCTGAGCACTCCGCACCTCTTCAACCAAGCTAGTATGAGAGACTAGCGAATGGAGAGAGTGTGCTCGGTGACTCAGTGTGTCAGCTACCAAATTTGCTTTACCCTCTTTTTACTCTAAATTGATGTCGTAGTCGTTTAAGAACTCGACCCACCTTCTTTGTCTCATGTTCAACTCCTTCTGAGTGAACAAGTACTTTAAACTCTTGTGGTCAGAATAGATGGTCACGCTTACCCCATACAAATGATGTCGCCATATCTTCAATGCGAAGACAATGGCACCCAATTCTAAGTCGTGGGTAGGGTAGTTCTCTTCATGCTTCTTCAGCTGTCGGGAGGCGTATGCTACGACCTTCTCGTGTTGCATCAACACACAACCCATACCTCTGCCTGATGCGTCACAATAGACCTCAAAACCATCTGGACCGTCTGGTAAAGTCAGGACTGGTGCAGATGTCAGAGCATCCTTGAGACTCTGAAAAGAACTCTCGCAGTCGACTGTCCACTCGAATGGCACATCCTTCTTCATTAAGGAAGTCATCGGCTTCGAGACACTGGAGAAGTCCTTCACAAATCTCCTATAATATCCTGCCAGACCGAGGAAGCTCCTGATATCGGTAACTCTCTTCGGCCTAGGCCAGGTGCGCACTGCATCAATCTTTGCCGGATCAACAGCGATCCCGGCTTCAGAAATTACATGACCAAGAAAAGATACTTGGTTCAACCAAAACTCACACTTTGAAAATTTAGCATACAACTGATTCTTTCTCAATGTTTGTAACACATTTCTCAGGTGGCTTTCATGCTCACCTCTCGATTTTGAGTACACAAGAATATCGTCGATGAAGACTACCACTGACTTGTCCAACTGATCTTGGAACAAGCGGTTCATTAAGTCCATAAACTTCGCTGGTGCATTGGATAAACCAAACGGCATAACCGTAAACTCATAATGACCGTATCTGGTTCTGAAAGCGGTCTTCTCAATGTCACTTTCCCGGATAGCAATCTGATGGTAACCGGATCGTAAATCTATCTTGGAGAATACTGATGCTCCTTTCAACTGATCAAATAAGTCGTCAATGCGTGGTAAAAGATAACGGTTCTTCACCGTAACTACATTCAGCTCTCGATAGTCAATACATAGGCGGAGACTACCGTCCTTCTTCTTCACGAAGAGGACTGGCGCTCCCCATGGTGAAACACTCGGGCGGATGAACCCCTTGTCGAGTAGGTCTCTCAACTGCTCCTTGAGCTCTGTCATCTCTGCTGGAGCCATACGATAGGGCGCCTTCGTAATTGGTCCGGTGCCCGGAACCAAATCAATTTCAAACTCAACTTCCCGTGCTGGCGGCATGCCTGGAAGTTCCTTAGGAAATACATTAGGAAACTCCGACACTACCGGAACATCTGGGCTAAACTCTGGGTCTCTCTCTATGTCCTGGACATAGCAGAGGTATACATCACTCCCTCGTCATAATTCACGATACATGGCCATGGCGGTGATGATCAGAGTCGAAGGCTCCCTGGGCCTCTGGCGGTATGATATAGTAACCCCAAACGGACTCCGAAGAAGCAGACGGTGCTCGGCACATAGGATTCTGCCCTTATACCGCTCCAACCAGTTCATCCCAACAATCACATCAAAACCAAGTCCGTCAAACTCTATTAAGTCGATCGGAAACTCTTCATCTCGAATTCGTACAACAGTATCTCGGTGGTAGCGGGTACACCAGATCCGCTCTTTCGACGGGAGAGTGACTATAAAGTCTGGCATCTCTTCACCGTCTAACCCCAGCCTCCTCGCAAAAGATAGCGAGATAAATGTATGTGAGGCTCCGGAGTCGAACAAGATTGATGCGTCCACACCATTGACTGGAAAGGTACCGGTGAGGATTGTGCCGCTCTTGCCGGCTTCTGCCTCATTACAAACGCCCAGTATACCTCCCGTTCCGAGTGCATAGCCTAATTCATTGGCAACTTATAAGTATTTGGTAACAACACGGTTGATATACTTCGAACAACTCCACTTTATTGATTAACACTCCTTTCACATCACAAGTCGATTACATTGTAAACTTAGCTAGATATATCATTCTTAACATACAACTGGCTTAACACATTACATAATTATACAAGGCTTTAAAACTGTCTGAAGGTCAAATTCAAACGTCCGGGTTTCATGTGTGTGGCATTGATCACTATCGAAGGTGCGGTATTCAGTTTGATCTTCTTGATACCATCATATAACATCCTTGACTGTCCACCCATGATTAATACATCTCTTGACTTCAACACTAACTTCCTTGCGAGATCAGCACGCTTCTGCTCGCCATATATAAACACTGCGGTATCACCAATGGACCAAGACACCACAGGTACTCCCTTACTTAGAGACTCGGGTGACTCGTCCTTATCTTGGTGTAAACCTAACCGTCCACCTTTCTGGTAGAAGTTCACAATACATAAATCCGCTTTAACACTTGGTGTTGAATTTGGTTCAACTTTCTGCGCAATTCCCACGGCGTGGTTAACGACCGTAAGGAACTCCTCAGGTATCATCGGTACCGTTGCTCCATCTTCAGCTCACACGTCTTGATATGTCTTGGTGTAAGGATTCCAGTCCTTACCCATGCACATCATCTTCAATTTCATCTTCGATCCGCTCGGGTATTCGGGTGTGTAGAAACCTTCAGGTGCTGCTTCGAGTTCGTTGCATCACCTGATAATGTGGATTTGTGCTTCCGGTGTCAGGTATCCATTTAAAAGTATCATACTTGGCTGGATAACCTGACATTGCTCCATTGGGAATTTGATGATGCCGATGGTTGTCTCTTCGGGGTTCGGTGTGGGCGGGATTGGATAACAAATATTGAAGGCTCCTTTAAGTTTAGAACTGCCTAATTAGGTGACTTTCACATTATACTTTAATTCGTTACTCACATTGTGGTACACTTAGACTCACTAACACACATGCATGAAATGCGGTATGCAATCACTTATTTCACTCAACAGTTTAGGCGGTACCTGGTCTAGAAGAGGGTCCTGGCGCCTCAGACCGGTCCACCACATTCAGGACGTCCTTGCCGGATCCTGCCCCTTTCCCCTTCTGGGAATCAGTGTTCCTCTGATCTATGGGTGGCTGGTTAGCCGACTTCGGGCCATCGGTGGTCGAGGTGGCCTTACCCTTCCACTGCCCCTTGGGCTTATTGTTTCTATTGTTGGGGTTCCGGTAGCACTCATAGTCACGGTGACCCCACTTCTCGCAGTAGCGACACTGCACGTCATTTCCTTTGCAGTCCTTGCCGGGGTGGTCTCCGTTACACCACTTACAGTAGTAGTGGCGCTCCGGTCCAGAACCCGTGATGGCTACTATCACAATACACAATCAATACTTACTTCATATCTTAACAACATACACTTCAACTTGACACACATGATTAAGTAATTACCCTTAGGCGGGTAAGAGCGTAGGGGTTTCGCCGCATATGCGTATGTGAGCTTCAGTGGCTCCTCAGCTGTGGTGGTCTGGGCTTGGCCCTTGTCACCCTGGTGCTGACTCTTCTGGGGCTGGGGGTAAGGCTTCTTCTTCTTCTTTCCTCCCCCGTACCCCTGCGGACTCTGGCCCTCGCTCGTGGTCTTGCGCTTGTGCGCATTCTCCTCGTCCCTCAGACGGACGGTAATCTCAACCTTAGCAGCGGCATGATAGCACTCCTGGATTTAGGATGTCAGTCATGCCCCGCAAAACAAACTCACAAAATCACATCAACATTCACTTACGGTATAAACCGATTCACATCATGGTATTTAAATTACCTGCAAGGTAGTATACTCAGCTGGCCCCATCCCGTAGCGAAGACGGTGGCTGAGACCATTGTAGAAACGGTTCACCAGCACCCGGTTCGAGTACCCCAGGTCCGGTAACAGGTGAATAAGGCCGGTGAAAGCGGTGTAGTAGTCATCAACCGACATCTTATCCCCCTGCCTCAGACTGTCCAGCTCCAGGCGCTTGGCCTATTGCACATGCACAGGATAATATTTGGCTCGCAGTAGAGCCGTATACTCTCTCCAACCAAACTGAGGATCCGCCATTCGGTCCTCTCTCACAAGCTTCCATCAACTTTGTGCTGAACCCTTCAGGTAGTAAGCGGCAAGACGGACCTTGGCTCTAGCCGGCACATCCAAGGTCTCGTAGGCAGTCTCCAACTCGGAGATATACGCCTCCAGCTTACGAGGGTCGGTCTCCCCATTAAACGACGGGGGTCTCAAATCAGCCAACGCCTTGACCCAGTTGGTCTCTCGTGGCGGTGGCGGTGGTTGAACTTCGGGCTGTTGCCCTTGCTGAATCGCAGCTACTAATTGTGGGACCATCTGGGCTACGGCGGCCGCTACAGCATCGGCCATGACTTTTGTCGTAGGGTTCTCTCCCTGGTTCCCGGTATCACCAATGCCGCGCCCGCGGTGTGAGCCTCGATTTTAAACCCTATCCTATGTGGATTAAGTTGATTAGGATCTAATCGGGTTTTAGGTCCACTTATAACCTAAGATTAATAACTATGTCATATAACAATAATTATTAAAACCTAAGCTAGCTCACTGGAACCTATTATGAGTCGCCACCTAATTTTAACCTAGATCAAATTAGGAAAGGAGAGTTCGGGTTCGGGGGCTTGATATTCGACTTAATTAGGGTTCAAATTACTTTCATTACCCTTCCTAGGTCGTTTTTCCTCTACTTGGTTCGTTTACGGCTTTCTACAAAGTTGTTTTTAACCTAGGTGCGCGCTTCTGTTTTTTTTATTTTTTAACGTTTTTTGACAGAAAATTAAAGTGAAATTGAAAGTTACCTAAACTAGGGTTTCGGAGGCAGAATTAGGTCAAATTTTTATTCCGTCCGTGGCCACGGACCTAATGTCCGAACCCACGGACCCCAGTTAACCTAATTACACAAAAAGTCAAATTTAAACAGAAACGAGATTTTGAAAAGTCCGGGGCCACGGACAGGACGTCCGTGGGCCCGGACATGTTTTATAAAACCCTAACTTTTGAAAATAAAAATATCCCGCCACCGTCCGGGGGCGTCCGGCTTTCGGACAGAGCGTCCGGGACCCCGGACATAGCGTCCGTGGGTGCGGACCGACCTCGGACGGCGGCGTTAAGGCTGTTCCCGGCGGTGTTTTTGGCTCAAAATTTATGGGTACGTAGTCTGAAAGATTCTAAACATGTTAGTGATCAAAAGTTTTCAATTTGACTACGAATTAAGGACGAAATTTATTGAACAAGTTAGTGGACAGAAACGCAAACAAACCTTAATTCAGAAGCAAAGAAAAGTCAATTCGGTTAGCAATTTCAACCAGAAGTGTATTTAGACCAGAAGGGTTAGAGAATTTGGTTTTTACCCTGTTTTGATTTCGAAAACTTGTTGTTCCTTCACGTCGGGAATCTCTGAAAGCCTCGTTGGTGGCCGATCTGGTTCGACTTTGACCCGAGCTTCTGGCCTCTTCTTCCTTGTGTTGTTAAGCACGTTTTGGTTCTGTATTTGTGGTGTTTTGATGCTTGGAAGTTCAATGGGAGAAGAACGAATGTGTTTTTGGTGATTTTGGGATGATTTCGGTAGAGTTTCAGTGTTGGGAGTGTTGAAAACGTGGGAGGCAAGTAGACGGCTGTGTTTTCTGACTATGGGGATGATCTCCTCTGCCCTAGGTCGTTTTTTAGAAGGCCTTTTATAGAAAGAGCATGGCAGTTGATAGAACAAGATTTTTATCTAAAACCCTGATTTTGTGCTCTAAGAGAATCTGATTTTTTAAAACGTGCTACAGGTTGATAAAAATTCTGAAATTTTAACCAAAGATAAAAGACGATTTTTAGGAATTTTGAGAGTTGGAATCAGGTTTTTTCGATAAATAACCAATTAGATAAAAATCTTACAATCTGGAATCTCCCATAATTCGTAACTTACGATTGGTAAGTCGAAATAACGAAATTCCAACGGCATTAGTCTCTAAAATTCATCCTCTATCTTGTGTTAAAATTTCATGACATTTGTTTTGATTTAGGTATTTTCCAGAGGAGAGAGAAAATTGCAAAAAATGATTGAATTTCTCTTTTAAATTTTGGGATAAGGTTCCAAAAAAATAATTTCAGGTTTATGACTGTGTGTAGTCATGCTAACCATGTGACAATTTTATTTTAATTTTGAAAACCCTTTTATTTCTATTTTGAGGTTATTTCATGTGTTAATTATTAAAGAAACTAGCTTATTAAAAGCTTAATTTCCAGAATAAATATTATCAGAAAATCATGAAATACCTTTCATAATGACTATGATATTTGGAAGTGTTTGGATATAATGAACAAGTCATATGAAAATAGAAAATCCTGAGATTGTCCTTGGAAAATCCTGTATTGGTGCATTTTGACCATTTTGCCCTTTGTGACATGTATGCCTTAGAGACTACTCCGGGGGGTTGAAATTTTGGGTATAACAGATTGCCCCCCGTCAACTAGGCTTTGTAATGAAGATGAAAAGACTAGTTGATGCCTGAGTGATACCCCAAAATTTTGGATCTCAAAAGACCCTACATGTAGATTGAAATCTGACGAGTTGTGTCGAGCTGTTCTAAGGCGCTGACTACCTATGAGTAAAGTGGAAGGGGTGTCAAGCGATTCTAAGGCGTTGACTACCTATGAGGATGATATGATGTCAAGTTATTCTAAGGCGTTGACTACCTATAATGAATGATGTCAAGCTATTCTAAGGCGTTGACTACCTTTAAAGGAGTGAAGTACATGTCAAGCGATTCTAAGGCGTTGACTACCTAAAATGTGAAAAGTGGACTGAACTAAGAGTGAATAATCAAGACCGAGCATCTAAGGTGCCGGGAACCTAAAATTAAATGGAATACGCCGAGCATTATAAGGTGTCGGGAACCTGAAGCTGAATGAAATACGCCGAGCATTATTAGGCGTCGGGAACCTGAAGCTGAATAGATTACGCCGAGCATTATAAGGTGTCGGGAACCTGAAATTTGAATGGATTACGCCGAGCATTATAAGGTGTCGGGAACCTGAAATTTGAATGGAATACGCCGAGCAGCATTATAAGGTGTCGGGAACCTAAAGCTGAATAGATTACGCCGAGCATTATAAGGTGTCGGGAACCTGAAATTTGAATGGATTACGCCGAGCATTATAAGGTGTCGGGAACCTGAAATTGAATGGATTACGCCGAGCATTATAAGGTGTCGGGAACCTAAAGCTGAATAGATTACGCCGAGCATTATAAGGTGTCGGGAACCTGAAATTTGAAAGGATTACGCCGAGCATTATAAGGTGTCGGGAACCTGAAATTGAATGGATTACGCCGAGCATTATAAGGTGTCGGGAACCTAAAAATGAAAGGAGATGTAATGAGATTGATGTGATGTGTGCGTAAATTGACGAATGTAAAGTAGGACCTATGGGTGCCTAAGTGGAATGGTAGGAAATCAGGTTCGTGATGAGCCTGAGGTTGAGTTCATCTACTCTGGTGAATCTGAATCTTTGGCTGAGAATCTGCATCTCTGAAGAGTCTGTATCTTCGGCTGAGAATCTGTATCTCTGAAGAGTCTGTATCTTCGGCTGAGAATCTGTATCTCTGATCGGGTGAGAATCTGTATCTCTAAGAATCTGTATCTTCGGGGAGAATCTGTATCTCTGAAGAATCTGTATCTTCGGGTGAGAATCTGTATCTCTGAAGAATCTGTATCTCGGGTGAGAATCTGTATCTCTGAAGAATCTGTATCTTCGGGTGAGAATCTGTATCTCTGAAGAATCTGTATCTCGGGCGAGAATCTGTATCTCTTAGTCTATGATGAGGAGTTTCATGCAGACGGATGCAAGGCAAACTTTATGCAAATGATCATGATGAAAGTTGATTATGAAAGTGCCAAACATGGCTATGATGATGTGCATATCAAATTACAATCAAAGTGTATGTAGGAATGCTGATATGCTAGCGTTGCTAATGATGCTAATGATATTGATGATGTTGATGATGCTGATGATATTGATGATGTTGATGATGCTCGGATGCTTCTGGGGACCGAAACCCATGCCGATGCTCCTGGCTGGACCCAATGTGGACTTATTGCCATCGCCCCCCAAGCCGGTGTGCAGGGATAACTCCTGGTAAAAACCCTGGGGACTTATTGCCTTTGCCCACCATTCGTTGATCCCAAAGCAAGTTGACATAAAGATGGGGACTTATTGCCTCTGCCCCGCCAACTTAGATCACGCTCTGTCTCGTACTTGTCTCGCACTAAAGATGATACTAGGTCTCGTACTGGTCTCGCACTGGATGATGATGCTCGGTCTCGCACTGATGAAGGTGATAGGTCTCGCACTGATGAAGATGATAGGTCTCGCACTGATGAAGATGATAGGCCTCGCACTGACGAAAGTGATGGTATCGCACTGATGAAGATGCATGGTCTCGCACTGATGAAGGTGCATGGTCTCGCACTGAAGTCTCGTACTAAAGTCTTGAAAATGATGGGTCTCGCACTGATTTTGGGTCTCGAGCTAAAAATGAGTTAGAAAGATAATGGTCTCGTGCAAATGATAAAAAATGATTACCGGAGTGCCAATTATGGCAATGTATGCAATCAAAATATATGAAAGATACTTGTTCAAAACAGGAAACTGTTGGAAAAGGTGCCAAACTTGGCATTGTTGAGGTGTTATGCAAAAGTTGTAAAATGCAACTAAAGTGTTTGTTGGAAGCTTGCCAAAACAAGAAACTGTTGAAGAATATGTCAAACATGGCAATGCTTGAGAAAGACTCTGCTGAAAAAGGAAAGTGAAATGATCATTTCCTGACTAAAAATTTTATATCCGCAATTTGTTTCTTGAAAAATGAACATGTCATTGGTGGAAGTGTGTGGTGTTTGTTGTGGTGCTGAAGGCTTTCGCCGGTGTTCAGGATTTGTGACAGACCTGGGATTGGGTTGTGATTTTGGATGGAGGTCAAGGCCAATGACGGGCTTGGGTGAGAGTGTGTGTGTGGTGGTAAGGACTTATGTGTGCCTGTGGTGGGATGGTGGTGCTCGAGCTTTGGGTTTTAATTGGTGTTGACATGGCAATTGTTGGAACCAACAATTGCCCCAGTATTTTTCCCTAGGACAATCCGAGCTAGAGTTCATGGCAATCGATCGGAACGATCGATTGCCCCCAGTATTTTCTTTGATTAAACGTGCGAACAAGTCCATCCTCACAGGGTTGAGGCTTATTCTTTGACGTGGTGCTTCCTAACCTACACTCGATGTGGTCGGTGTTTGCACTCATTTCTCGCTCATGGTCCTAACTTCTAAACCATTGAATTCGATATTTGATGGATTTACGCATTTGATCTGTTACTTTCACGTGATAGGACACACAACTATCAAGTCGGAAGTCTTTAAAGCTTATAACGTGGCCATAGGGTGCGATGAAAGACGGGGATCATGGAGGGATATTTGAGGTATGTGGAGCTTAAATGGGTGACCAAAGCTGCAACTTGCGTCTTCTCTCGGATTCATCTTCATTGTCTTGAAGTTGTCTTACTGCTTCATGTTGACGTTGTTTTCGAGCTTCTGGACCTGGACTTTTGGAGTTGTCCTTTACACCATTTCTCTTTTTTTTGTCATTTGGACTTCTTCGAGGCGCTTCGGGTTTGCCTTTTTTCTTTCTTTATCCTTTATTGATTTTGCCTTCGGGGTTCTTGTGTTTCCCGGTTTTGGGCTTCGAGAGCTGCTTCGATGTGAGCTCTTTGGATCCTGTGTCACTCTGGGACCATTTGCGGATCACTTTGTCACGCTGACAGCGGCGTTGCTTCTTTGGACTGATGAGAGTGTTATCTGAGAGTCAGGCTCCTCGCTTCCTTTGGTCACCGGGTCGAACATTCATCATTGGCTAGGTTATTTTGTGGAGCTCATAATATCGAAAAGGGATATATGAAAGGCTCAGTGGGGGTGCCTAGGGTTTAATGACAGGGTTTACAAGCTTTTGGCTATGTGGTGCTGTACCTAGGTGCTTCGTCATTCCTGATAGTTGTGTATCCATTCTTTGTTACTTTTCGCAGATCTAAGAGTAAATTTACAAATTATCTCCTTCGGTCGGAGTTATGCCGTTTACCTCACCTTTGAATGTGGTCTCACCGGAGTCGTGTAAAAGTGACACGCTCATTCACTCATGGTTTTTCCGCTCAAGACACTCTCGTGAATTTCACTTAGAGACTAGTTCACACGCTTAAACGAAAGATGAAAGATGACGTACCTAAACTCAGATTGCCCCCAGTATTGATTTGGGGTTAATGACAACAATTTAAAAGATATGGATTTGGAACCGCTTTGGGGGTTATTTGGATGTCTTGGGATGAGCTGTGGGGTTTGGTAAGGCATGTTCAAAATTTCGGAAACAAAATACAAGTCTTTGCATGCCATTGTCGGGAAATAATTATTTCATGAACCATTTTCTCAAAAGAAACTTGTGTGAAATAAAATCTTTTTTGTTACCCTTTAGACTCGAAAATGTCATCCATTTGTGAACATGAGGAAGAAAATGAAAAATCGATGCTTCTTATCGGTGGTTTGAAAACGATCATTCTTTGAAAACTTTGAGCGATGCATTTGAAAGATGAATGTTTTAGCAAGTTATGCAGTAGAATGCATGGGATCCCTAAACTTTCCCTTGAATTTGAACTCTGCTGAACCGTCTGATGTCGGCATGCTGAAGACTCGAGCTCTTGACTGCTAGGATGTCGTTAAGATGACCGTGACCGTCTTCTTCTTGGACTCTGTGTGGGCCTGAAGGCCCTTAATCTGGAGGTGATATGTACAGGCTGAAGGAAGCCATATGAACTATGAATGGGCCACTGGGCCGAGAGAGAAACTTTGAAGTCTAAGATTTGTTTGATGTTCCTGTTGGGCCTTGAGGCCAGAAACTACAATGAATGAAAAATTATCTTGAATTTGAATGAGTTGAAACCTAAACAAATAGTTTTGAGTGGGCCTAAAAGGTATGACACCTAGATCTAGGACTTTGGGCCAGGGCCCGAACAAAAGGTTCACCTAGACTAGAATGGGCCTTGGGCCGAAATGGAAAAGCCTGATTGATTTTCATGTCTTATGGACTGCTTTAGGTAGATTTGTTTTTCATGGGCCTAGAACTAAATTGATAATTCAAATTAGGCTGAAAGAGAAATCACCAAAGTCTAAACTTTTGGGCCGAAGCCCAAATGACACACAATCAAACCAAACAGGGCCTCTGGGCGTAAACGATAAAGCTGCCAATTCGGGTTGGGCTGAGTTGAGGTAGGAGAGGTTCCTATCAATTTCTAGGCTGCGTAGTGGGCCGATCATACAAGCAAACAAGGCCCACACAAATTCAACATGTCCTCACTTGACGGTTAAATCAATTTGGGTATGGATCGATCCGGAGAGGTGCTTGGGGCTCGGGCCCAGGTCGCCACAAAGGAATAGGGCTTGCACGCTATTCTCTTTGGGCTTCCCCACTTTTTTCACATCACCTGAAGGTGTGCGTCTGCGGCCGGGTCTTTGACTGACCAAACAATGGGCTAGGTAAGGACACTGCCAGGAAAACGCTTGGGGCTAAGGCCCAGGTATTAAGGGGATGTGGTTAGACGACATCCTCCTCTTTTCCCCCGCTTATTCACATCACCTAAAAGGTGTGAGTCCCTGACAGGGGACCCTCAAACGGGTCCCGGGGTGAAATCGGTTTAGGTGGACCCTCGCTCTCATATGATGCAAAGGTGCAGAAAATTAAAGTGCGCACCAAAGTAAACAAACAAAGTAATAAAGCCATAAATAAACATTTTTCGAGTTAAGCCCTCTTTCTTAAAATTAATCAAGTTAATATTAAGAGTTTGTCCCCAGCAGAGTCGCCAGTCTGTGAGCCTCGATTTTAAACCCTATCCTATGTGGATTAAGTTGATTAGGATCTAATCGGGTTTTAGGTCCACTTATAACCTAAGATTAATAACTATGTCATATAACAATAATTATTAAAACCTAAGCTAGCTCACTGGAACCTATTATGAGTCGCCACCTAATTTTAACCTAGATCAAATTAGGAAAGGAGAGTTCGGGTTCGGGGGCTTGATATTCGACTTAATTAGGGTTCAAATTACTTTCATTACCCTTCCTAGGTCGTTTTTCCTCTACTTGGTTCGTTTACGGCTTTCTACAAAGTTGTTTTTAACCTAGGTGCGCGCTTCTGTTTTTTTTTATTTTTTAACGTTTTTTGACAGAAAATTAAAGTGAAATTGAAAGTTACCTAAACTAGGGTTTCGGAGGCAGAATTAGGTCAAATTTTTATTCCGTCCGTGGCCACGGACCTAATGTCCGAACCCACGGACCCCAGTTAACCTAATTACACAAAAAAGTCAAATTTAAACAGAAACGAGATTTTGAAAAGTCCGGGGCCACGGACAGGACGTCCGTGGGCCCGGACATGTTTTATAAAACCCTAACTTTTGAAAATAAAAATATCCCGCCACCGTCCGGGGGCGTCCGGCTTTCGGACAGAGCGTCCGGGACCCCGGACATAGCGTCCGTGGGTGCGGACCGACCTCGGACGGCGGCGTTAAGGCTGTTCCCGGCGGTGTTTTGGCTCAAAATTTATGGGTACGTAGCCTGAAAGATTCTAAACATGTTAGTGATCAAAAGTTTTCAATTTGACTACGAATTAAGGACGAAATTATTGAACAAGTTAGTGGACAGAAACGCAAACAAACCTTAATTCAGAAGCAAAGAAAAGTCAATTCGTTAGAATTTCAACCAGAAGTGTATTTAGACCAGAAGGGTTAGAGAATTTGGTTTTTACCCTGTTTTGATTTCGAAAACTTGTTGTTCCTTCACGTCGGGAATCTCTGAAAGCCTCGTTGGTGGCCGATCTGGTTCGACTTTGACCCGAGCTTCTGGCCTCTTCTTCCTTGTGTTGTTAAGCACGTTTTGGTTCTGTATTTGTGGTGTTTTGATGCTTGGAAGTTCAATGGGAGAAGAACGAATGTGTTTTTGGTGATTTTGGGATGATTTCGGGATGTGGTAGAGTTTCAGTGTTGGGAGTGTTGAAAACGTGGGAGGCAAGTAGACGGCTGTGTTTTCTGACTATGGGGATGATCTCCTCTGCCCTAGGTCGTTTTTTAGAAGGCCTTTTATAGAAAGAGCATGGCCAAGTTGATAGAACAAGATTTTTATCTAAAACCCTGATTTTGTGCTCTAAGAGAATCTGATTTTTTAAAACGTGCTACAGGTTGATAAAAATTCTGAAATTTTAACCAAAGATAAAAGACGATTTTTAGGAATTTTGAGAGTTGGAATCAGGTTTTTTCGATAAATAACCAATTAGATAAAAATCTTACAATCTGGAATCTCCCATAATTCGTAACTTACGATTGGTAAGTCGAAATAACGAAATTCCAACGGCATTAGTCTCTAAAATTCATCCTCTATCTTGTGTTAAAATTTCATGACATTTTGTTTTGATTTAGGTATTTTCCAGAGGAGAGAGAAAATTGCAAAAATGATTGAATTTCTCTTTTAAATTTTGGGATAAGGTTCCAAATAAAATAATTTCAGGTTTATGACTGTGTGTAGTCATGCTAACCATGTGACAATTTTATTTTAATTTTGAAAACCCTTTTATTTCTATTTTGAGGTTATTTCATGTGTTAATTATTAAAGAAACTAGCTTATTAAAAGCTTAATTTCCAGAATAAATATTATCAGAAAATCATGAAATACCTTTCATAATGACTATGATATTTGGAAGTGTTTGGATATAATGAACAAGTCATATGAAAATAGAAAATCCTGAGATTGTCCTTGGAAAATCCTGTATTGGTGCATTTTGACCATTTTGCCCTTTGTGACATGTATGCCTTAGAGACTACTCCGGGGGGGTTGAAATTTTGGGTATAACACGCGGCCTCTACCACGTGGTCTTCCTGACATCTGAATTCACACGA
Organism: Limonium bicolor; assembly: GCA_023374045.1. Taxonomy (NCBI): domain Eukaryota; kingdom Viridiplantae; phylum Streptophyta; class Magnoliopsida; order Caryophyllales; family Plumbaginaceae; genus Limonium; species Limonium bicolor. The sequence continues at coordinate 203,470,933 of CM041776.1, forward strand.
ACATACATTAGCATTATGCTTTCAAACTTATCGGTCCAATGGTTGTAACATCTTCCCGGAAATGGGGTATTCCCACACTTAGTTAGTGGTTAACCTTTCCACAACTGCTCACTTAGGTAACTATGGTTAGATTTCCTAACTCGGTATATTCCTAAGCTCGGTATTCTAGTCATCAGAGCGATACTTCGCTCTGATACCACTTTTTGTAACACCCCTACTACGCACTTAACAATAATGGAAATCACAGCGGAAATAAACAACTAACAATAATTAAACGATTCGGTGTTACAACGCCGTTAACCACCCACGTGGTTAACAAGGCAGAATAAATACAAGTGTACCGGTCTGATGATCAGACTCCTGAGCATAGAACTAATAACCATTAATACATAAACATAATACCAAGTATTTAACTACATCCATAACTATAAACTGTACACCACAAACTGTCACTGCAAACTGATAACCACCAAAATATAACGCCACGGGAGCACAGGCGCACCCCGGGCTTAACATCCAAAATATACCAAAAGTATTCCCACAACCTAGGATCTAAAGCCACTCCACATTCATTTTAACATACAACATATACATATGGCATAGCAAAACATTGCATAGCACAACAACACACACTTAGTGAGGACATATCACTTAACAACAACCGAGAAGATTAGTCAACATCATAAGCCTAGAGAATGGTTCACCCTCATGTTAAGCTTGTTACACAAACTCATTACCGTTCTGTTAGTCGAACGAGTAACTTAACTCACAGATGGATCGGATATTGTGACCCGAACACACCACAAAACACATGTTCCCACTAGACCGATCATAAGTCAGAATAGGTAAGCTTTGGAGGAAGCTAACGGGAGATTGAACGCCAAATAAAGGAGAACAATCTTAACATTATAAGAGTCGAATCTGATACAGATATCTACTCTTATACTTACACGCGTGACCGGACAACCGGATTCCTCACTCCCCAGTCAGCACTCGTTAGAAGTTCACTGTTGGAACTTAATAACAAATCACAACAAGTGGTTAAGTATTGTTAGACACACACAAGGGATATGAGTCACACCTTAACATCACAATAATATAAACAACAGTAAACTCGTTACATGACTTAAGTCTTACAAGGTCATAAACATACAGAAAAACAAACAGCACACAAGCCGGTGTAAACCGGTAGGCAACAGACTGCAAGAAAACCATACCTTGGTCCTTGCTGCGAACGTGACCCGCCAAGCGTAGTCCCTAAACATAATTAATAATGTCGGTTAATTAACTTTTTAACTTTCGTTTACTAAGCACTTACATGATTGTATGACATGTTCCAATGCCTAAACTCACCCTTGATTACCTTCATTATACCCCCTAGGGTTAACTACTTAAGCCACTTTTGTTTGTTTTTTTTTTTACAAGTTTTGGTCCGACCGACCTTACCGACCGACCTTACACAAGGTCGGTCCATTCCAGAACATATTACCGTCAGAAAATTCTACTCCGACCAACCTTGCATGTTCGGTCCACAAGGTCGGTCTATTCCCGAGAGTTTTTCCCCTTTGAAAATTCAGGCCCGACCGATCTTGGCAAGTTCGGTCCCAAGATCGGTCGATTCCCGAGAGTAACTTACGTACAAAGATTTAGGCATGTCCGACCTTGTAAGTTCGGTCCCAAGGTCGGTCTATTCCAGAGACTTAATCAGTACCAAAAATCCATGCCCGACCGACCTTGCAAGTCCAGTCCCCAAGGTCGGTCCATTCCAGAGACCATTTCTCGCAGGGTAAACTGGGCTCGACCGACCTTGCAGGTCCGGTCCCCAAGGTCGGTCTGCTCCAGACCCTTGTTTTTAATTGCTCATTTAACTCCAAACTTCACCTCATAGTGCCCTAGTATATTCTAACCACATTTGGCACTTCAAACACCCCTTAAGACATCCATTAAACTCCTTAAATCATTCACCAAAACCCTCCTCAACTTCACACTAATTCTTATACAAAGGTTAGGACATGCAATGTTTTTCACTAAGTTTTCATGTGGTGTCCTATACCTATAACTACCACTAGTCCCAAATGTTTCCCTCACTACTACAACATCATCTCCCAAGCATCTTTTCTTCCTAACCAAACTCCTTGAATATCTCTACAAGTTTATAGCTCCTTCATGTAACACATCACTCCTCCCTTATTCACCAACATTGCACAAGTCCTAAACACAATCTCACCATGATCTTGAAATATCCCAAGACACTCATTTGCATTCTAAATCCTCTAAAATATTGTCTAAGTCCTTTTTACATCTTAGAATACCTTAGTGCATATTTCTTTCACTAGTAGAACACTTAATCACCCTAAACACTTCCTAACTCACCAAACTCATTTTAAACACCTAAAACTTCTTATACATTATCTAAATTTCGACATGGGTTCTCCTAGCATCTTGTTACACCAAAACACAAAGTTTTCACCATTAAACATTCAAGAACACTTAAATCCATCAAGAGCATTCTTATACACAAAACTTCACCAAACTTACACTACATCACAATATAGTGCATTATTTAAATTGCTTGGCACTTAGGCCCTTAAATAACATGGCTCTTAGGCCCTTAAAGTGCATAAACCATAAACACTGAATTTCCCACAATATATTGCCTTTGACCTGCAAATACACCCAACAATACATATGCCTTTTCAATAGTCTCCATGAGAACATTTACTAGGTCATTCACCATTGGCTCCTTAAGTAGTTTTGATAAGCAACATAAGTTCATTTCTCCTAAGGCTTTTAACCACATTAGGTTAACACATTTACCTCTTTTCCACACAAACTTCTTTCTTGTTTCCTTTACTAAAATCGGCAAGGCTCTAGTTGCTTGTCAACTTCTAATCAATATACAAACAATGTAATGAGTATTCAAGCTTTATGCTTCATCTCATTATAAACCCTAGATACATATATTGTCTTAGAACATTTAGATGGTTGTTTTACCTTGGATATGAAAGAGAGTTTGGATATGTAGCAAGAGAGGACTCCACCAAGCCCTTGGAAGATTCAAATGAAGCTAGAACAAGCAAGGTAAAGACACCATTAATGGTGTTTTTCGGACAACATAAAAACATGAAGGAAATGGAGTTTTTCTTTGAGTTTCCTTACCTAGAAGCAAAGGAGAACAATAATATGTGAAAATATGAGCTCAAGCTCCTCCCATGGAGATTCCTCTTAGCACCGAAATGGAGCTCTTGGAGTTTTGAAAGGATGAAGTTGAAGAGCTTGGCAAGACAAAGAGAATGGTGGTCTTGGTTTTGATTAGGCAAAGGGAGCTAGGAGATATATACGAGATTGAAGATGGTGGATGGTGGTGTGCTGCCGCAACCATAGAAGAGAGCAAGAAGGAAGATAAAGAGAGGTTGAAGACGTGGAAATGAACGGGAAAGAAGAGAATGAAGATAAGTTTACTAGTTGGATATTTAGTAGTTAAAGCAAATAGTGTTTTCTACTTTATTACTTTACTTAGCTTATTTTTTTTGTTTAATGTGTGGTGAGTCATCAAGAAAACCGGCCACTCATGTTATAATAAGGGGTATTTTGTCTTTGTTGACCAATTACCGCTTGATACCATTTGGAACATATGTTATAAACTTGCTTAATTTTGGTTACTATTCACCAAAACAAGGCACATATTTGTGAAATTTTGATGTTCTCATTGATTTAGACTTCCGAATGTGATACTAAGTAGTACACCATGTTAATCAAGAGTATGATGACACTTAGCCATTCAAACCCATTTACAAGACAATTTTTCAAAAATGTGCTTTAAGACTCCTTAAAGCACATTTTTGTGTTTTAACTTGTTTTCACAGCTGGTTTTCTTTGGTAATTTGTTTATTATATTCATTAACACCTAAATAAAGTGTTGATAAGCTTATTAGGTCTTAATCAAACTTATCCCAAGCTTAGAGCACATTTTTGCCCGTATTGACTTTAAGGTAATTTATTGTGTTTTCTATAGTTTAAATGTGTACTAATGTTTCTTAGACTCTTTTTAGTCTTAATATACCATATTTTAATGTTTAAACAACATACCAAGGTTTGGGGTATTTCACTTACTTACTCAAGTCAAGTCGTAGTGACCTCCAGGCAGGGACTACACCGTCCCACCACCGGGCTTTCTGTAACACCCCCGAATAACCAAACAGCAGTACGAACAATGCGCCAAACGATATTACGATAAGTCTAAGCAGTGGATTCAAAACTCCATCCGGGTGTCACAGACGCCAACCACCCACGTGGTTGACACAACAACACTATCAATACCAAGCTACGGTCTGAGTGACTGGAATTTAACCTTAACCAAATCCAAGTACAAACAGGAAATACAAACCAAGTACCGAGAGCCTACAGCATAAGTTCTTAATTAAACAACACAAACCGAAACGTACATCTAGGGTTTAGTGTTACATAGTCACACCCCACACATTAAAACATACTACTTAAAAGTCTTGCCTAGATGGACTACCCCCATGGTAGTCACCCTGCCTACTCTCGCGCGTTCCAGATCCATACCGGTAAAATAAAGGACTCAGCAAAACTATGCGAGTATGAATATGTGTAGCCCGTATGTTGCCGGCTACATGACTACTTGGTCGAATTATTATTAAGTCCAATTTACATGCTATAGTAAAACAGTAACACACAACATACAACATTAACATAGCAACTCACAACATGTTGGGCATATAGATAACAACAAGCACCTCAAGCATGTATACAAGTAGAGCTTTAGAAGAGAGTTTGAATAATGATGATCCTCACAGTGGGATCATTCAAACGTTGTGCGTTTTCATTTCTTTTCCTTTGTTCCCATCATGTGTAATTCTCTTTCTCTTTTCTTGCACCAGGTCTGGGGAAGTAGGTTAGTTCCCGTGACCATATAGTATAGGTGCCCATCTTTCCTTGTTTCTTTAAGGATTCCTTGTGAGTTCTCTTATCACCGCAGGTTGGAGGACATCTCCTCCATAGCTAATTCCTCCATTCCCGGCGTCATACGTCGAGAAAGAGGGGTCATCTCTAGACCCCAGGTTATGCTCCCCAAATAGCTGATCCTCCAATCCCGGCGTCATAAGTCGAGAAAGAGGGGTCATCCCTAGACCCCAGGTCATGCTTCCCAAATTGCCAATCCTCCAGTCTCGGCGTCGTACGTCGAGAAAGAGGGGTCGCCTCTAGACCCCAAGATGTGCTCTACAATAGTCCGTCGAAGGATCTGATGCAGATACCAACTCCCGAGCATTCCATACCGCGCGGCCCGAGAGGTTGTCTTCCCGGGTTATTCTCATGTTCCACCAGTTGATATTTGCTCCTCATTATCATTAATGGATAGACACCATAGTGGGTGTCATGGTACGTCCTCTATGGTTAAAGAGGAGTTTCCCTTTATGGAGTTTTCTTTGTTTACATAGTTTGTTGTGTTTTATCTCAAAGTTCCATAAACGAGAAAGGGACTAAACTATTGTGTGCGTGCAAATAATATGCAATAATGATATAGCAATCATATAAGCGAGATAAGCAAGCAATCCAATTTCATGCTTTAATCTTATGGTCATTTTCACACGAGGCACACAGCAAACAAGCCGTGTTACACGGCAACATGCGGACCACACATATCCATACCTTATTCGAAAGTACGAGTTGCCTCACACACGGGGTCCCAGTCGGAGTTCACTACGGCCCTAGCATTAATTAAAAACAACGTGTCAGTTTATGATTTCATGTGATGACCTTTGTGACTCTTCCCGAATTTATCTCATTATTATTGGGTGTTATTTCCTAGATAAACCTTTGTTGAATGTTTAACCTTTATTAGCTCTTAGGACTCCCCATGTATTAAACTTTATCTTACTCCTAGGGCATTCACACCCTTGTTTTACACGTTAACTAAGTCCTTTTTCCCTAGTTAACGTTTTTGAGCATTTTAAGCGCTAATTATGTAATAAGTTTATATAAAATAGATTTAACTTGTCTAAAGTGTACTCCTTTCTTAGCTAGGTTGGTTAGAAATGTTTTAACTTTATTATCCTAATACTATAATCCTTAAAATACCCATAAAGCTTGCTTACACAGAACCCAAAGGCTTCCAAATCTGAAACACAATCTCTTTGCACCACCTTATCTAACTTTGTTTCTAATGTAGTAAAGTGATGTTTAACCTGCCCAACATGTTTGCTCACCTAGCTATATTTATTAGCTATTATTTGGGCTCTTTATAAAACTAGAATCACACTTAGTACGCCCTTGTAACCATGTTATACAGAAGCTATAACATCAATGAAACTGAGGCACAAGCTACACATTCCCTCTTGGTTCTTGTTGCTGGTTAATTCAGTTTAGGTTTGTTTCTTTCCTGCAGTGTTTACCCAACTAGCTACGGGTGTTAACCTTGGTGTAAACTCAAGACTATACTCATAAAACACCCACATAGCATCTGTAATTAATTACACAGAAATAGATACAAAAGACAATCAAAAACCAAACCCGACTAATGCATTGTCTTTCCTTCTGTTTTCCTTTCTGCTCTTTAATCGGGTTACTAATTTACCCAACGCATTCATAGATTACTAAGGTATATTACAGTGTTTAGTTTTATTAGCAACTCTATATAACCCTTTCAAACCATTCTATACAGAGTTATACAGAAACATATTTTCAGGAGGATCATAAAACTGAGACATTCTATTCTGTTATCTTTCCTTTTACTCCCTTCTGTTATTCACCTAACTGTCTTTCAATCTTACCCCACTAGTTATAGGTGTTAACGATGTTGTAGACTCGGAACTAAACCATTGAGACACCCAAATAGCTGTTGTGATGAGTTACACAGAAACAACAACTCACAAAAACTGAAACACAAACACATCAACCCTGAAATTCAATATTCTGTTTCCTTTTCTTTGTTCCTGAGTTTCCTTCAGTTCTTGCCCAACCTTCTTACTCGGTTATCCTCGTGTGTTCTCCAGGATTTTAACATATAAGATAGACCCAAGGCATTAGACAAAGCTACCGAGATGTCCCAAATTGCATAGAAGAAACTCTGAAATCCCAAACTGAGGTCTTCTCTTACTTGTTCTCTGTCTGTTTCCTAAACGATTTACAACTTCCTCCAAATCATTTACATTCATAGTTAAGTCAACTTAAGAGACTCTAAGTTCATTTTTAACCCACATAATTTTATACAGAAGCAAAACACTTGTGGAATCTGAAACTGAATTGGTTTATCCTCTTCTTATTGTTTTCTGTTCACTGATCTGACTTTCCATATTTTTCCCCCAACTTAGCTACACCTTGGCTTATGTGTTTACAAGATTTTAAACTCGAGACTAATCCCAAAACCACATGGACAAACTCTGAAACATCCTTGTACAGAACTTAACGAAACAAAAACTGAAACAAAAAACAAAATATGTAACCTGAAACTGGAAAACTGACAACTCTCTTTGTTTTTCTTTTCTGTTCTGAATCTTTTTTTGTTTCCCCCTAAGCATTTGTACTTAGTTAAGTGTGCTAGGTGAGTTGGGTTCATTAACTACCCAATGCAACCCCTCATGACCCTCTGTAACAGATGTTAGGCAGAAACATATTTCCAGCAAAACCATAAAACTGAAGCATTTCAATTTAGCTTCTTTCTTTTCTGTCACTTAACCTGTCTTCTGTCATCTCCCCCCCCCCCCTCACATTACACTCGTGGTTAAGTGTGTTAATAAGCTTTTAAACTTCAAGAACAGACCAAAACTAACCTAGACAATGTCCCCAAAGTTCCTTTGCACAAAAACCAGAAAACCTGAGAACTTGAAATCACCAGACTGCACAGGTTCTTTTCTGTCACTTATAAATCTGGTACTTCAGTTTCTTTTTTTTTTTTTTTTTTTTTATTCCCAAGTTCTTTAGTTGCTTAGCTAGTTGTCTCAATGTGATTCTTTCCTCCAAAAGAACTCACAACAACGCTGGCTATACCCCTGAGAAGTAATTATACAGAAACACCAAATTTTAGAAACTGAAACTGATGTTCTTTTCTTCTGTTTCATTTCTATTTTGCTCACAAGCTTGATTTTCAGTTTTCTTCCCAAACTGTCTGCCTACTTAGCTATATGTTTTAACACAGTGTTAGTTTTAAGACAACCCAAAGCAACGCTGTTGTACCCACTGAAACACATTTATACAGAACCTCAAGAATCTCAGAAACTGAAACTAACAGAAAAAAATGTACTTCTTTCCTTACTGTTTTCCTTCCTACTGATGCATCAGGTTAGTTTTCATTTTCTTCAAAAACACTCCCACGTGTGGATGATTAGCCATGTGCATCAACAAGGTTTTAAATACCTTCTCAACTCTATACTAACCTTATACTGCTTCTGAGAAGTTAATTTACAGAAACACAAAATCTCAGAAACTAAAATAAGTTATCAGGTTACACTTGACAGATTGGTTTCTTTCGTTGGTGTATTAAATTTAAGGATGGGTCACCTCTTATCTTAACTGTCTCCCTTGGTTGCTTCTTGGCACAATGTGAAGCTTCCAATACTTGGGTTATTCGACAACAACTGAGGCAATCACGTTAGGCTTGGTAAGTCGGAGATAAGGAAAGGGACTGAAGTAAGCAGAGACAGATTTGGAAAGTTTTACCTTGGGTTAGAATTCAGACCGGTGTGTTACCGCCTATGGAGAGACTTTCCTTGGACATAAGAGTACAGGTTCAAAGATTCCCAGTGCTCCACTCCTACCTAGCATGTATGGCTCTTACGTGAGACAGGAAGAAAGTTAGGGAGACTGGTGCATGGGATTTCAAGCAAACCAAACAGAGAAAAGGAAGGAACTTGTTGCAGTCTCTTTACCTCGCTAGTTTTTTGAGTTTATTGTTTCAGATTTCCAAGAGCTTGGGCACCAGCTCGGTCAGACAGATAGGAGAAAGATCAAGGGATTTTGAGTTCACTGATTAACAAGAAGGAATGCAAGAGTAACGTGTCAGTTTTCTCTTCGAATTGAAACAACAAAGCAGAAAGAATTCAAGAGTGCCATGAAGGCTTGGGTTTACCTTCTCGCATGAGCAACACAATAGAAGCTTACCTGAGTTGTTGTTGGCACGACATGCAAGGAAAAGGAGGAGGATAACTAGGCATGGGTATTAATTAGAGGATAATCGCATCAGAACCTACTCTAGTGGTGGTTATGGGCTCTAAGTTCCTAGGGAGTTAGGCATAAAAGAAGAGCTAATGTGGTTGTCTCCTTGTCTGCTTTCCTAGCACTAGAAATCGACATAGGGGCATGGTTTAACTGACGTGGAGTTGTAAGGAAATACAGAATTAGATCCTCATGTTGGTTGCTTGGCTTCTTTCACTGAAAACAAGAACTACTCTGGTGGTGTCATGGTCTCCACGTTTCAAGAAGGAAAAGGAATGGCATGCAAGAACACAGTGGGCTCCGATTCAATTATCTGTTTACATAGATTCTTGGGGTCTGAAGTGGAGGATAATTTCTTATTATCTATGGCCTCTTAATTGCACGATTGAGAAGGAGTTAAATACAGGGGAAAGATTCATGTTTGTAGTCCGTTGTTTAATGTTAACAGCCACCCGATTACCAAGGAAAATTCGTGGGAGTTATGTGCCATTATCCTCTCTTCTTCCCACTAATCCTATGGCTCTTTCATTGCCTCATTTGCATTATAGTCAACCCAAGTCTTACCCAGTACTATACTCATTTTACTAAATCCTATACACTAATTCTTCTTAGTTGCTACAAGGTATTACTGCACTTCTTGCTATAGATTTTACACTCCTATATTCTCATACTACAACTACCACTCCATGGTTACTAAACATCTCTACAAACCCCAATACACACCTTGGTTCTCCCATTCACCAAGTCATCCATAAATGCACAATTCCTACTAAAATTTTGTCATAGTTCACCTACATTACTTACTTAGCCACATACATCCTTTCTCACCAAATTCATTCCTAAACTAACCACACCCATACAAGGGTCCTACCAGCACTCAAAGTAATCTCAATTCATCAATACTTCCTTAAACAACAATACTTATACACCAACGGGATTTCACTTAACAGGAAATATCCTCAATTACAAAAGGCTCTGGTTAGGACACTAGCGTGATGTCATAACCTACTATGGAGCCCAGTAATACCTCCAACCTATGGAGTATACAAGGAGTGGGAACATGTATAAGCTGCTTGCAAGAGCATAGCTTGCAGTAAGTAATGAGCTTAGAAGCCATAAACCAACTACGACATGTAAACTTAAATGGTTGCAAAACCCACACCATCTAATAACAAGTCACGCAAGAGATATTGCGCCGTACGACAAATAAATCGACAATTGCGACCATAAACGCTTCGGGTATGTTATACCCAAAATTTCAACCCTCCCGGAAGAGAGTCTCTACTAATAGGCTAGTAGCGAGGGTTCCGAGTTCGATCGGCACATTTCAGAGTACTAGGGACAGCGTAGTCCTCTCCAGGGCATTTTCGTAATTTTTCGAGGCTCCTAAGCCCCCTATAGGCTTTCTCTCTCCTCCAAATAAGGGTCAAATCAATTTAAAATGCTTTAAAATTTTAACCCATGACAGAGGATGATATTTGAAGCATAATGGCGTTGGAATTTTGATTTTTCGAATTTCCAATAATTTTCTAGCAATTTCTGATTGAATCTGACGAGAAATTGAATTTAAAAATATTCCAACATTTAAAAAATTCGGTTCCACCTCAGAAAATTCATAGTATCCATCCTTGACATGTGGTTAAAATTTCACAGCAAAATTCCTTTGGGAAGTCTTTTAATTAAAATACCAAAAAATCTTACTTTTACCAGATTTTCTTTATCTTTAAGAAAGTCTATATAAGGGGATAGGTTTTGGATAAAATCAGAATCTCATAACCTCAAGAACCCTAGACTCTCAAAGAAGGCAGCCGTCTCTCTCTCTCTCCAAGTTTTTGAACTCCAGAGCCACAATCAGACACCGAAATGTCACCAAAATCAACACCAAAACATATTTTTCAACTCCCACAACATCATCAATCATCAAACATTAACCAAACCACCTCCAAAACGTGAAGAACACCTTCAACAATCAACAACCAGAAGCTCGGGTCGAACACAATCCAGATACGGCACCATCGGAGCCTCCGAAGAATCCCGACGTGAAGAACCCTCTTGAATTCGAAGGTAAAACAGGTTACAATTCTACTTTTCTAATTCCCCATGACCTTATTAACTCTCTGTCAAATTTTGGGTTCAAACTAACTTTTTACGCTTCTGTATTGTTGTTTGTTTTTAAGCTTCTGTCCAATAACTTGTTTACCAAGTTTCGTGCTTAATTCGAATTCAAATTGAGAACTTTCAATCACTAACGTCTTGTACATCTTTCAGGCTACACACCCATAAAATTTAAGCCATAAACACCCTCGGGAACAGCCTCAACGCCGCCGTCTGAGGGCGGTCTGCACCCATAGACGTCATGTCCGGGGTCCGGACTCCCTGTCCGTAAGCCCGGACACCCACGGACGGCGGCGGGATTTTTAAAAAAATTCAAAATTTAGGTTTTCTAATAATGTCCGGGCCCACGGACAGGCTGTCCGTGGCCCCGAACTTTGCAATTTTTTGTTTTTCTTTAATTTCGACTCTTCTGTATAATTAGGTTAACTGGGGTCCGTGGTCTCGGACATGGGGTCCGTGGCTACGGACGTAAGCAAAATTTGACCTAATTCTGTTCTGCCTCTGAAACCCTAGTTTAGGTATCTTTCAATTTCACTTTAGTTTTCTGTCAAAAAAATGCTAAAAAACACAAAAAAGCAGAAGCTCACGCACTTAGGTTAAAAACGACTCGTAATAAGCCGTAAATAAACCAAGTAGAGGAAAAACGACCTAGGAAGGGTAATGAAAGTAATTGAACCCTAAATAAGTCGAATACCAAGCCCCCGAACCCGAACTCTCCTTTCCTAATTTGATCTAGGTTAAAATTAGGTGGCGACTCAAATAGGTTCTAGTGAGCTAGCTTAGGTTTTAATAATTATTGTTATATGACATAGTTATTAATCTTAGGTTATAAGTGGACCTAAAACCCGATTAGATCCTAATCAACTTAATCCACATAGGATAGGAGTTTAAAATCGAGGCTCACAGACTGGCGACTCTACTGGGGACAAAATTCTTAATTTTAACTTGTTTAATTTTTAGAAAGAGGGCTTAACTTGAAAACATTTATTTATGGCTTTATTACTCTATCTGTTTACTTTTGTGCGCACTTTAATTTTTCTTGCACTTTGCATCATATGAGAGCGAGGGTCCACGCAACCGATTTCACCCCGGGACCCGTTTGAGGGTCCCCTGTCAAGGACACACGCCATTAAGGTGATGTGAATAAGCGGGGGAAAAGAGGAGGGTGTCGTCTAGCCACACCCCCTTAATACCTGGGCCTTAGCCCCAAGCGTTTTCCTGGCAGTGCCCTTACCAAGCCCAATGTTTGGTCATTCAAAGACCCGACCGTAGACGCACACTTAACAATAATGTGAAAAAAGTGGGGAAGCCCAAAGAGAATAGCGTGCAAGCCCTATTCCTTTGTGGTGACCTGGGCCCAAGCCCCAAGCACCTCTCCGGATCGATCCATACCCAAATTGATTTAAACGTCTAGTGAGGACATGTTAAATTGTGTGGGTCTTGTTTGCTGATATGATCGGCCCACTACCCAGCCTAAGGATTGATAGAAACTTCTCCTTCATCAACCTAGCTCAACCCGAATCTATGGCTTTATTGTTTGCGGCCCAGAGGCCCTGTTTGGTTTGATATGCGAAACATTTGGACTTGGCCCAAAAGTTTAGACTTAGGTGATTTCTCTCTTTGGCCCAATTTGAGCTCTAGGCCCATGAGCGATCCATAAAAATCCCTCAGGCTTTCCTTTTCGAGGCCCATTCTAGTACAGGAAGACTTTTCACTCGGGTTTTGACCCACGATCCTAGACACGGGTATCATCTTCAGGCCCAATCATAATCACTCGGCCCAAATTCCAATTCACACCCAGAACATGGTTTTGAAATCACTTCGGCCCATGCGCTTTACTTCTAGCCCAAACACATTCTGGCCCAAGCGCCCAATTCTTAGAACATTCCGGCTCAAGAACCACAATCTTCGAAACATTCCAGCTCATGTGCTTTTCTTGCAGCCCAAACAAGTTTTTACCTAAAACTTCTTCACGGTCCAGAATTTTAGCTCAATCCACTTTTGTTTTCCAACAGATAAGCCCGAATCCCAAGTATGGCAGAGGGAGGAACCCTAGTCAGTATGGAGGCACAGTTTGCAGCCCTAGAGCAAAGGTACATTGCTGCCTTTGAAGCCATGGAACAGAAACATAGGTCCACCACTAATGACATGGAGGCTAAGTATGTCACCATCATCGAAGAGTTGAAAAGCAAAAATCAATTCCCTTGAGGTTGGTCATCAGGGAAACATTTCAGGAAAGATTGCTGACTCTGGGAACGAGCGTGACTACATCGAGGTTAACTCCGTTGGGGCCCATGATGCACAAAGATTTGTAGGGGAAGCCGCCCCGGACCACCAACTAACTGCAGAACTCAAGAAGGCTCTGAAAAGGATCGAGCGCATGGAAAAAGCAAGCAAGCCAGCTGGTTTCGATTACTCTTCTATGGAATCGTACCCCGAGGTTAATCTCCCACTAAAGTTGAAGCTACCCACACTTGCTCTGTACAAGGGTTCCTCAGACCCCAGGTCCATCTGGCGATGTTCGATAGGGAAATGTCCAACTCAGGTGAATGACATGCAGAAGGCCAAGGTTTTCGCCCGTTATCTCGATGATACTCGTGGATGACATGCACCAAGACCAGAGGTAGGTTCCTGCACCACGAGTATGCTCGATGTCAATACCCACAGAGGTTGGTACTTGACCAATGAATGACATCAAGAACTATGAAGAGAGTGCATTCCTGCTCCACTGCTATCTAGCAAGCAAATCGAGATAAATGCAGAGTCCAGCGGTCCGACATCACAACGACAGGGAGGAAAGAGGTGCATGTCCGACTATATCAAACTGGATGAGGATGATGCTGAGCAATAGAAGCAAATTGACAATGATGTGGACAATGAGAGCACACAAGATGACAAACATACATGAGCGTTTGGTACATATTCATAATCCGTATTTCGACATGCTGAGAGGGTGGTAAGATTGAGAGAAGAAAAGATTCACAAGGGCTAGGGACCAAACAGCCAAAGTAGGGACAAGTAAAACAAGGAAGTTGATAGCCAATAGCAGTCAAAGAAAAGCATGAGTAGAATCATACAACAAACCCAGTGCTGCAAAGCAGAGCGTCAAGGCCTCACCTCGATCCATGAGGTTCTTTGCACGAGACAGTTTACGACATTGGCCGGCCTCTCAGTCAAGCACTCGTGAAGCTACAAGAGCTAGACTTACTACAGCCTCTCACACTAGTCCTGGGATCACCCAAGCCGGGGAACATCTCCATCAGTTCTGGCAGTTTCATCAACTACCAGGACACAGTACTGACGACTGCAGAGCATTGAAGCACAAGATCGAAGACCTTATCGAGCAAGGACTCCAGTTCATTGAGTAGGCAAAAGTCTAGTAGGTTTTGTTTACTCTTTTCAATTTTGTAAGAAGTTGATCACATTTCCACATTAATGAAGTTTAGATTTTAAAATTTAGTTGTTTGGCTTTTTCAGTTTGTAATCACAAAAATGATAATAAAAGAAATGTGTTCGTTCACCTCACACCTTCAACCAAATCATCTTGCTCAAAACTAATGTTTATGGAACGGTCATTTCTTGGCAACTAAACAAAGCAACTTGTCTTTTGTTCTAAAAGATGAACGTGTCCAACCAAACACCACTACTCACCCAAAACATCCAAACAACCACGAAGCGATTCAAGTCTGCATTTGTCAAATTGTTGTTATAAACCTGGATAAATACTGGGGGCAATCTGAGTTTAAGTTTGTCATCTTTCACCTTTCGTCTAAATATGCGAACAAGTCTCAGAGTGAGAATTCACGAGAGTGGCTTGAGCAGAAAAACCAAGAGTGAATGAACGTGTCATTTTTACACGACTCCGGCGAGACACATTCAAAGGTGAGGGAAACGGTATAACTCGACCGAGGAGATAATTTGTAAATTTACTCTTAGACCTGCGAAAAGTAACAAAGAATGGATACAAAACTATTAGGGATGACGAAGCACCTAGGTACAGCGCCACATAGCCAAAAGCTTGTGAACCCTGACATTAAACCCTAGGCACCCCCGCTGAGCCTTTCATATATCCCTTTTTGATATTATGAACTCCACAAAATAACAGCCAGCCAATGATAAATGTCGACCCGGTGACCAAAAGGAGCGAGGAGTCAGACTCTCAGATAACGTTCTCATCTGTCCAAAGAAGCAACGCCGCTATCAGCATGACGAAGTGATCCGCAAATGGTCCCAGAGTGACACAGGATCCAAAGAGCTCACATCAAAACAGCTCTAAAAAACTCAAAACCGGGAGACATAAGAACCCCGAAGGCGAAGTCAAGAAAGGACAAACCAAGAGGCAAACCCAAAGTGCCTCGAAGAAATCCAAATGACAAAGAGAAGAGAAATGGTGTGTAAAGGACAACTTCAAAAGTCCAAGTCCAGAAGCTCGAAAACAACGTCAACACAAAGCAGCTAGACGACTTCAAGACAAGGAAGATGAATCGAGAGAAGACACAAGGTGCAGCTTTGGTCACCCACTTAAGCTCCACATACCTCAAATATCCCTCCATGGTCCCGTTGTCCTTCATCACACCCCATGGCCACGTTATAAGCTTTAAAGACTTCCGACTTGATAGTTGTGTGTCCAATCACGTGAAAGTAACAGATCAAATGTGTAAATTCATCAAATATCGAATTCAATGGTCTAGAAGTTGCGACCGTAGGTGAGGAACGAGTGCAAGCACCAAACACGCCGAGTGTAGGTTAGGAAGCACCACATAAGAACATAAGCCTTGACCCTGTGAGGATGAGACTCGTTCGCACGTTTAATAAAAGAAAATACTGGGGGCAATCGATCGTTCTAATCGGTTGCCATGAACTCTAGCTCAGATTGTCTTAAGGGAAAAATACTGGGGCAATTGTTGATTCCAACAATTTCTATGACAACACCAATTTGAACCCAGAGCTCAAACATCACCACCACCATTCCACCACAGGCAACATAAGCCCTTACCTCCACATCAAACACCTCAGGCCCACATAAGCCCTTACCTCCACATCAAACACCTCAGGCCCATATAAGCCCTTACCTCCACATCAAACACCTTAGGCCCACATAAGCCCTTACCTCCACACCACCACTACACAGGTCCACATAAGCCCTTACCTGCACATCAAACACCACAGGTCCACATAAGCCTTACCTTCACATCATACACCATACCCCACCGGCGGCATGTTCATCTCATAGGAGATAAATTATAAGTCCGAAGTCTATAGTCAAGAAATGATAATTTCGCTTTCCTTTTCATTAAGCAGAATATTCATCAAACACTGCCACGTTTGGCACCTCTTTCAACAATTTCTTGTTTTGGACAAATTTCCTACATACACTTTGATCGTATTTTGACATGCACATCCTCATTGCCACGTTTGGCACTTTCATAATCAACTTTATTCATGACCATTGCATCTATTCATATGAGACTCCTCGTCACAATTCAGGGATACAGATTCTCAACCGAAGGTACAGATTCTTCAGGGATACAGATTCTCAACCGAAGGTACAGATTCTTCAGGGATACAGATTCTCAACCGAAGGTACATATTCTTCAGGGATACAGATTCTCAACCGAAGGTATAGATTCTTCAGGGATACAGATTCTCAGCCGAAGGTACAGATTCTTCAGGGATACAGATTCTCAACCGAAGGTACAGATTCTTCAGGGATACAGATCCCCAGCCGAAGGTACAGATTCTTCAGGGATACAGATCCTCAGCCGAAGGTACAGATTCTTCAGGGATACAGATTCTCAGCCGAAGATACAGACTCTTCAGAGATGCAGATTCTCAGCTAAAGATTCAGATTCACCTGAGCAGCAGAACTCACCCGAATAGAAGAACTGACCCAACACCAATTTTCAATCACTGATAGGTAGTCAACGCCTTAGAATAGCTTGACATCACTTCATTCATTATAGGTAGTCAACGCCTTAGAATAGTTTGACATCATATCATCCTTATAGGTAGTCGGTGCCTTAAAATAGTCTGACATTACTTCGTTATTGCCTTTAGGTGGTCGACGCCTTAGAACCGCTCGACACCCTTCCACTTTACTCATAGGTAGTCAGCGCCTTAGAATAGCTCGACGCAACTTGTCGGATTGCACGTGCAGTCTTTTAAGATCCAAAATTTTGGGGTATCACTCAAGCATCAACTAGCCTTTTCATTTCCATTACAAAGTCTAGTTGACGGGGGGCAATAGTTATACCCAAAATTTCAACACCCCCGGAAGAGAGTCTCTACTAATAGGCTAGTAGCGAGGGTTCCCAGTTCGATCGGCACATTTCAGAGTACTAGGGACAGCTTAGTCATCTCCAGGGGCATTTTTGTAATTTTTCGAGGCTCCTAAGCCCCTTATAGGCTTTCTCTCTCCTCCAAATAAGGGTCAAATCAATTCAAAATGCTTTAAAATTTTAACCCATGACAGAGGATGACATTTGAAGCATAATGGCGTTGGAATTTTGATTTTTCGAATTTCCAATAATTTTCTAGCAATTTCTGATTGAATCTGACGAGAAATTGAATTTAAAAATATTCCAACATTTAAAAAATTCGGTTCCACCTCAGAAAATTCATAGTATCCATCCTTGACATGTGGTTAAAATTTCATAGCAAAATCCAGGGAAGTCTTTTAATTAAAATACCAAAAAATCTTACTTTTACCAGATTTTCTTTATCTTTAAGAAAGTCTATATAGGGGATAGGTTTTGGATAAAATCAGAATCTCATAACCTCAAGAACCCTAGACTCTCAAAGAAGGCATCCGTCTCTCTCTCACCACGTTTTTGAACTCCAGAGCCACAATCAAACACCGAAATCTCACCAAAACATTTTTCAACTCCCACAACATCATCAATCATCAAACATCAACCAAACCACCTCCAAAACGTGAAGAACACCTTCAACAATCAACAACCAGAAGCTCGGGTCGAACACAATCCAGAATCGGCACCATCGGAGCCTCCGAAGAATCCCGACGTGAAGAACCCTCTTGAATTCGAAGGTAAAACTGGTTACAATTCTACTTTTTTAATTCCCCACGACCTTATTAACTCTCTGTCAAATTTTTGGGTTCAAACTAACCCTTTTACGCTTCTGTATTGCTGTTTGTTTAAGCTTCTGTCCAATAACTTGTTTACCAAGTTTCGTGCTTAATTCGAATTCAATTTGAGAGAACTTTCAATCACTAACGTCTTGTACATCTTTCAGGCTACACACCCATAAAATTTGAGCCAAAGCCACTGTAACACCTCAACTGCTAATCTCGTCATTACCTCTTCAAACTGTCACAATTCCAATAATCTCGCAGCGGAACTCTAAATACAACAGAGGGTGATACAACGCCGTTAGCCACCCATATGGCTAACCAGGCCTATCTCACATACAGTAACGGTCTGATGGACTGGAACAACCGAATACACAATACAATACAATACTCAACTCACTTCTTTACTATACCGAGTCTACAATATATGGATGCCGACAACACTTTTCGGTCTTACACCTCTTTCAATACATAAGAAATTAAATCTAACTACCCATGCAACCCACCGACCCCGTCCTACTCTCGAACGGTAACATCTTCGGTGTACCTGAAAAATAAAAACGTTGCCCCTAGGGGCTCAGCTTAACGCTGCATATGAAATTCGCATACCCCGAGCGCTAACCGGGGTACGCCGACTACTTGTCGGATATACATGGAGTTCATTTTAGTCAAACAACATGCATCATAGCAATACAAAGAGTACGTGTAATACTCGAGGAATCTACATCCAATCACGGAACACAATTCCTAACTAACATAACAAGGTTGTTAGTTGTATCTGTTACTCTCAGGCCTTGAGGGTTATACCTCACTATGCCTTGTTTACTTATTCAATACCTCACCCGCTCTCTCGGGTTACTTATTCATATACCCACCCATTCTCTTGGGCTACTCGTACTATACTCACCCACACTCTCGGTTACTTATTCTCATTATCTCACCCATACTCTTGGGTTATTTATACTCATTATCTCACCCACACTCTTGGGTTATTATACTCAAGCTCTTGTAGATTCTCGAGACGCTACAGGTCTCCTACGTCACGCTTGTTACTCTTAATACATACTTAGGCCAAACTCATGGCTCTCTAGCATAGTCTTACTTCCCCGGTTTCGACCCTACTCCGGGTCTAGCATGGTGGGAAGGTTCAACTAGCTCACGGAACTCTCTCTTAGTTCCTATCTCTTTTTACTTAGGTCCGACTACTCTCGGACTACTCTCATTCCCATACACTCCTCTCTCGGAGTTATAATAATATTATGTATATTAGTCTAGAAGCATCACTCTCGATGTTTCTAATGACTTGGGAACATTACTTTAGTTCGGTTAATCTTAGGTTTTAAGAGTTACCCATACATTCCACTTACTCATACTTTCGGTTAATTTCTTAAATCGGTAAAATCCTCATATAGGAGGTTGACCATGTCTCAAGGGAGCTACTAATCCCTTAGGTCTCTTTTACCTTCTTTACTAGTTCACATCTTCGAACTATCGTTAATCCTCTTGAGGGAGGTTCACTTATCTTTCCACTCTCATTTGTTTCGTGGATTGTGTCATTATGGTTTACTAACCGTTATCGGGTAATTACTCAACCCGCACATCTCCTTATATTCTAGGGAGTTCATATGTTTGCGTTTTCGTTATACTTTAACGATAGTTTGTGTGTTTTGCCCATTTTCGTTATCATAAGCATCGACCCGATCTATGGGTCTCTAGCCAAACGTTACTCACTAGGAGTCGGTCTTTACTCTATGTTAGACCACACCGGCATACAAGTATGTTAGCTCATTCAACATACATCAAGACATACATAATCAAACAAGGATTATTTTCATGCTTTAATCTTGATTAAGCCGGCACACAAACACACAAATCAACGTAACTCGGTTAGCACGCGGAGTATGAGAAAATCATACCTTTCACCATGGATATACTTTACCGGGTCACCACTCGTTCCTCGGTTCACACTTGTTCCACTGATAACATTCAAATGTTTTATTAACAAAAAGCGTTACGGTATGTAAAACTATTACTCCCGTACTTAACCCCGTTATCCCGTTTAACTTAGTTTAACTCATGTGTTCTTAAACTCACAACTTTCTCATTCTCTTCTCAAACTTGTTACACTCTTAATGACCTTTAAACATCATTAATCAAGTCATAATTACCTATACTATCATTACCCATCATTACCCATCCTTAATTAAGCTTTAAAATAGTTTCTGTACAATTTTGGGGTGGTCCGGGTTACTGTCCGAGTTTGCAAACCCGGACCCCCACTTGGAAAAACTCTCGGGTAAGATTTGGGACTGGTCCGGGTTTGTGTCCTAGTTTGCAAACCCGGACCACATGGTTACAGAACTCTCGGGTATGATTTAGGGGTGGTCCGGGTTTAGGTCCTGGTTTGCAAACCCGGACCACTCCTTTGATAAACCTTTCTGCCGTGTTTTGATGCTGGTCCGGGTTTGTGTCCTGGTTTGCAAACCCGGACCAGTTGCAGTTTTGCAATTTATGTAAGTTTTCCAACTTGTTTCAACTCTAAACTTCCACCAATCTCTTCCCTAATATTCCTACATATATTATAACATGTTTTGACATTGTTTAGGCATTCAAAACTAACCTAAACCATTCTATATATTCATCTGTCAAATAACTCATTTCACTGTATTTTTTTCCTCTGTTACAGTTGCAAGTTCTTGCTTCTGTTGAAGTTTTCAATCCTTTCTTTCTTGCCATTCTATCTCCACGCCTTAATACACTCAAGTCCATACATTCCTAGGCAAATTTTGACAGAGTTTGTCTACATTCCTAGGCATTCTACACACACTAATCAGCTCACAAAAATCTGTTTTTCATCCCTGTTATATAAGCATTAAACTTTCCTGCAGCACATTGTTTTCCCACCTTGTACATACATATGTAACAGTTTGCTCTCAAGGTTTATTTCCCACATTTAAACCACATTAAACAATCTCATTACTTGTTCAACCTTGTAGTTTCATGACTACACTCACATTTACATTCAATTCACCTTAAAAATCTATTTCCCCAAGACAACAATTCAACTCAAGGTAGGCTCAATTACCTTGCTAGTTTTCGGTTTCTCTTCCTTCCTTCCCTTCTTTTCTCTTCTTTCTCTTTCCCTCTTGATTCTTGTTTCTCAATCAGCCAACACTCACGCTAGCCAATCCAAGAACCACACACTAATTCAAATACTATCCTTAATATCAAAACCCTAGAATTTTAGGAGGGTTCTTAAGGTTTTTAAGAAGGCATTACCTTGGAAAATCCAAAAGGATGAGCTTGGCAATCAAGTGGGGCATTTCCAAAACTCCACAAAGGCAAGGTGCAACCGGCTGAAACGGAAGAGAATTTTCAACGTGGGGAAAATTCTCCAAATTTGCAAAACTAGCTCGAAATGGCCTAAGCTCTTACTTATTATTACCTTAAGGCATCAAGGTGGTGAAGGAGAGTCAAAATCAGCTCCCCAAGCTTTGAAAGCTCCAACACCCATGGAAGTGAAGGTGGAGAAATCAAGGTTTTGAGGGGTGGAAAACGTAGCCCTCGCCGATACGAATCTAACGGTATAATTTTTGTGTGATTTGGTGGAGAATCGAACAAGATAATGGAAGGAGAAGTTGGAGGTGGTGAGTTGTTTGGAATCGCCTCACGTACAGAGGAGGAAGAAGGAGTTTACAGAGAGCTGGGGCAAATCGTGAAATGAAGAAATAAAGGAGGTGAGAGGTTTTAAAGCCCCTTTTCACTATTCCCTTTTTACTTTATTTATTTGTCACCTTGTGACTTAATAAGCTAACAAGCTAATTAAATGTGTGTGTGTACTAATTAAAATCGGCCCCACACAAAATACTAACTGGTAGCGTTTTTCATTTTTTTACAGGAAACGCTCGATAATTTACCCGGTTTAGCACTAATCACTAACCGGGCTCGTTTTTCGGATTTTTCTCGTTTCTTCATTTTTAATGGTTATTAAACTTCCATTAATACTTAATTATAGTTATTTAATCAACTATAATTTTTACGGGTCCGTTTGACCACTTAAAGTTACGTTTTCGGGTTTTCTCGAAAAGCGTGCTATAAAACTCCGTTAGCATTTTTTAATCCATTATTTGGATTCATTTTCTTCGGGAATTATTCCCACATATTAATTAGGCATAACTAAGCCTTAGGAGTCCATCTCGGACCCTAACGAGATCATATTTCTCCTTTATTCATTTAATGCGCGTTTTAGCGTTTTTCGCGTTTTGCGCATTTTCTCTTTTCTTTTGGTTTCATTCTCTTTACCAATACTTTCTAGGCACCATTAGGCCTTTAATAATCATATTAGAGTAATTTAATCACCATTTTTAGATTCGGGGTATTAAAGTATGTTGATTAGAAGATGACAAGTGATCAAAGCTCCTTGCCGATTTTCAATCAAGAAAGGACAAGAGAAAACAAGTGAGAAAATCTTGAAGTGAAGAGGTAAATGACCTCTCTTGATGTAGTTTTTTGTGCCTTAGGAATTGGGTTTTAATTGCTTAATAAATGACCTAAAGAGCCAATGGGAAATGAGATAGAAAAACATCCACAAGGTGGACTATAAGGACATGGGAGCTTGTTATGTGTATTTGCAGGTTGAAGGCATTATTATGTGGAAATTCAGTGTTTAAGGTTAATGCAATTTAAGGGCCTAAGAGCCATGTCATTTAAGGGCCTAAGTGCCAAGCAATTTAAGTTAATGCACTATATTGTGATGTGGTGGAGTTTAAGTGTAGTTTGTGTGTAAAGAACCTTCCTTGTGAAGATGGATGTCTTTGATGGTTAAATGATGAAAAACCTTGTGTTTGTGTGTAAGAATGTGTATTAAGGGATTGAGTGTTCTTAGATGTTTAAAAGTGAAAAACTATTTGTTTTGGTGTAAGGTGATACAAGAGAAGCTATGGCAAAATTTGGTTGGGAAAACAAGAGTTTTAAGTGCTTTGGTGAAGTATTGTGACCTAGGTTGTATTAAGTATTGTTAAGTGTTAAATTGGTAAAAGAAAACGAATTAAGGTGTTCTGAGTACTAGGATGACTTAGGAATTGTCTTTGAGGATTTAGAGATCAAATAGGTGTCTTATACACACCAAAGTTATGTTATGTGAAGTGTTAAGACTTGTGCAAAATTGGTAATAAAAGAGGTATAATACCTTGTGAAGGATTAAGTATGAACTTGTAGAAATAATGCTTTTGGAGTAGTTGTAATAGTGGTGAGGCAACACTTTGGTTAGTTGAAGTTGTAGGCATAACTAATCCTTAGAAACCTAAGGAAAAATGTTACAAGTGTTAGGAATTTTTGTAAGAAATTGAGTGACAAGTTTGGTGATGATTGAGGAAGGTTTAATGCATGTTTTAAGGTGTTTAAACATGTGGAAAGATTGTGAAATGAGTGGGAAAAGATTGGGGTGAATTTAGAGTTCAAAATGAGTAGAAAAGTACTTTGAAAAATGGGGTCTTTTGTGGACCGCCCCTAGGGACCGCCCCTGTGGGGAGGTCTAGTTGAATTCTGCAGGACGTGTGTAGTTTCTGTTGTGGACCGCCCCTGGGGACCTCCCCAGAGGGGCGGTCCAGACCAGAAAGAAAAAAAATTTAAAGGCTTCTAATGATGGGGATTGGATGGTAATGGTTTTAGATGATGTTTAGGCCTTGTTTGGCGACAGTAAAGGCCTTAAAAAGTGTAAACAAGTGTTAGGTTGGATGTGAGAGTTGTGAACTTAAGATCACAAGAGTAAAATTAAGTATAACGGGATGACGGGGTTAACTATGGGTGCATTAGTCGTAAAACAATCATATTACCCCAGTGTTAATGGAAACATTGTAATGTTACCAGTTGTTTGAGAATTGTTCGAGGAACATAAGAGGACACAATAGAGTGGACCTTGGTGACAGGTTATAAGCCGCAGACTTATCTTATTTTATGGGCTAGATTTAGTATTATATTTATCTAAATAAGGTTAAATATATGTTATTTATGTTTATTATGTGTTAAAGTATATTATTTGTACAGACTTATGTTTTTGTGAGTTTTCTGTGCAAGGAATGATTTTTCTAGGTAAAAGTTCAAATGATGCCGGACTCACTGCCGGATTAATCCTGCACGGCATGAGCATAGAACGAAAAGGAGCTTTGCCGGATGCGATGCCGGGTAAGTTTATCCAGCATAAGTGTAAAGTCGCTTCGGTTGACCATACGACAGCACATGTGTTCCACGTGATTTCCAACCACTGCCGGGTATGATGCCGGGTATCTCCTACCCGGCATATGCACTATTTCACGCGGAATTGGCGGTTTCGACCGTTAACAGTTGGGCACATTTCCCACGTGTGCCGGCTACTGACGACCCGGCATGACGCCCGACAAGAGACATTTTGAAGCCCTATAAATAGGCCAAGAGTCTACATCATTTGACACACTTCAACATATCAAATCCACGCCATTCACTTCTATTTCCGCCCACTCCATTGTTGGTGTCCAAGGAATCTCTACGAATCCATCCACGTAGAAGAGAAGATTTCCTTTTCGGGTTAAGGCTATGAACATCTCCTTCTCCCCCTTGTATTTCTTCCTTATTTGGAGTGGATGGTGAAGTAGAGGTCCTTGTTAGGTTTTGGTTAGGGATGGATTTCCTTGTAAAACTCTTATGATCATATATGGAATTTACGAGTTTCTTAACGGAGGTTTCTAGTCTTCATACAAGTTGAATGAGTCATCCACTTATTCTCTTATCTCTAAGTCCTGTTTAAGGCTTACATAAGCAAGAATAGGATAGATTAGGATCTCGGTAATCTTTAATATTGTTGCTCTGAAAAGGGGCATCAAATGCTAAGGTTTTGGATTAATCTCTAATTTCCCCATTATTCTGGTTGTATTCTCGGCATTGGCTATGCACGATGCAAGTATGGATATTGAGTTCCTTTATTCAGAACTGATTCTGGAAGTGGTATTTACGGAATGTACGATGCCGGATGTCGTGTCGGATGGAAGTTGTCCGGCACATTCGAGGCCTTGACTATGCCGGGTATCCAAGGTCCGGCATGCCACCCGGCATATGCATTTTGCGAGACTAAATTCTCTTTGAGACTTGCCACCCTTGATTATTGGTCTTACGTTACTTTTGCATTGACATCTCCCCAAATCAAAGTTAGTTTATTTATTTAGTTTAGAATCAACCTTTACTTTTCCCCCCTTGTTTAAAATTGGCTTTTTCCCAGATTAGGACTAGTTTTCTATAAGTCCCTTGGGTATGATTCTCTCGGTCGTAATATATTTACACTATACTCCGACTGGGTTTTTATTTGCTACTCGTAGTAGAGTTGTAGGTTTAGTTTATCATTTTATTCTTTTTATATATATATATAGTTTTTCCTACAAATTTTCTAGTTAGCAAATTGGCGCCGCTGCCGGGGACTTGGAATTTGTCCAAGTCCTAAATTCGGTAAAACGCCCTATTCTTTATGCTTTATTCTTTGATTCCTTGATTTAATTTGTTCATTTTGTGTTTCGGTTGAATATGCCGGGTACATTGCCGGATATGTAGTACCCGGCACATTCAACAATTCTTATTTAACTAATTCTGCTATTCGTTGTTTTAATTTGTTCAATAGGTTGAGAGGTGTCGTGTGCGATGCCGGGTCTCGAACATCCGGCAAAATTGGAGGAAGTCCTGTGCCGGATAAAGACCAAACCGGTGCACAAGCCAACATTCAATCTCAACTTTTATTTTTTTGCAATTGTTTTTCTTCGAATTTTTTTGGCTTGTTTATCTTCCCTTTCTCTTTCCCGATTTTTTTTCTTTCTCTCTTTAAAAAAATTGAACACGCCGGGTGATATGCTGTGTAACTCCAACCCGCATACTCGGAGGAAGTCTGATGCCAGACAGGTTTCACCCGGCATGATGTCTAGCCTATTCAAGATTTTGTTAATTTTATTTATTTTTCGTTAAGTGTTAAAGTTCCATATAATATTCTACCCTTTCTTTCACCATTCATTTAATTTTCTCTCTTAGTACTCCCTATACTTTGTTCTTCAATTTTATTTTTGAGTTCGCATAAGCCGGGCAAGGGGCCGGGTATAATCAACCCGGCAACCATTGAAGGAAGTCCAATGCCGGGTTTCGTACACACGGCAAGGCATCCGGCATACCCCAAATTTTTGTTTCTCTTTTAATTTTTGTATTTTTATTATTTAATTATCTTATTATTTATTGCTACAAAATATTATAACTTGGTGTTTTGCTCCTCATAAATATTTAAAAGGTGAATGCTTCTTCGGTCAACGAGTACTCCTGAAAATTTAGCCAACTTTGATCCGGAGATCGAGAGAACCCTGCTCCACTCCATTCGTCAACGAAGAACTCTACAAAACACAACTCTTACACCAAATGGCAGCACCGACCGTCCGAAATATAAACCGGCCTTCCAACCAAGGCCAAAAGCCACAATCGACCTCCCTCTCCTTCCACAAAACGAATACAATGAATGGCAAAAACTTAAGCCATATCATCATCAATCGATGCATCAAGGAGTTGGGTATGTTCGACGGTACAAACTCGGACGATGCTTTACTACACATCACCAAATTTCTACAACATACAAACAGCCTAACCTCCACGAACAATGTCCTCCAATACGCCAGACTTTCCCTGCTATGCCCCAGATTTTTTTTTCTTATTTTATCTTGTATTACTTCTTTCTGATTCGCAAAGGAGTTCGTATTAAACTGTAATCTTATATAAGAATGTCTATGACATTCTTCTGGATGTTATCTTGTTAACTTTGAGGAGGAGGGTTAGAAGAGTTATTCTTTTATTTATTTATTGTGAAGGATGGCTATGGATGTCCTTTCGGTTTTATTATCATTTAAGGAGTTAGGAAGTAATTTTTTTCTTTTTCTATTTCTTAACTTTCTTTTCTTATTTTCTAATTCACGCTCTTCTCCTTCCACGACAGTTTCCTCGCTTCCTCAACCCTCTCTCACTTTCATATCTTCTTCCTCTCTTTGCTTCTCTTCCTTCTCCTCAATCTCCTCCCTATAATCGATCGAAGGAGATTTGCTAATGGAATTTCGGTGTTGATAGTCGGCCGATCGTAAGGTTTGATTTGTAAATTTCGGTTCTCATCTCTGTTGAGTTTTCTTTTCTCCTTTCTGATTTTGCTTTTGTATTTGGGAATGGTTCAATTCGAGGGTTGTCGTTCGAGTGGGAATTCGAGGAAGGCATTTCGTTGAGTCCGCAGAGATAACGTTGCTTCGGATGTGAGGTAGCTGGTAGATGAATTCGGTTGTGTACGTTCAACCACGGGGATTTCTGGTTTCGTTTTGTTTTTCGTATATGTTTATATGCTCCTCTGATTGTGATGTTTCTGGATTGATTTTGGTTGCTTTTTGATGTGTTAAAACCCCGTGGAAATGTGTTTTCGATAGGCTATTTTGCTACTATAAGTTATGTATGTTTTGTGGGGGATTTGTGGCTTGGTTCTGGCTGATTTCCGCAAGTGATTTTGCAGTTTTTGCAGTGTCCGAACATGTGTCCGACCATTGAAGTTCAGACATCATACGCCGGCAGATTTTCAGACTCTCGGTTTTTGTCCGAACATGCAAGGTCGGACGCATGTTCGGACAGGCCTTTGTTTTAGGCATAACTTCTTCGTCTGAGCTCCGTTTTGAGTGCCGTTTGCGGCGTTGGATTCCCTTTTCGAGTACTATCTGTTTTTGACATGTTTTGGCATATGTTTAAGTATTTTTATTTGAAAGTCACCAATAAACTTTTGAACTCTATTTTGCTCTATGAGTGTGCTTCGGCCTCTAATTTCTGAAATACCCCAAACCTTGATATGTGGTTTAAATATCAAATTATGTTATATAAAGGCTAAAAAGTGCCTTAGAAACATCAGTGAACAATTTAAACCACAATAATGCAATAAAGCATTAAGACACAGTTTGAGCAAAAACATGCTCTAAGCTATGAGTGAACTTGGTTAGGACCCAAAGCCTAGCAACCAAGACTTGATAACATTCAATTATGATTTAATAAGGCTAAATAAGTCCTTAGGAAACTTTGGTAGACAATAGACCAAACAAAACACAAGGTAATACCTTAAAGTCAATATGAGCAAAAAGGTGCTCTAAGCTTGGGATAATGTGTATAAGACCTAATGGTCATACCTATACCTTATAAATATGTTAATGAACATATTAAATCAATTACAAAGAAAACCAAGCTTGGAAACAAGTTAAAACACAAAATGTGCTTTAAGGAGTCTTAAAGCACGTTTTTGAAAAATTGTCTTGTAAATGAGTTTTGAATGGCTAAATGTCCATCATTACTCTTTAATTAACATGTGTACTATATAGTATCACATTTGGGTGGCCATATTAGTGGGAAATCAAAAATTTCACTTCTATGTGCCTTGTATGGTGAATAGTAATTTTACAAGCTAGTTTATAACATATGTTATGTTATAAGTAATTAAATTGGTCACAAAGACCAAAACACCCTTCTATTAAAATGGGGGCCGGTTTTTCAAGGTGTGACTCACCACATTTGAACAAATAAGTAATTAATTAATGACAAAAGCAAAAGTACTATTTGCTTTAGCTTAAATATCTCCAAAAGCAAGTGTTATCCTCATTCTCTCTTGTCCTTCCTCCATTTCACACGGTTCCAACTCCTTCTTCCTCTCTCTTCTTGTTCTCTCTCGGTAATATATCACCACAACCATGGAAGTCCATCTTTGACCACATGTAAAACCTAGCTCACTTAACAAATCAAAACAAACACCACCATTCTCTTAGTTAAGCCAAGCTCTACAATCTTGTCTTTTCAAAACTTCAAAACCTCCATTTCGGTGCCAAGAGAAACCACCATGGGAGGAGCTTGAGCTCACCTTTTCACATATTCATGTTCTCCTTTGCTTCAAGGTAAGGAAACTCAAAGAAAAATCCATGTTTCCTCCATGTTTCATGTTGTCCGAAAATTCACCTCACAATGGTGTATTTATCTTGCTTGTTCTAGCTTCATTGAATCTTTCAAGGACTAGGAGGAGTCCTCTCTTGATACTTATTCAAACACCCTCCAATTCAAGGTAAAACAATTACTTAATGTTTTTGAAACAATGTAATCTAGGGTTTACAATGAGATGAAGCTTAAAGCTTGAATACTCATTGTGTTGTTTGTACAGTATAGAACTTGACAAGGAATCAAGTACCCCACCGGTTTGTAAGGAACAAGAAAGAAGTTTGTGAGGAAAAAGAGGTAAACAAACTATCTCAATGTAGTTTAAATGCCTTAGGAAAATGAGCTTGATTTGCTTAATAAAATACCTAAGGAGCCAATGGCAAGTGACCTAGTAAAGTGTTCTCAAGGAGACTAGTAAAAGAACATATGTTTTGGTGTATGTATTTGCAGGTCAAAGGCATTATTTATGTGGGAAATTCAGTGTTTAAGGTTATGCAATTTAAGGGCCTAAGAGCCATGTTATTTAAGGGCCTAAGTGCCAAGCAATTTGAGTTATGCACTATATTGTGATGTAGTGCTTAATGTGTGAAGTTTGTGTATAAAAATGTGTTTGATGGATTTTAGGTGTTGTGAATGAATTAAGGTAAAAACCTAAGTGTTTTGGATGTGAGTATATACAAGAGAAGCTATGGCCAAATTTGGGAAATGTGTAAGAAGTTCTAAGTGTTTTAAGTGAGTTTTGGTGAACTAGGAAGTGTTAAAGGTGAATGAATGTTTACTTGAGAAGAAAACATGTGTAAAGGTGAGTTAGAGTGATGCAAGGATTTAGGTGTTATCTTGGAAGTTCTAGGAATTCAATGTGTGTTTTGTGATGTATTTAAGTCTTGGAGGAGTTTTTAAGGTTTAGGTAATGTTGATATTCAAGGAACAAGTGATGTTTAGGTATGATGTGAAAAGGAGATTTAGTTAGTAAGAAATGATGCTTAAGAGATGATGTTAAGATGAGGAGAAAGTGTTTTGGGATAGTAGTTATAATAGGTGAAAACACCATTTAGGAACCTAGTACAATGTTGAAAGTGTTAGGAATTTTACAAGAAATAAGTAAAGGCTTAAGGAGTTAGAAAATGAGTTTCATGGATGTTGTGTGGATTTAAGGTTACCAAATGATGTTAGAACACATTAAGAGGCCTTAGGAGAAGTTTGGTGAAGATTGGCAAAGTTTGGGTAAGTTTAGAAGGCGACCGACCCAGGGGCCGACCCAGTTTGTGGGTCGGTCGAGCCTCTGTAAATGTTGGAAAATGTTCGGTGAATGGTCCGACCCAAAAGGGTGGGTCGGACATGGGTCGGTCGGTCAAGTTTCAAAGGTGGAAAAATGTTCGCACATGGACCGACCCAGAATGGTGGGTCGGACGTGGGTCGGACGGGCATGTCTGTAAGGAAGTAAAAGGGGTCTGTAATGGACCGACCCAGCTGTGGGTCGGTCGGTGGGTCGGTCGGACCAAAACATGGTTTAAGGTTATGAAATGATTTGTGATGATGGGGATTGGTAGGTAATGATGTTATAAGGATGTTAAGGACATGTTAGGGGAGTTTTAATGACACTTAAGTGGGTAAAAAGTTGTATTAAAATGTGAGAGTAAAACAAGTTAAAAATGTTAAGTTATTTAACAAGTTAACGGGGGAAAGTTATAAGCGTTAGACTTTAAACAAACATATTACCCCAATGTTAATGAAAACACATGTGATGTTAACAGTTGTTCGAGAATTGCTCGAGGAACATAAATGGACAGATTAAGTGGACTCCGGTGACAGGTATGGTTTTCTTGCAACCTGTGTCCTATCGGATTACACCGGCTTGTATGCCAATGTGTTTTTCTGTATGTTTGCCACGTTATGATATAAATCATGAAACGAGTTTACAGTCATTATTGTTATTGTATGTTTACGTGCCGATACCGGTAACCTCTAATGCGCTTGAAGGGCTAGTTAACCACTATTAGGTAAACGTAAGAGAACGGTATCCGGTAATAACGTTTCCGACTAAGGAACGTTCTAACCACGGCTATGCGTGAGTTGGATATGTATGTTTGTGCGTGGTGTTTGTATGTGAATGTATGACTCTCTTTTCCCTTGTGTATGTCTGACAAGACTTAACTCAATGTTTGTGATTGTTTAATAAAGTTCAAAGATGAACTTCTAATAAGTGCTAACGGGGGGAATGAGGAGTCCGGTCTGTTCCGGCCACGCGTGTGAGTATGGGGGTCGTTGTCATAGCAGGTTCGATCCTCTCTGTATGTTATGGTTGTTTTCCAATTGGTTCCCAACCTCCCTTTAGCTTAACCAAGGCTATTACTGACTCACGTCGGGCCACAGGGGCATACTATTGTTATGTTTGTTTCGGTGTGCTTGGATCACTATATCCGAGACACCTTGTGTTAAGTTAACCGTTCATTTAACGAGACGGTAACGAGTTATGTAACGAGCTTATCATGAGACTGGCAACAATCTCTAGGCTCACCAGTATGTTGGTGATGTTTGGGTCGGTTCCTATGAGAACCATTCCCGTTGTGTGTGTGTTTTGTTGTGATGCAATATATTGCGGTGTTATGTTGTGCACATGGAAACGTGCAAAGTGTTGTTAAGTGTTTGTTATGTAGTGTATGTTATATGTTGTAAAATGTGAAGTGTGTGGATCATGGATATGATTCCCAGTTGTGATAAGAGGCGTTTAAGGATAACCCGATTTAGGGTATGTGTCGTCTATTAAGGAAGTAGCTCCGTTGGAGGAGAAACACTCTAGGGATGATGATTACCATGAGTGACTCATTAAGTAGGATGTATTATCCGATTGTTGAGCCCATTGAGGCGAAATGTTAAGTTTGTGTGTGTTATGTGAGTGTGTTCGTTGTTACATGTATGATTAATATAATCACCGCATGCTAAGACGACAAGTAGTTGTGCGTGGCCCGATAGCATGTGGGCTGCGGGATTACCATACCAGC
The DNA here is from genome assembly GCA_023374045.1 of Limonium bicolor. Classification (NCBI taxonomy): domain Eukaryota; kingdom Viridiplantae; phylum Streptophyta; class Magnoliopsida; order Caryophyllales; family Plumbaginaceae; genus Limonium; species Limonium bicolor. The sequence goes on from CM041776.1 coordinate 203,503,306, forward strand.
AAAGGTGCTGAGCCCCTTGGGGCCACCCCTTTCTCTTCTTTTCCTATTTCAGGTACGAGAGCTGGAAGCCGTTCGAGAGTAGGACGGGTAGTCATTGTACATGGGTATTCATTTAAGTGTATATATACAGTAGGTGTAGTAAGACCGATATTGTTGTCGGCACCAGTTTATAAATACTCGGTATAGTTGATAAGGTGTATGTTGTTGTTGTTGTTAATGGAAAGGAATAATAATGTATAGTTGCTCGGGAATTTAGCCCATCAGACCGGTACAATGTGTATGTATTAGCCTTGTTAGCCACGTGGGTGGCTAACGGCGTGTAACACCAACAAGTTAAGTAATGTGATGAGGTTGTTCTTCCGCTGCAGTTTGTTGTAAGTATGTTAATGTTGGATGGGTGTTACAAAAAGTGGTATCAGAGCGAAGTATCGCTCTGATGACTGAATTACCGAGCTTAGGAAGTACCGAGTTAGGATTTAAGTACTTTGGGTTAAGGGTTGAGTGATAGCGTGAGAGATACGCTAGTTAGGAACTACCAGTGACTACTGGAAACCTACAATATCCATCCCACCCTCCACAATCCCTGTTTTATAACTTGGGGAAGAACGCCAGAGAGATGGAAGTCCTCTCTTACTCGGGAATACCCGATCTGGCTGTTATTAAATACCTTTAGGGTACGGAGGACCTGTCATACGGTAGATCCCGAAAACTGGGAATCCCGGAGACGGTCTCCATCTGAACAATGTTAACCGCATTCCATAGCGACAAATGAAGGATTTTGTGTATGAGAGAATAGAATTTCCAGCAACCTGGGTCGACATGCAGAGCAGTCGAGAATAACCAGCTTGCAACGCACCAACCGTGCAACAGGCAAGAAGTGGATTAATAAAACCCGAGACAAGTCTACGGAACCACAGTGATAAATAAAACACCAACGGTATACCAACCGACAAGGGAACTACAACGTAGTGCCCAAACAAGAGACAAGTCTCAGTAACCACGACAAATACGTGGAACGGGCTACAAAGAGGATACAATACTAAGACAAAGGGGTCTCCCAGAATGGGAAACACCCTAGTTGATGATCGTCATGTGAAGACAGTGAAAATCACCTAGAAGAATTATTATCAAGACAGTAAGATCAGTGAGGGCCAACAAGGCCACTGATGACAGTATGGGTAAAAACAATACCACAACCGGTATGTGTTAAACTGATAGCCAGTTAGCATGGCGCACTTGCCATAGCAAGTGCTGCTATAACGGGGCTGTTCGGAAATTTATAACCACTACAAGTACTTAGGTAAAGTACCACGAAGTTAAGTGTGAACATTATACCATGGAAGGGCTTATAGCCTAACCTCTGTAATTGTAAGTACACCAGTCAGCAAGAAGCTAGACTTGGTTAAGGTAAGAAGATGTTGTGGAACCATGAAAATTTTTCTTTAAACCCAGATTTATTCAAACCCTTTTCTTTTCAAAACCAGATTTTCTTTCAAACCAACACTTCTTTCCAACCTTCTTTTAAACCAAGCCAGTAAACCAAGGACAGTTGAAAAGATACAACAATGGATAAACTTTCCCTCGATTAAGTTCGGGAAGTAAGGAATGAATATTGTCACGGGACAATATAAGGGAGTTGACAACAGAATACTTCACCTAGGCGTGTGACGGACACTACAAGTGTACCAACTGTGTTGTGGGACGACCGCACTCGATAGGAGCATGTGGGCCTGACAGACCTACTTATGGGTTAGTTGGGTAAGTAGCAATGTATCAGTATGATACCCCATATATGTATACGAGTAGAGTCCGAAACACGGGGAGTAGTCGACTCCGTCTACGGTCAGCAGTATAATCAAACAGAGCTAAGATTACAAGGAATAGTTGAAGTTAAGGAATTCAGTTAAGTTAGCAAGACTAAAAGGATTAGTGAATTCCTTTCAAGAATAATTTTAAGAGTTAGGAAGTGCGAGGGGCACAAACTGTTATGTAAAGACACCACATATGTCTTAAGGATCCTTAGGGATAAACATTATAGCTGGAATGGTGACCCAGCCTGTACATGGCAAGCAGATGCCTAATGTGGACACATTAATGTGCAATGAACGGGATGAAACTCCCAGAATGAGTACCTACACTATCAGGAAATGTTATCTTCACAGAAGAAGATAATAACCAGTTAAGAACGCAAGAAGGCGTGCCTAATGGAATGTACCAATAAGTGTGAGCCAAATGTAAAGGCATAACTTAACAACACCCAGGAGCAATCCTCGAAGGGTTTTCACATCAACAATTGTTGAATGAAATGCATGACAGAAGCACAAGGGTTGAAACTAACACACAGTTTCGACATAAGTTGTCAGGAGACGGACTGACAAACCTAAGGGGCAACCCATGAAAGGAAACGTGATGCAACGACCTTGTAATATTGTACAGAGAAGTACATGTGTGTGGACAGCCTATAATGAGCCCAGCTCAAGGCAAATAAGGCTTATAATCCAAAGCAGGATATATATAAATTCGATTGATGGTAGAAGTTTAGGTTGTATAAGCGAATAGAGTGGTAAACGAACCACTGCATTAAGAGTGGGGATACCTCTCGACATTGTGACACCGCAGGAGCGGTAGTTATGTGAATCAAGTTCAAGAAATATGTTAAGGATTGACCATGTTGTTATTGAAAGAGCAGTTAGCTTAGTAGTAGTGTGTATAAAGTGAGCACCTGGCTAAAACGCCGGCTTGTGACTCGAATGATCGATGCTCAAGGAGCATTCAGTGGTCATCCAAATGAGGGATGGACCATAGATGAATAATGTAAATTATGTGTGGAAGTTAAGGTGACAGTAAATACTATGTGAGCTAGTGTTATACAATAAGTGAGAGCACGGTGCGCAGTAAGCGACCGTTGTATAAGTGTTGTTAAATAATGGTAAAGGCGGATAAGACCAGTGATGAGTTAAACCCAATGGAGATGCAAGATGAGTGCTGTTAAACAGACTGGGCAATAAGCCAGTGGTAGGTACTGTGTATGAGGAACTCAGTGTGAATTCCATGGCGAGTCGCATAAGGGATTTACTGTCGAGAGTGTTACGCCTCTGCACCTCTGTATGACTGGTTTTTGGTATTGCACTTGCGCAGTTGTATGATCGAATGAGATAGCTAGGAATTGGGAACATGTGATTGTGGACAGATAATGTTATAATGGCCGATGCATAGGAAATGCAAGGCCGCACCAATAAAAAGTACTTGTATAAAACCAAATGTGGAGGCATGATTAACAGTAAGTGACTACAGTAGCACTAGCTGCCAAGTATCGGTATGGAATATCCACAAAGGTTGTAAATAGCTGAGAGAGCACTACACACTAGGTAGTAGCTCAATCTCAACCGACAGTAAGTCGGAAGAAGCAAGTCAATCATTGTGAAATACATAGTGGTATACACAGTAAATTGTTATGAAAGTGGATAGGAAGTGCACAACTCACCGAATTCGCTAACGGTAAGAGATACCGTGCGTCGGTTGAGAAACCATTGTTACCAAGATGAAGGTGACAATTGGGGATGTACAATAACAAAAGGGAGTAATTAAGCTCTAAGTTATTAAAGTTTCGCAGCGAAACTAGTGAACCAGTGATTCAAAATGTACAACGTAAATAATGAACATGAGTGAATGGCTAATTATTAACGCCTAAAAGCTCACAGGCCAGGACCGAAACCGGTTATGAGTTATAAACTCCAATGCGAATTCTTGGTTTACGGACTAAACCGCCAATATGGTGAGATCTCTAATCAGAATCCGTGTGTAATAGACCGCGTGGAAGTTAAAACACTTCACGACGGCAGAGCATTAAGCAAGTTTAGTGATTGATTACGTGGGCGTAATCCCTTTTAAGGGGGGGTAGAGCGCAAAACCACTTGGTGTATTACCGTACAAGTGTACGTAGTGTATGTGACTCGTATTGTGCATAGCACAAATATTGTTTGTTTTGATGATTGGTGTGTGGTGTTACGTAAACATACACATTCATTCATGGTTTAATTGTGGTAATTGCGCCAGAGGATGCGAATCCATTGTGATAAGTGTGTGTGTTGTTAACATTGGTGTGATTGTACAGTGGGGGAGTAGAGAAACTCCCGGGGGAATAAGAGCCCCGACGTGTATAAATGTAAAATCAGGTGTTGTTTTGATAAAAATATGTACATATATATATATGTATACTTGTTAGTGATGCATGAAAGGGCATGATACCGACATAGAACCTAGTGAAAATAAGATTCCCTAGGCAATGTGATTAAAGTGAATGGGGGTAACTGATAGACGGAGTTCTATCCTTTGGAGATGTTGTGATCATGACTAGAATGATTCGAAAGATAGAAAATTGGAAATGAGTGATTAATGATGCTTGAAAATGAGGGGAGGTGGACTTGATTGCATGTGATCAAGGGAAGCCGAACACAAATTGGGGTGGAAGGAGAGTTCAACAGATGATGATCACATCAGGGTTGGATGACTCTTGAAACTCCACTATAAGTGGTCACAAATAACCACGCTAAGAAATGAAGCAAAGAGCTTAAGTTGGACTTGGAGTTGTGTGTTTCAAAAGGATTTTAAATTGGTATTTATAAAACGTTGATGGATACTTTACGTAATTAAAGTTCTCTTACTTAACCTCACAAGGAAATTTAAACTTATGTGATTGTTTTAATTCCTAAAGGCACGGGGACGGAAGGTGTCCATCGCGACCGTGTTCTACGGGATCACAGTGTATATCAAGGATATTTTGATTGCTATACATGCTCTGACATGTTGTGTGGTATGTGTAACGAATGTTGTTTGACGTGGATTTCCTAAAGTGTATACTATCAAGGCCTATGAGTCTAAATGTGTGGTGTTACGTAGACCTATGTGTAAGGACTGTTATGTATGGGGACCTATGTGTCCAAATGTTGTGATGTTACCCAAGACCAGTGAGTCCAAGGGGTGTATGTATGTGGTAAATGTTGTTAAGATACCCGGACCATAGAGTCCGAGGTTATCATTTGGATATGTTATGTTATGTGGGGTTGTGAATGTGTGCCGGACCATCAAGTCCGAGGTTGTGATGTAAAGTGTGTTTGGTTAAGGAGGTTTATTTCCAAGTGATTACTGTGTTCTAATCTAATGTGTGTGAAAAGTGTGAACTTCGAGGACGAAGTTCTTTTAAGGGGGTAGATTGAATACCCCAAACCTTGATATGTTTAAATATCAAATTATGTTATATAAAGGCTAAAAAGTGCCTTAGAAACATCAGTGAACAATTTAAACCACAATAGATGCAATAAAGCATTAAGACACAGTTTGAGCAAAAACATGCTCAAGCTATGAGTGAACTTGGTTAGGACCAAAGAGCCTACCAAGACTTGATAACATTCAATTATGATTTAATAGCGGCAATAAGTCCTTAGGAAACTTTGGTAGACAATTAGACCAAACAAAAACACAAGGTAATACTTAAAGTCAATATGAGCAAAAAGGTGCTCTAAGCTTGGGATAAATGTGTATACAGACCTAATGGTCATACCTACCTTATAAATATGCAATGAACATATTAAATCAATTCCAAAGAAAACCAAGCTTGGAACAAGTTAATACACACAAATGTGCTTTAAGGAGTCTTAAAGCACGTTTTTGAGAAATTGTCTTGTAAAATGAGTTTGAATGGCTAAATGTCCATCATTACTCTTTAATTAACATGTGTACTATATAGTATCACATTTGGGTGGCCATATTAGTGGGAAATCAAAAATTTAAACTTTATGTGCCTTGTATTTGTGAATAGTAATTTTTACAAGAGCTCAGTATATAAATATGTATGTTAAGTAATTAAATTGACAAACAAAGACCAAAACACCCTTCTATTAAAATGGGGGCCGGTTTTCAAGGTGTGACTCACCACATTTGAACAAATAAGTAAGTTAAGTAATGACAAAGCAAAAGTACTATTTGCTTTTGCTTAAATATCTCCAAAAGCAAGTGTTTCCCTCATTCTTCTTGTCCTTCCTCCATTTCACACGGGTTCCAACTCTTCTTCCTCTCTTCTTCTTGTTCTCTCTCGGTAATATCACACAACCATGGAAGTCCATCTTTGACCACATGTAAAACCTAGCTCACTTAATCAAATCAAACACACCACCATTCTCTTAGTTAAGCAAGCTCTACAATCTTGTCTTTTCAAACTTCAAAACCTCCATTTCGGTGCCAAGAGAAACCACCATGGGAGGAGCTTGAGCTCACCTTTTCACATATTCATGTTCTCCTTTGCTTCAAGGTAAGGAAACTCAAAGAAAATCCATGTTTCCTCCATGTTTCCTGTTGTCCGAAATTCACCTCACAATGGTGTATTTACCTGCTTGTTTAGCTTCATCCAAGCTTTCATGGACTAGGAGGACCTCTCTTGATACTTTCAAACACCCTCCAAAGTTCAAGGTAAAACAAGTACATTAAGTTTTTGAAACAATGTAAATCTAGGGTTTACAATGAGATGAAGCTTAAAAGCTTGAATACTCATTGTGTTGGTTGTACACGTATAGAACTTGACAAGGAATCAAGTACCCCACGGTTTGTAAGGAAACAAGAAAGAAGTTTTGTGAGGAAAAAGAGGTAAAACAAACTATCTCATGTAGTTTAGATCCTTAGGAAAATGAGCTTGATTTGCTTCATAAATACCTAAGGAGCCAATGGCAAGTGACCTAGTAACATTTCTCAAGAGACTAGTAAAAGAACATATGTTTTGTGTATGTATTTGCAGGTCAAAGGCATTATTTATGTGGGAAATTCAGTGTTTAAGGTTATGCAATTTAAGGGCCTAAGAGCCATGTTATTTAAGGGCCTAAGTGCCAAGCAATTTGAGTTATGCACTATATTGTGATGTAGTGCTTAATGTGTGAAGTTGTGTATAAAAATGTGTTTGACGGATTTTAGGTGTTGTGAATGAATTAAGGTAAAAACCTAAGTGTTTGGATGTGAGTGTATACAAGAGAAGCTATGGCCAAATTTGGGAAGTGTGTAAGAAGTTCTAAGTGTTGTAAGTGGTTTTGGTGACCTAGGAAGTGTTAAAGGTGAATGAATGTTTACTTGAGAAGAAAACATGTGTAAAGGTGAGTAGAGTGATGCAAGGATTTAGGTGTTATCTTGGAAGTTCTAGGAATTCAATGTGTTTTGAGGATGTATTTAAGTCTTGGAGGAAGTTGTTTAAGGTTTAGGTAATGTTGATATTCAAGGAACAAGTGATGTTTAGGTATGATGTGGAAAGGAGATTTGTTAGTAAGAAATGATGCTTAAGAGATGATGTTAAGATGAGGAGAAAGTGTTTTGGGATAGTAGTTATAATAGGTGAGAAGCACCATTTAGGAACCTAGTACAAATGTTGAAAGTGTTAAGGAATTTTACAAGGAAATAAGTAAAGGCTTAAGGAGTTAGAAAATGAGTTTCATGGATGTTGTATGTGGATGTAAGGTTACCAAATGATGTTAGAACACACTAAGAGGCCTTAGGAGAAGTTTGGTGAAGATTGGCAAAGTTTTGGTAAGTTTAGAAGGCGACCGACCCAGGGGCCGACCCAGTTTGTGGGTCGGTCGAGCCTCTGTAAAATGTTGGGAAAATGTTCGGTGATGGTCCGACCCAAAAGGGTGGGTCGGACATGGGGGTCGGTCAAGTTTCAAAGGTGGAAAAATGTTCGCACATGGACCGACCCAGAATGGTGGGTCGGACGTGGGTCGGACGGGCATGTCTGTAAGGAAGTAAAGGGGTCCTGTAATGGACCGACCCAGCTGTGGGTCGGTCGGTGGGTCGGTCGGACCAAAAAATGGTTAAGGTTATGAATGATTTGTGATGATGGGGATTGGTAGGTAATGATGTTATAAGGATGTTAAGGACATGTTAGGGGAGTTTAAATGACACTTAAGTGGGTAAAAAGTTGTATTAAAATGTGAGAGTAAAACAAGTTAAAAATGTTAAGTTTTTAATCAAGTTAACGGGGGAAGTTATAAGCGTTAGACTTTAAACAAACATATTACCCCAATGTTAATGAAAACACATGTGATGTTAACAGTTGTTCGAGAATTGCTCGAGTTACATAAATGGACGTGATTAAGTGGACTCCGGTGACAGGTATGGTTTTCTTGCAACCTGTGTCCTATGGATTACACCGGCTTGTATGCCAATGTGTTTTTTTTTCTGTATGTTTGCCACGTTATGATATAAATCATGAAACGAGTTTACAGTCATTATTGTTACTGTATGTTTACGTGCCGATACCGGTAACCTCTAATGCGCTTGAAGGGCTAGTTAACCACTATTAGGTAAACGTAAGAGAACGGTATCCGGTAATAACGTTTCCGACCTAAGGAACGTTCTAACCACGGTATGCGTGAGTTGGATATGTAATGTTTGTGCGTGGTGTTTGTATGTGAATGTATGACTCTCTTTTCCCTTGTGTATGTCTGACAAGACTTAACTCAATGTTTGTGATTGTTTAATAAAGTTCAAAGATGAACTTCTAATAAGTGCTAACGGGGGAATGAGGAGTCCGGTCTGTTCCGGCCACGCGTGTGAGTATGGGGGTCGTTGTCATATCAGGTTCGATCCTCTCTGTATGTTATGGTTGTTTTCCAATTTGGTTCCCAACCTTCCCTTTAGCTTAACCAAGGCTATTACTGACTCACGTCGGGCCACAGGGGCATACTATTGTTATGTTTGTTTCGGTGTGCTTGGATCACTATATCCGAGACACCTGGTGTTAAGTTAACCGTTCATTTAACGAGACGGTAACGAGTTATGTAACGAGCTTATCATGAGACTGGCAACAATCTCTAGGCTCACCAGTATGTTGGTGATGTTTGGGTCGGTTCCTATGAGAACCATTCCCGTTGTGTTGTGTGTTTTGTTGTGATGCAATATTTATTGCGGTGTTATGTTGTGCACATGGAAACGTGCAAAGTGTTGTTAAGTTTTGTTATGTAGTGTATGTTATATGTTGTAAAATGTGAAGTGTGTGGATCATGGATATGGTTCCCAGTTGGTGATAAAAAGGCGTTTAAGGATAACCCGATTTAAGGGTATGTGTCGCCTATTAAGGAAGTAGCTCCGTTGGAGGAGAAACACTCTAGGGATGATGATTACCATGAGTGACTCATTAAGTAGGATGTATTATCCGATTGTTGAGCCCATTGAGGCGAAATGTTAAGTGTTGTGTGTCTGTTATGTGATGTGTGTTCGTTGTTACATGTATGATTCAAATATAATCACCGCATGCTAAGACGACAAGTAGTTGTGCGTGGCCCGATAGCATGTGGGCTGCGGGATTACCATACCAGCAAAGGTGCTGAGCCCCTTGGGGCCACCCCTTTCTCTTCTTTTCTTATTTCAGGTACAGAGAGCTGGAAGCCGTCCGAGAGTAAGACGGGGTAGACATGTACATGGGTATTCATTTAAGTATATATATACAGTAGGTGTAGTAAGACCGATATTGTTGTCGGCACCAGTTTATAAATACTCGGTATAGTTGATAAGGTGTATGTTGTTGTTGATGTTAATGGAAAGGAATAATAATGTATAGTTGCTCGGGAATTTAGCCCATCAGACCGGTACAATGTGTATGTATTAGCCTTGTTAGCCACGTGGGTGGCTAACGGCGTGTAACACCAACAAGATAAGTAATGTGATGAGGTTGTTCTTCCGCTGCATTTGTTGTAAGTATGTTAATGTTGGATGGGGTGTTACAATTTCAGTTTGACTTTGGCTAGTCCTGGTTTAAGACTTTTGTTTCAGCTATGATTCAGTTTTTGTTGTGTTAAGGCCTTTTTCTTTGGTGTGTTCTCTGCAACACCTTCTGAACTGATTTGTTAAGCTTCTGTTTGTTAAGCTTCTATTTTGGGACCTAGCTACTCTGCTTCTGAGCCGTGAATGGCTGGGTCGAGCTATTCCATGGTATACCATGTAGACATCATTCTGAGTGTGGGTCATGCCCAATCTGTTCTGTGGGGTTGACGAACCCTTTGGCCTTCGGGTCATTTCTGCGTTGTCGAGGGATCTATTAGATCCATGGGTCTTTGACCCTTTCGAGTGTTTGTGATTGGTGCTAGAGTCCCACTTCTGATAGTTAAGTGTTCTGTTTTCCGTTTGCTCTGACTATTTCTGATTTCGGACAGACTGCTTTGTGCTTTCTGTTTTCCGAGAGCCTCTGGTTTATTAAGTGATCTGTTTTTGTCTGCTCTGTTTGTATTGATTTGAGACGGTCTGCTGTGTGCTTTCCATCTTCTGAGAAGTCTCTGGTTTGCAAAGCTTCGACGTTCTGGTTTGTCTTCTACTGTTCCTTCTGATTTGACAACACTTAACTCTCTCTGTTTTAGACCTCTGTCTGTTGGAAGATCTTTCGCTTCGATCACTGCTTTTGAATTTGATAAGCTTCAGATTTCGTTCAGCTTTTGATGTGGTTAAACTTTTTATTTTGTTGATCGTCTGTTTTGGTTGTGCTTCTGGTTTATCAAGCTTCTGTTTTTGCCGTCTTCCTCTGAGACCTCTGTTTCTGATTTTGCTATTCTTTCGTATAAGTATAAATGTATGTTCAGATTATGTTTTGAGCGTGCTCAGCTGATGAAGTTTATCACCTGCTGAGCAATAGTTGTGCTCACCCCTATCTCCGTCTGATTTGCAGGTTTTAGTCCGCGCTTGGAGATTCAGTTTCTACTTTCTGTCTTGACTTTTGAGCTATGTATTTCAGTTTGTTTGGCCATGGTGCCCAGTTGTAATTAGATTATGCTTTGTATTTTAGTTTGGCTTCCGCCTGTGTAATGAAAAGACATGTTGTATTCGTCTATTTGGTAATATATGAGTTGCAGTTCTGTTTTGGGAGTTCGCTAGTGTAGCCTTGCGTTGTCTTAGGTAATAAGCGCGCGGCATGTAACGGTCTCTCAACCATGGTGGTTTTGGGGTCGTTACATTCCCTCTTTCCCCACAGTCTTACGGGGAACACTAGCAAATGGTACCACAGTGTGACCCCCAGTACCATCACCACATGGGAGGACATGGCAACCAAGTTCAATGACAAATTCATGCCTCCAAGTCACACCCTGGAGATGATCGCCGAGATATACAATTTCAGACAGCCTATCTCGGAGAACATTTGTGAGACTTGGGACAGATTCAAAGGGTTGTTGCGCACATGTCCACACCACGGCCTCACCAAGGAAAAACTATCTCAGTTGTTCTACAAAGGATTGGTCAACCAATGCAAGACAATGATCTTATCCTCCCTTGGTGCAGACATATTGAAGAAGCCTGGAGATCAATTCCTTAGTGGGGTTGAATCTCTTTGCGAAGATTAGAGATTGGGCCACCGGTGGAACCAGGGGTGGTACCGCTGGTTTATATCAAGTGGGAGAGGGCGATGCAAAATTCGACAAACTGATGCAAAGTCATGAGCAGTTGTTGGAGAGCAATGCTCAAACGTCCACGAAGGTTAGCGCTCTACAGAAGATGGTGGAGCAAATAGCGATGAATAAACTTCCTCAACAGACGAACGTGGTTAGTGCACGACCACACGCTCCAAGCCCTGACATGCCTGACTTTCAGAATGTTGAGGAAGCCAATTATATGAGTAACCAAGGGTATCGGCAGCCATGGCAACAGGGGAACCAACCCCCTCACAACTTCCAAAGTCAAGCCGGCTACCAGGGAGGTCCAAGGCAATACAGACCATCCCATCCTACATCATCATCAGAGGCTGAAATGGCTGAACTTCGTGACATGATGTCAGCCCTGATGAACAAGACCCAGGACACTCACAACGAGATCTCGACCATTCGCAAGGAGCACAAATCGTTGCAGTTGCAATTACAGCAACTTCTGACGCAACCACGACAACAAGGTCAGCTCCCGTCCCAAACGCAAACAAATCCAAGGGAGCATGCGAATTCGGTCACTATCCTTCCTAAGATCTCAGATAATGCCAAATAGCCTAAAAGGCTAAGTGTAGGGAGGGTCCTCCTCACACCTTCAATATCAAACAGGGGAGACTTTCTTACCATTTAATTTTTCTCTTTTATTTTTTATGATTTTCTTTGTTAGTACTTTCAAAATAGTTATTTTTGTTTCTTAAAAAAAATTCAATTGTATTATTCTTTTGAACACTAGGGACAGTGTTCCTGCCAAGTGTAGGGCGGGGACCCCCCTTAAAAAATAATAAATTTTTGTATATATGCATAAGTTGTGAGTTTCATCAATGTTTTACTAAACTTTTGCATGTTTTTGATTGAGATGAGATTAGGAATGAATAAATACTTGTTCTCTCAAGAGGTAAGCTTTCTAATGACTCATAGATTCTTGTTTTTAACTTCTTGATTCTTTTTATTTAACATGAGTATATGATCTTTCTCCTAATTCATTCCTTTATGTACTTCTGGGTATTATTTTCTTCTCTTTTCAAACTGTGAAATCTTTTGGGTAAAAATCTTTAAAAAGGGTTTTTGTGGAAAAGAAAAGAAAGAAGAAGAAAAAAAGAAAAGAAAAAGAAAAAAAATCTTCTTCCAAAGGAAAAACATTATATTCCTTGAGGTTGAAAAAAATGCCTCAGAATAAAAGTAAGAAACGAGAGTTTTTCCTTTTATTTTTCTCCCAAATTCCCCGTTCTACAATAAAGAAAAAATCATGGTAGATTCAGAAACCCTTGCAAAATAGGGCTGAATATAAAACCATCGATGAGTGTCTTGGCCACATTCAGAAACTCTTGAAAAATAGAGCTGAATGATGGAAACCGGAAAAAGGAGAGATTACAAATCCCTTAGGCAAAATAACCCAAAAGGTTTTGATCGGTTTTGAAATTCTTTATTTTATACCCATTAGTATGTTTGGATAGATAAGGTAGATTAAGTGATACTTGTGAATTAGAGTCATATAGTTGGGAACATTTATCTAATTGTTATTCTAAAGTTTATCTGTTTTGAGATAAGTAATTACTCCTTTCTAATCTTGTTTTGCTCGAGGACTAGCAAAAGGTAAGTGTAGGGCCTTGATAAGCCGCAGACTTATCATATTTTATGGGCTAGATTTAGTATTATATTTATCTAAATAAGGTTAAATATATGTTATTTATGTTTATTATGTGTTAAAGTATATTATTTGTACAGACTTGTGTTTTTGTGAGTTTTCTGTGCAAGGAATGATTTTTCTAGGTAAAGTTCAAATGATGCCGGACTCACTGTCGGATTAATCCTGCACAGCATGAGCATAGAATGGAAAAGGAGCTTTTCCCGATGCGATGTCGGGTAAAGTTTATCCGGCATAAGTGTAAAGTCGCTTCGGTTGACCATACGACAGCACATGTGTTCCACATGATTTTCAACCATTGTCGGGTATGATGCCGGGTATCTCCTACCCGGCATATGCACTGTTTCGTGCGGAGTTGTGGTTTCAACCGTTAACAGTTGGGCACATTTCCACGTGTGCCGGCTACTGACGACCCGGCACGACGCCCGGCAAGAGACATTTTGAAGCCCTATAAATAGGCCGAGAGTCTACATCATTTGACACACTTCAACATATCAAATCCACGCCATTCACTTCTATATTTCCGCCCACTCCATTGTTGGTGTCCAAGGAATCTCTACGAATCCATCCACGCAGAAAAAGAAGATTTCCTTTTTGGGTTAAGGCTATGAACATCTCCTTCTCCCCCTTGTATTTCTTCCTTATTTGGAGTGGATGGTGAAGTAGAGGTCCTTGTTAGGTTTTGGTTGGGGATGGATTTCCTTGTAAAACTCTTATGATCATATATGGAATTTACGAGTTTCTTAACGGAGGTTTCTAGTCTTCACACAAGTTGAATGAGTCATCCACTTATTCTCTTATCTCTATGTCCTATTTAAGGCTTACATAAGCAAGAATAGGATATATTAGGATCACGGTAATCTTTAATATTGTTGTTCTGAAAAGGGGCAACAAATGCTAAGGTTTTGGATTAATCTCTAATTTCCCCATTATTCTGGTTGTATTCGCGGCATTGGCTATGCACGATGCAAGTATGGATATTGAGTTCCTTTATTCAGAACTGATTCTGGAAGTGGTATTTACGGAATGTACGATGCCGGATGTCGTGCCGGATGGAAGTTGTCCGGCACATTCGAGGCCTTGACTATGTCGGGTATCCAAGGTCCGGCATGCCACCCGGCATATGCATTTGCGAGACTAAATTCTCTTTGAGACTTGCCACCCTTGATTATTGGTCTTACGTTACTTTTGCATTGACATCTCCCCAAATCAAAGTTAGTTTATTTATTAGTCATTTAGTTTAGAATCAACCTTTACTTTTCCCCCTTGTTTAGAATAGGCTTTTGCCCGGATTAGGACTAGTTTTCTATAAGTCCCTTGGGTACGATTCTCTCTGTCGTAATATATTTACACTATCACTCGAACCGGGTTTTATTTGCTACCCATAGTAAGCTGTAGGTTTAGTTTATCATTTTATTCTTTTTATATATATAGTTTTTCCTACAAATTTTCTAGTTAGCAACAGGTATGGTTTCTTGCAACCTATGTTCTACCGGATTACCCCGGCTTGTATGCCAATCTGTTTTTCCGTGTGTTTGCCACCTTGCAAGAATAAGCATGAAATGAGCTTACAATAATTCATTTATGTGGTATTTAGTTCCGATACCGTTTAACCTCGAAAGTGTTAAACCATAGCTAACCGACTATAGGATCACATAAGAGATCGGTATTCGGATTTAACGACCCAACCTACGGGAACATTCTAACTACGGCTATCCATGTGTTAGTGGTGTATTGATATTGTGTGTAAGTGTGTTTACCTCCCTTGTGTGTCTAACCAAGTTTGTAACACCATGTGATGTCATAATATGATAAGTTCCATAAAGGAAATTCTAACAAATATATGTATTATGGGGGGTGAGGAATCCAGTTGTTCCGGTCGCGCGTGTTGTTTGGGTGTTGATGTCTATATTGCTTTAACTCCCTCTCTGTTTTGGGTTGTTTTCCTTTCTTGGATTACAACCACCCACGAGCCTATAGCTGGCTCACCTACCTTGATTATTGTTCGGACCTAGGGGATATGTACGGTGTGTTCGGACCTATATTATATCCGACACATCTAATTAAAGTAAATGTGTATGGTGTGTTCGGACCTATATTATATCCGACACATCTTAAGTAAGTATACGTTCTCTAAGAAGAACAGTAAATTATTGTGTAACGAGCTTAACATGGGAATAGAAAGATTCTCTAGGCTCCAAAGAGATGACTAACTCTCATCTTGGGGTACGAGCCCTCACGTGACTCTCCCCGAGTTATGTTGCATGTATGTTAATGTGTGATATGTGTTGTTATGTTGTGTATGTTGATAATGGGTATCAACCCCAGGTTATTATAAGAGGAATTTAAATATAACCCGATTAAATGGGTAAATGTCGTCTAGTGAGGAGTTAGCTCCATTAAGGTAGAAACCCTAGAGGGTTAAAGAACACAATATCGTGATCTAACAAGTGTTGAGGTGTTGAGTGAATTTGTTCGAGACCTATTGTGTGGATGTGTGTCAAATACATTGTGTTTTGTGTTATAGTTCTACATGCATGATTTAGGTATAATCACCGCATGCTGAGACACAATTAGTTGTGCGTGGCCCGGTAGCATGCGGGTTGCACGATTACCATACCAGTGAAGATGCTGAGCCCCTTAGGGCCACCCTTTTTCCTTTCAGGTACAATGGAGCTGGAAGCCGTTCGAGAGTAGGACGGGGTGGTTGTTTGTACATGGGTAGTCATTTAATTACCCTTGTACTGTAGGTGTAGTAAGACCGGAATTGCTATCGACATTGGTTTGTAAATTCTCGGTACAGTTAGAATGTAAATGTATTTGATTGCTGGAAATGGATCGGGATAGTATTGTATAGATGCTCGGGAATCTGGTCCATCAGACCGATACAATGTATAAGTATTAGCCTTGTTAGCCACATGGGTGGTTGACGACGTGTAACACCATGGATTTAAATAAATATTGAGTTGTGTTTTCCGATGCAGATTGTTGTTAATTATGATGTTGTAGTTGGGGTGTTACGACAATATTTTATAATAGTGATGAAAACGATTATAGAAGGTTGTGTACATGTTTTAATCATTAGTGCAAATATTTGTAAGTTATCATGGATATGTAAAAACCAAGGTTAATGAATACGTAAATCTTATCCCACAACTCAGCTTTTCATTTATAAACGTTTATAGCCTTCAGGTTTATCAATCAGTCAAGCTCTATAAACTGAAAAATGCTACGAAAATATTTTTATACACTATGATTCGATAAAAAAGGCCAAAGGAAAAGATATATAAGAATACTGTCATCTTTTTTACAATCAGGGGCGGATCTAGAGGGGGCTAGGGGGACTCTACCCCCCCCCCCCCCAAACAAAATTTCTGGGTCCGTTATTGTTTACAATAGTGATGGAAACGATTATAGAAGACTATGTACATGTTTCTAATCATCAGTGAACATTTATAAGTTATCGTTGATATGTAAAAACTAAGGTTAACGAATACTTAAAATCAAATCCAACAACTCAGTTTATTGTTTCTAAACATTTACAACCTTCAGGTTTATCAATATATAAAACTTTGTAAGCTAATAAATGGATAATAAAATATTCTTATACATAATGATTCGATCAGAATGGTCAAAAGAAAAGATATATAACAATTAATGTCAACTTTTCCATTATAGTGATGGCGATGTTTATAGAAGGTTGGGTACATGTTTGTATTCATCTAGGAAAAAATAAATGCTTTACTATAAACCCAAACAAGTTAAAAAAAAAAGATTACTCAATAACACACACACTAAAAACCACCATAGAAGAGGTAAAATGTCTAAGGCTTATTTTAGAGTTTGTATTGAATGGTTTAGATGACACTATAAAGTATGGAACGAGTTAAAGAAAGATACCCTAGACTCTACAACATAAACCTTAAAATATGGTTAGTCGGTGACGACATTATAAACTACGAAATGAGCTAAAAAAATGATTGCCCTAAACCTCACACTCTAAAAATCACCTTGTGAGTGTTAAAACATCGAAGACTTATTTTATGGTTCGTTAACCCTAAACCACAAACTCTAAAAATATGTCAATTCAGTGGCGACATTATACAGTGTAGAACAAGTTAAAAAGTATTATCCTACACCACACACCCTAAAAACCACCCTAAGAGAGTTAAAATGACAAAGGGTTATTTTAGAGTTTGTAGTGAAGGGTTTTCAGGATCTAACGACCGTAAACCCCAAACTACAATCCCAAAAAAAATCAAGTAAGGCAATATTATAAAATAGAAGAGATAAAAAAAGATTATCCTGCACCACATACCTTAAAAATTATCATTAGAAAGTTAAAACGTTGAAGGTTTATTTTAGTATTTGTAGTGAAGGAAGTATAATTTATTTTTAAAAAATGTATGACTTGATTTAGCAATGTTCGAGTTCATTTGAACTTTAGTTTCACAAGTATGTTTTCTTTTCACACTTTACGATTGTTTATATTCTCACTATTTAACATATTAATACATTTTTTAGATTTATTTCAATTTTATTTGTAAAACTAATATTTTCTTACTGATCTATTTATTTTTACAAATTTACTCATACTTAATTAGATTCTTTTAGAGTGCATATTGGTTATATTCTGGATAAATCACCATATTGTAAATTATCAATAATTACCAGGTCATAATTTTCCATGTTATTATAAAAATACATTCTTAAAATTGAAGAAAAAAAGACCTTTAAAATAAAAGTTGTATCACATAAAACTAAATACATATGTACCATGACATGCAAACATCATTCCAATGAGACAAAATACTGTTTAATTTTTTTGAAGTAAAATGTTAATAATAATAAATCTACATATATGCTATAATCAATCAATGTCATCATTATGTCATTATATTATATCAGCAAAAGGATTCAAATGTAACACAAATTTATTAATTTATAAAAAGGTAACCAACATCCGCTCACCCTTAAGACTATAGTAAAAATCATTAAAAATTAAAAAGAATCTTCCCTTCTGAGTTTTGTGTGACCAATAAATGAGCAGGTGAAAAATAACGCACCTAACAATATTAGACGGTCAGATTATAATATTGTAGATATTGATTGGTGGTGGGGATCAAATTGGTCAGCGACAGGAAAAAAGGAGTTTGTCACCAAAGGCGCACCGTATTTTATATGGTACTCTTACCTTATAGAAAATGGAATGCTTTAAAAAATGAATATACGTTTTTTTCCATTTTTTAGTGATTGTACACCTCTTATAAATAATTGTGCACATTTATTATGATAAACAAACCATGGCTAGAAATACTAGCCTATAGTTTTAATGGCGTTGCCATACAATAGAAACTTCAATTATGGTGAAGAATTTAGAGAAATCTAAACTGGATGCATCATGACATAAATCGGTTAATCAAATTAGAAAACTTTGAAATAGATTACAAAACTAAGAGAGATTGATCTATGATATATCATCATAGTACATAAATTTCTGCATATGATGTAAATATCAAAGACATCAAGAAGGGGTTATTTTCCCCTCAAATTGGACATGACCAAAGCGTTCGTCTAAGTGGAGTTATCTTTTATTTTGGATATATTGAGGAGTATGGGCTTTCATACAGGATGAATCCAATTAGTAGAGAAATGCATCAACTTTATTTCTCTTGCGATTCTGATTAATGGGTACATAGGGTGCACTTATTTCCATAAAAAGGATTAAGACAAAGGATCATGTAAGTCTTTTCCTTTTTGTTTGTTACATGGAGGTTGCATCACCTAGTCTAAAAAAAACTTTTATGGTGGGAACTATAAAGGGAATTTATGTCGAGGGTTGGGGTTTGATATGACCAACTTATTCTTTGTTGACATTGAGTAGTTTTTGGATGAGCTAATCAAGTTAATTCCAGCTGGATCATGGACCTCATTGAGGAATTTCGTGATGCTTCAGGACAGAGTATTAATGTAACCAAATCGGGTCTCATGTTCTCAACAAAGGTATCAGATTCCATTCGAAGACAATATCAGCACCTCTGGGGATTAACGAATTTTCTGTTTCAGGTCTTTACTTGGCTCAAGCATGGGCATGGTGTGCAAAGATGCGGAAGGAAGAGTCCTAGTAGCTGGGAGTGCTAATTAAGGGTTTAATGGCGTGGGCATCTCAAGTCATTAAATCTAAGGCTCTTCTATTTGAAGTAGATGTGGCCACAAGATATGGAGCTATGATAGTTTGATTTCACTCTGATTGTTTATTAAATGAAAATGTCCTAAATGGCAAGGGAGCGGTGTGAGCGGATGTCCAACTAGTTCTTCAAGAGGTGTTATCTTTTGTTTGATCCTTTACTCAGGTCTTTCAGTCGATGTTAGTAGGGATGAAAATATAGAGGCTCATACATTAGCCAATCTACGAAGACTAGGTTCTTTAGTGGAGATTGGTGTGAGGATATCTGACATGTATCCTTAATTTGTTTACAAGTCAAGTTGCTACAATAGTTTCAAAAAAAACTACAAGAGTTTGATAAGGAAAATTCTACACACGAAAAAAGCAATGTAAAATCTCATAGGCATGGTTGGATTTCTCATTAATAGCCTATTAATGACAAATCTGATTTACATTTTGTGGGATGTCAATCCATCTAAATCTATAGCTGACTTTGAAGCCCATCTAAAACATAGTATTTTACGTTAAAATTTTAACTGAAAAACCTTTAGGTCGAGTTTTAGTCAAAGAAAATAACCCAAAAAATTGGAAGTAACCCAAAATCTGAAAAAAGTAAAAACAAAAAAAAGGAGGCATGATACTTTAAGGATAATTTTGGATATAAAATTTAAATACATATAATTGGTTGATTGTAACCAATTTCACGTAATTTTCATATTCAATTATGGGTGGTTATTTAGTTGAATCTACATTGTTGATTTTCGTTTAAAAATCCAGGGTCAGATTATTCAATTCTGTCTTACTTCAGGTTAAAGAAACAAAGTTGATTTGAGTTCACGTTGGACTTGGCTTAGAGAAAAGAAAGAATTGGATTGGTTTCAAGTTTGGCTTAGATTAACCTAAAACCTAATATGACAACCTATTCTCTAGGGTATTAATAATGATCCTAAGATTGCATTGTTAACTATAATTTTAGTAAAAGTTAAGACCACAATATACATTGCCAAGAAACTAAGCCTAAACATTGGTTGGTTTCACAATGGGGTATGCCCTTGTTCTTATAAATAACAACTTTTATTTTGTAATTAGTTGTTAATACTTGTCTTTAGTTAAGAAAATAAAGGATGGGAAAAGAATGTTTGCCTAAAATATAATTAAGCTTCATTCCTCCTCTAAATGATGTCACTATTATCGGATATCAACTCGTTCTCGTCCACGATTCCAAGTCTCATCTTCTTTACAAACTCATGGTGCACTCTGCTTTGAATACAAATTTATTTGTCTTAATCGTTAATCGTAAAGCATATCTTAGTATCAATACCTTATCTTCAAGATTGTGATTCCTTTTCGAATTTACTTCATAAGGTTATAATCTAAGAGAATATGGGTCATTATCATCGAGATTTTATATGAATCCTTAAAAACCAAAGATAAGTGTAACATGTATCTATGTCAAAAGGCTTGTATAATATTTTCTGACTCATTATGCTCTATGATACTTTAAATTTGTTTACCTTCTATATGTTGCCTCAATAACAAGTATAAGTGAGATCCGATGCATTTTGTGTGACTATAAGTGAGGATAGAATGAGAATATTAATAGTTGACTAAAGGTCTAAGAAAGAGTCCCTAGAGAGTAATTGTTCAATCACCTTCAAGGAGTTGGTCATTTGTTGTGCAGAATAGTGGTGAAACTATCTCGCTAACTATGAGCAGTGAACCCAGTCGTTGTAGCTCAACAAGGTCGTATCCACAGGGACTTCGTAACTATCTAGCTAATTATAAGCTTAGTAAATGTGCAAGAAAATATAAGCAAAGGTGCATAAGTGTAAATTGTTTGAGGTTTTGTGGTTTTGAATTGATAACTGAAGAAATAACGAAAAGCAATAAAAACTAAACTAACTATATAGGATATGTGTACTCTAGGATTAGTGGGTATCACCTAAAATGCCCAATTACACTTATAAATAAACCCTCATTTAGTTGTCTATTAGAGCTAAAGTAAAGATTCCCCAAATCATGGAACAATCAATTCTTACCTAGTTAATTAAACCATCTTAATCAAATAAGGTCAAAGTCACTAGGCAGCATTAATTACAAGCTTTTCAACAATAGCCCTAAGGTTTTACCTCCTAATCAAGAGTTCAAAATCTAGGGTTTATCCCTCCTTGCTCAAATCCCAATCTCAAAATCATATATTGAAAGGAATCACTATAAATGCAATAACTAATCAAATTAGAGCACTAATTAATCCTTAAAGAAGATAAACAACTATTATAAAAGAGGTAGAGTTACAAGCTACATTGGAGCATTCAAAGTTCAAAACCCATCCTAGAGCACAAATGGATTCTACACAACCATAGGGAAAAGAAAAGCATAAAAAGGAGAAAAAGAAGCCAATAATGGAGCTTGGAAGCTTTGGAGAAGGTGAGCTCTTTCTTTTCTTCTTTGTCCTCTTCATTCTCTTCTTTTTCGCACTCTTTCTCTATGTTTTCGACTGGTGGAGTCGTGGTTCTCTATCCCCCTCTCTCTCCTTCTTTTTCTGCTTTTAAAAACACAGATTTGGGCAAAATTTGTGACCGACCGACCCAGAGTGGGTCGGTCAAGTCCAGAAGCAATTTTGGGGGCCGAAAATCACGTTTTTAAGTCCGACCGACCCACCTTGGGTCAGTCCTAGGGTCGCTCGGGTCCATAAGCAATTTTGGCCCCTAGAACGAGCATTTCTGGCCTCCGGAACATCCGACTGACTCACTCTAGTTTGGTCCAGTGGTCGGTCCATGGGCAGGCTAACTTCAAAATGTTGTATCTTCTTCGTTTTAGCTTCGATTTTGGATCCGTTTACGCCCACGCGTTTGACTTTTCGTCTAATTTATTTCTAGCTATGTTATTCCTCCTGTTTCAAAATAGTTGTGTAAAACACCAATAAACACAAAACTAGAGGAAAACTAGCTATAGTGGAGAAATGAGCATGAAAAGTGTGGATAAAATATATGAAATACACCTCTAAAACATGCTCATTTGGACACTCATCATCATTATAGAAAAACCCTAAGCTCGTCGCACAACAAACCCTGCCTGTTACACGGTCATAACCTAAAAATTAGAGAAATATAGTCTGCAAGTAAGGAGTTGCATACACGCTTAAGGACGAGCAACACACACCTTGTTTGTGACATGGACGACACCCATCCAGGATCAGAAAAAATATATTGCAAAAACATACTTATCCATGCCTCTCTCATCACGGACAACTGATAAACATAATTTAAAATGTGGGAACTGAGGGTGAGCGGGGTTTTGGAGTTTTATGCTGCTTCACCAGGACTTGGAGTCTATCTAGCCTATTTGTAACACCCCTCTCCATAATCACGATATAATCCCTCACGTAGCAATAAATAAACGTCTCGCAGCGGAAAAATAAATAACAATTACAAAACTCACACGGGTGTCACCGGCCATTACTCGTCCATGCGAGCAACGTAGCCAAACCACATCCAACTTCCAAAATAAAACAAACTGCTAACCGCAGTGATAACGAGAAACTCCTATACATCAAACTAAGTCCATAACCATAAACATTGACAAGTGAGCGTCTACCCAATCCTGAAAAATACATAACCTTACCATAAGACCATACACCATCTTCATTACCATACAACATCTCCAACTACCATGTTCCTGCTCTTCAGCTCCGACAATGATCAACAACCTGAAATGGTGTAGTATCAGCGATAGACGCTGAGTATGCCGGGCCTGGACCCTAATGGTCACTTGTCATTTAACCATCTTATTATTAGATTGGTTTCATGCTTTTCCTTTTTACAGTTATAATCAAAACTGAAGCATAAATGTATAATATACATAATCAACCATCCAAATATTCATAAACATTAATCATCCATCCAAACCAAGCATTCATAGAATATTTCAAACAACATTTGTATATCGAACGTATCGAGCAATAACAACAATTTTGTACTATGTACAATCGCCGTAGTGTTCACCATCCACTGTCAATTTATTTTAGTTTGGCTTTCAAGCCCCATCCATTTGTACAATGTACATTCGCCGTAGCGTACAGTTCCCATAGTTAATTTACCTTAGCCTTGTAGGCTCCATCCAACCATGTTTAATTAATGTCAGTAGGGCGTCATGTTAGGACAACCCGGTAACCTCACCATGGACAGTAGTCCCCCGTACACACAAAGGTGCTCATTTCGCAAGAGGTCCGGAGGCCCCTGACTCACTTATGTCTCGTAAGACGTCCATAAAAAGGTCGTAGCCACCTGATCCACGAACCTATTTGGGCTCGTTGGATATAACCTGGAGCGGAATCCAAATAGGAAACCCCTCAGTGATCACAAATGCGCAACCAAGTAGTTCGTAAACTACCGGGATTCCTCACCTCAATCTCATACCATCACTCTCATAATGTTAAGATCTGCTCTTAGTCTTATGGAGAATATTTATTAACCAGCGGCCCAATGGGTCACGCATACCAATGAGTCATCTAGGTGATATTTATGTTAGAGATCCATGCTCTAGAGACCGACAATGTCGTGACTCGTTCCTAAGTGTTTTACTTAGGTTACCATATCCTTAATATTAATATCATGGTATTATATCAAGTAACCGTCATGTCATCACAACGCATATGTATGTTTATATAAGTCGATCTATAGTCGACGTAGTGTTAGTCCCGTAGGACGCTCGTGCATAAATAATTAATGCAGTAGCACACAATCACATACATGCATCCACACATATAACACACAAGTTATATCAACCAAATCCGAGCCCAAGGAGCAACCTTAGGTCAACTCGGCAAACCCCTTTACATACCGTTCACCCTGATTGTATTACGGTGGAGTATGAATCTTCAAGATCCTATGCTCCGTGTAGTATGCTAGTTTGTCAAGCGTCCTTGTCAGAAGTATAATCTAAACGGTATTAAAACTATACGTCAGTCTCCATGACTAACTACATCCGGTATTTCCGAATAATAAGCAACCCCGACAGTTCACCTCTTTTTCTACAGTTGTTGTTACGGGTTTCTCTAAAACGGTCGGTTTTGTTACTTAAAACGCGTACGTCAAAACTATTCCAACTGTTAAGTTTAGTTCCTTATATTTCTTTTAATCTTATCCACCTCTAGTTTAGGTACGTAACCTATAGTTGCATGTATGCATGCATTCTTGTATTATATTGCATTCTAAAATTCATAACTTATAGTTCGTAACTATATTTATTATTTTTTTTTTAAATAACCACCACCATTAAATCATATGGTTTTCAACCAAAATATATATATATATATCCACCTTATATACATTATTCTTGTGTATGTATATATTTACCACGTAGGTAATTCCCATGAGTTTAATAAACTCTTATATTTTATGTTACTTTTTATCATCTTTTATTAGATGATTATTCCCATTAGTTGTATCATATTGTACGACTTATAATAAGATTATTATCCTAACATGAGTAACATTTTATGTTGTATAATTACAACTTCTAAGGTTTATTCAATAAATACCTTAGTTTATAACTCCCATTTATTTATAGTTTGTCGCACTATTTTATGTGAGTACCCTTCCTTATATTAATTCCATCTAAACCACCTTAATACCATTTAATTGTCATAACATTTACAACATAGTAGACCGTAGTCTAAAATTCATTTTCCAACCTTTATATTTTCGGTATAGCCCTTGAATTTATTTAAATTCCCTTTTTGACCACATAACATTATGTAATGTTATACCAAAATACTAATATCATTTGCTATGATATTTTTATTTCCTTTAACTTATAATCTATAGTTTTTATACAAAACTATTGTGTATTGCCTCATAGGCACATATTAAACCTTATACTTTCCCTTAAACCATAATTTCCTTTATTTACAAAATCACCCCTTTCTTTTACCATGTTATATATCCCATAATATACATAACTTATAAAAGAGCATAACCTATGGTTATTTTTTGTAAATTCCGAACAGACCTCAATATACATTTTATATTGTCATTAGGCCCAATTTATAACATATAGTTTGATAATATCATTAAAACTATATTATACATATATCTCAACAAATACTCTTATATAATTCTAAAAATCTCCAAATTTTACCAAAGGGTTATAAATATCCTTATTAACCCATATACTCTTGGTATTTTACCATTCCACCACCTATATTTCTCCAAAGTGCATAATGACATAATAACTATATATTATTCATATATAGTTTATTTTAATTCCAAAAACAACCCATTAAATTCCTAAAAATTCCTAATAGCCCATGGGTGTTTAAAATACCATTGTACACCCTTTATTTTTGGTAATAACATATTTACCACATATGTTATAAAAATTACCATTAAATACTTATCTATTATAAGACCTTAAATAAGTTATCTAACTTATCTAATTTGGTCAAAACCTAGCATATGGTCAAGGTTGACCACCTTAATATTTCCTTGACCACCAATTCCTTATAATTACGGTTTTCACCCAAACTTTCTAGAAATCACCATTTAACCCCAAAACTTTATAAAATCTTATAAACTTTATTTTAACTCCTTTTTAACTCTAATTTTCGACCTTATTATTCTAAAGCCCCCCAAATTTAATTTAATTACACCTAATACCCCATTTATTTTCGGTAATGCATTTATACTACTTAAACTTAATTAAAAGCTTGTAAATGCATAAATAAAATGGCCTAAAATACATGGCCTTATTACAAACATTTGCTCACAAATAAATTACACATAAATGTCCCAAAATACATATAAATTTTCGGCCTCACCATAGATTCTTTGTTTAATTACCAAACTTCCATAATGTCTTAAATTTGACACTTATGCTTGTTTAATTAGTTATAAAATTTATTAAACCATTCCTTAAGCATTTTAAGGTCAAACAAGACCTTGTTTTTCTCCTTCACTCACGGCAATTAATATACACACACTTAAACTTGTGTTAATGTATCAAGTTAAGGTTTTAAGTGATTTATACCTTGATTTAGCTTAGGTAAAGCCTTGTTTGGGTTCGCCACCTTAAGGAGAAATTCACCACAGCTTGTTTTACATGTTTTCAAACAGAGAACAAGGCCTAGTTAGTCTCCAAGCAAGATCTAACCATAAGAAGTAATTTAATGTAAGATTTAAGGCAAAAATCACCTTAAAAATGCAAGGGAAGTTCTAAGTGGTTTCGACCTGAACCAAACACACCAAAAGGTGTTAGATCCACCATATTGACATAGGAAATAGTTAGATCTCGAAATGCTACCTTGTTGTTAGGTTTTACCTTGGAAAAATGCCTTAAAAGAGGGTATTTCCTTTGGATCTCGACCATCCTTGCTCCAAATGGCTAACCAACAGATTCCACATGAAAAGGAGAAGAAGATGAGGCTATGACCAAAGTTTCACAGCCGAACTTGAAGGGAATCAAAAGTTATGAGCTTAAAGCACACTTTTACCTTAAAATGTAGATTTGGACAACCTTGGTCCCTCTACTGGTCTCAACCGAGTTTAGCTCTTGTTCTAACCTTAGAACACTGAGAATAAGCCATAGGAACAGATGAGCCACGAAATTTAGGTGTTGGTAGTGAAGAGATGAAGAAAAAGAGCTAAAAATGACATTAAAACACTTACATTAAGGGCTTATGTAACACCCCTACCGCTAATACCGTCCTTACTGTACAATTACTTACCTTCGCAGCGGATAATACATACTCAACGGCGGGTGTACAATGCCGCTAGTCACCCACGTGACTAACAAGGCTAGCTACACTACTACATACTACCGGTCTGATGAATTGAACATACCGAGTACTCAAAACAATACAATTCTTCCCTTTACATACTAATCCATAATTCAATACAGCTCCATTACAATACTATACCGAGTACACTACAATCCTTAAATCACCGATACAGTTTGAGCTTCCAATTTCGCATTACAATACAAGTACCAATCCCTACTATACAACTACCCATGCTTACGTAGCAGTCCCCGTCCTACTCTCTCGAACGGTGGTCAGCTTCGGGTACCTGCACACTAAAAATGGTCCCCCGAAGGGGTCAGCTTACGCTGAATATGACTTTCGCATATACCGCGTGCTAACCGCGGTACATCGACTACTTTGGGTCGAATATACATGGAGTTCATTTACATGCTTACATACATACTCATGCTACAACAATACAACAACAATACTTACATGCACATACAAGTTCAATTCTTACCAAGGAAGACAGTTCGATAGTCAACCATTTGTATTTGTTATTCATTCATTACTCTTCGTACTATATTCGATATTCTCTACTCTACTCATACCTACTCCTTACTCTTACATACTCGACACTCCATGCTCGATGCTTTACTCGTGCACGTTCCTTACTCTGTACTCGTTACTATGCTTATGTACACTCATTACTCACTACTCCTTACTTACTCATACATACTCAATACTCATACTATTCATACATACTCAATACTCAAGACTCACTACATACTCATACTCGCTTCTTACTCCATACCCATTACTTTACTCATACGTACGCAATACTCAATACTCAATACTTTGGCCACCGGGCGGAGTCATACAAAAGACTCGCCACCGGACCTACAATACGAGGGCTATACGCTTAACTCCTCAAATACTCAAATGTCCGTTCTACCGGACTACTCATATTCCCAACACTCTTCTCTCAGGGTATAATACAATCTCACGGATTAGCCTAGAAGTATCTCTCTCGATAACCTCCACTGGCTTAGGGAATTACTACCGTCTAGTATCCTCAGGTTTAAGGGTTTCCCCAACATATCGGATACTCTCATGTTCGGTCATTACTTACATCAGTCGGGTCCTCTCATAATGGGTCGACTAACTACTAAGGGGTTTGGAGATCCCTCGTCATTCTTTACTACTCTTATGGTTCATGTTTGCACCAAGAATAATTCCTTTGATATGGGTTACTTATATACTTCCACTACTTATTGTTTGTGGGTTATTCGTTTCGATTCTCCTACCGTTATCGGGAGGTTGTTACTCCCGTACACTCTCTCACATTCTAGTGAGTTCATTGGGTTGCGTTATCGTTTATCGCTTCGATAGCTTAGTGCGTTGCTATTGTTCCATTAGTTCACAATAAGACTCTTACTACGAGTTACTACAAAACAAGACTCATCTATGAGTTGATCTACGCACCAAGTAAGCCACACAATCAATTCAAGAAAGGTTAGCTCATGCAACATACAACAAGACATACAATGAAAGGCAGTAAACCGTTTTCATGCTTTAATCTTGATTAGCCGGCATACAGCATACAAATCAACGTAACTCGGTTAGCATACGGGGCATGAGAAAATCATACCTTTCACCGGAGTTAGCTTTACTATGTGTTCCCTTGTACCTTGGTTCACATTTGTTCCACTGGTAATGTTTCAAACATTGCTATTAATGCTATGCTCATACGATACATCAATAAATACTACTCCCGTACTTACCCCGTTGTCCCGTTGTTTCAGTTTAACTTAATGTTCTTAAACCTACAACTTTCTTAATGACTTCTCAAACTTGTTTACACTTCTTAGGGCCTTTAAATATCACCAAACAAGGCCTTAACAACTTCTAAAACCAATACCATTTACTTCCCCATCATTCAGAGACTTAAAACCACTTTCTGTTGCATTTTTACACTGGTCCGGGTTTGTGTCCTGGTTTCAAACCCGGACCAGACACGGTTTAGAGTTTCTGGACAGTTTTACATGTGGTCCTGGTTTGTGTCCTGGTTTCAAACCCGGACAGTTTGTTTCAGAAACCTACGGGTGTATTTTTGGGGTTGTCCTGGTTTGTATCCTGGTTTCAAACCAGGACAATTCCAGCCTGTTGCAAAATTTACAGTTTTTAAGCTTTGTTTCAATTCCAAACTTCTACCAATCTCTTCCCCATAATTCCTACATATAATCTAGCATATTTTAGCATTGATTAAGCACTTTAAACTAGCCTAATCCCCTCTACCAAAATCTGTTACAAAATACACTCCACTGTTAAATTTTTCTCTGTTACAGTTTTTCCACTGAAACATTTGCTACAGATTTTTCCTTTCTTCTTCCTACTACTCCTATTCCCCTTTTCATTGCCTCATTTGCATTATACTCACCCCAAGACTTACTCACTACCTTGCTCACTTTACCAAGTCTCACACATTAATTCTTCCTTGTTTCTACAATGCATTTTTGATACTCTTTGCTACAGATTTTTACCTTCTCATTTCTCATACTACAATTACCATCCCTTAGTTACTAAGCCATCTATACTAAATCCCAATACACATCTTGGTTCTCCCATTCACCAAGTCATTCTTAATGCACAATTCCTACTAAAATTTCGCCATAGTTTCCTACTTCTCTTACTTCTCCACACATCTTTTCATCAAATCCATTCCTATTCTAGCCAAACCACAAGGGTTCTACCAGCACACATACAAAGCAACTCACTACATCAATACCCATCAAACACAATACCAATACACATACTCATTACACTTGGCTCCAAAGCCTTCAATTCATATACTTGCCCTCAAATACTCAAACTTCACAATTTTCAATACTAGTACAAGGTTTTAGGTTCTTTAAATATTTTACCCAATCCCATTACACTAATGCATTAAAATTTAACATTAAAGAAGAGCTCTTACCTTGAGCTTATATTTCCTTCATTTCTTTTCCACTTCTTCTCCTTCTCTTTTTCTTGCTAAATCGGTCATGTGGGGGATGGAGTTTCCAAACTCCATCCCAACACCCAAATTACATAAGGAGAATATAATTAGACTTCTAATCCCTTAAAACACCACTAATTCAACGAAGGGTTTAAATCACCATTAGTTAGGGTTTTACCTTGGAGTTTCAAGAGAGGTTTTTAAGCCTTGTGTACAAAGGAGAGTTCCTCCACCATTGGAGAGTTGAACCAAGCTCAAACAAAGAAGAAACAAGGCATTACAAGGAGGGCAAAAATCGGCCACTATAGAGAATGAAGGAAAGTGGATTTTTCTTGAAACTTTTTACCTTAGGAGGAAGAGGAGACTCCATGCTTCGAAATGGTGTCATTTATTCTTCAAATGCTCAAAACCCATGGAGATGAAGTTGCTCATTTTTGGATTTCGAAAAGATAGAAATGTAGAGCTTGAAGAGGGGAGTTCGAATATGTATTTTATTTTACATTTGGAGCTCAAATGGAGCTAGAGCATGAGGAAGAAAGGGAGGCTTCCATTGTTGTTGTGTGGAGCAGCTCAAATCGCAGCAAGGGGGAGAAGAAGGAGAGTCTCACGATGGGGGAAAGGAAGAATAGGAGAGAGAGAAGAAAATGAGGGGAGAGAGGGCTACTTTTACTTTTTGTACTTTTACCTTTTTGCTTTTTGATTTACTTATTTGTTACTTGTGTGTGTGTGTGAGAGCTGTTTATACTAGTAAAAATCGGCCCCCACTGTTATACTAGCTGGAGCGTTTTTTTTGTCTTTTACAGAAAACGCTCGTTATTTTACCCGGTTTAGTTACTATTCACTAACCGGGTCCGTTTTCCGGAATTCCTCGTTTCTTCAAATTTTTTTTGGCTATTAAGCTTCTGTAAATGCTTAATAATTATTATTTAATGATTTATAATTTTTACGGGTCTGTTTGACCACTTAAAATCACGTTTTCGGGTTTCCTCGAAAAACGTGCGCTAAAGCTCTTTTAGCGTTTTAATACATTTCTTGGATCCGTTTTCTTCGGGAATCATTCCCGTATACTAATTAGGCATGAATAAGCCTTAGGGATCCTTACGATACTATAATCGAGGTCTCGTACCTCCTATGGTTATTTAACGCTCATTTTAGCGTTTTCCGCTTTCTAAGCGTTTTTCTCATTCCTTTGGATTTATTTTCTTTACCAAAAATTACTTAGGCATTATTAAGCCTTAAATACCTATTAAAATATTCTAATCACCATATTTAAGTTCGGGGTATTCAGCTTAGGAGCTAGGTTTGCCTTCCATGCTCAAGAACAAGCTTTGAGGCTTCAAAGGAAGGGAGGGCTCGGCTGGGCAGAAGATAATCGGACAAGGAAGGGAGGAGAAGGTGGGAAAGGTAGGAAATAATGTAAAAGTAAATGTTACTATTCTAAATTGGAGATTAGGTAGTAATTTGTCCCCAAAATCATTGTATGCTGTCTCCTCTCTTATTGCAGCCGATCTCCATGGTCCAAATGAGTCAATTAATTGACCATTGACCATGCTTGGTCAATATTGACTCATGTGGGCCCCACTTTAGGGTTTTATTAATATTTTAATATTAAATTTGTAAAAATTCGTAAATTTCTGGAATTAAATTCCTAATATCATATAATATGATATTTTATTATATTTAAAGGTATTTTAACCTTTTAGCCCATTTAAAACCAATTTAGAAGGCGATTACACAAAAACGTGCTTTAAGGAGTTTTAGTGCACATTTGTGTCGCAAGGTGTTTTGGGCTTGGTTTTCTTTGACAACGGTTTTTTGTGTTCCTTACATGATATTTGATCATGTAATTCAATTTTATATCATTTAGAGGTCATTTGATTTTTAAGGTTTTCCTAGAGCACCTTTTTGCCCTTTTTGACCTTGAAGCATGTAAATGCTTTTTCTTTGTGTTGGAGTGTTGTCCAACGGTTATAATATGTTTAGTAGTATGTTAATATGCTTAGGACAAATTTTTAGGTCCTAAGAAGTTTATTTGGGTATTTATTTACCCTTAACAGTCAAAGGGTGCAACATCTTGTTTTATGTTGACCACTGTTGTTCTCAGTTGACTTTTAAGGCATGTTTAGGCCTTAATTAATATGATTAAATATTTTATTCATGCTTTAATAATTTGGGGTATTTCAGTCTACCCCCCTTAAAAAGACTTCGTCCCGAAGTCTCTCAATTAAATAGGTAAATATATAAATGTATAACTACCCATTATTCCCATAATGTATATCTATGTGATATATCATTTACACACATCGTGTTGTGCCTATACAGCACATAGCCATCACGTTGTGGCGTTAGTTCAATCATATATGGATATAGGTGATCCATCAACACCATCATTTCCTATCAGTTCTACAAGTCCTGACAACCTTCCTGAGGTGTCCATAACATTCCATTGTTCCACATTCCATATCTAATGATTCATTTCGTATCTAGGCAATACCATATGTAATCATTCTATAAAGCAATATGAATGCATATCACAGATAGCATAAGAAAAGTACTACACACATGGTGTACATACAATCATTCAAACAAGTATCTCATAGGATACATACATTCAAGTGTACATCACACCCAAACAACCAAACAATGCACGCCCCGCGTACCAACCATAACCAAGAAAACCAATTCACTGTATGCTATGCATACTAAATAATTCACATACTAACCAAACAACCTCGTATGCCCTGCACACCACCAATTCTCTTTTTTTTCATGCAATGCATATCAAACAGCCAAAACTTAGTGCACACATGTGCACAGCCAAGAGGCTCTACCCCCCTTAAAAAGGGTTACGCCCCCGTACCCCACAAGTATACCACAGCCGCTCAACAAGGAGCGCTGGATACTTGGCTCTCAAAGAGTTCTCCAACTCGTGGATTATCCTCATATCAGAGAGACGGGTATAATTCTAGCCCTTCAGGGCTCCACAATATATAAAAGGTGAGGCACTGATCTTTTGTGCTCTCTCCCAAGTTCATTCTTTTGGGCCCACTCGCTCCGTATGAGGTGTAGACCCATGAACAAAGGCTCAATTTGCCTCTTTTTTTTTTTGCTGTGAATCCACTGGTTTGGATCACTAGCATATATGCGTGTGTCTTCTCTCACTGACATTCAGTTTGAGATGTAATATGACATTGGCTATTGTTAGTACTTAGTGCTCTTTGCACTTGTCTTTGTAATACTAAGACGTACCAGCCTATATGTCCACAAAGATGATGTTTGTCATCCGTGTCTCTCGGTTTTTGTTAAGGAGTGACACACTGTTGTAGTTCTCTCTTTTTTTACACACTCGTGTTGGTATCCACTTTATCTTTTGCATTCCCTCTAGATTAATAACTACACGAGTGCAATACCAAAACGCTCAGTCATACAGAGTGCAGAGGCGTAAACGCTCAACAGCTAATATCCAATGAGGCAAATAGAAAAGATGTGCGAACTATCCTGTGAGTGGTGCATTCCGAATCCACTTCCTTGCTTAAGGTATCTGCTATCATACAGCTTTATCTTTTCTCTGTGCGTAATCACGCGTTTATGTCCATATCATCTGGTAGATTTCCTCTGGATTACAAGCATTTGCTTGATCCTTATGAGGCTTCTACATATTATTCGTCCATAATGGGTTTTCCTCTTTTTTTTTTGGTTCCTGTCCTTGAATCGTTTCCCTGTCTTCACTGTATACTGTCTACTGTTCTCTGTTGAAGGTTCTTGATTTCCTTAGCCCGTTGGTTTAACTGCGGCTCTTCTCGTCCATCTTCGAGGTAATCCGTCTTACTGTCCGTAGAATGGAGTTGACTACTTCTCGCGTTCCTAACACTACTTGTCTACTTGCATGGGGTACCGTACTGATACATTACTACTTACCCGACTAACTCATAAGTAAGTCTGTCAGGCCCACATGCTCCTAAACGGAGTGTGGTCGTCCCGTGTCTCGTTTAGTAAACTGGTAATGTCCGTCACACGGTTGTTGTAAAGTATTCTTTTGTCAATCTCCCTTTGATGGATATCCCTTTTTTTTTCCTTCTTCTTCTTCTTCCTTCTTCTTTTTTTTTTCTTTTGCTTGTTTTTTTTTTGTGTAATAGTTCATGTTATCAGTTATCCTGTAATAAGTGATATTGCCTTTGTGGCAACCGTGGTAACTTGTATCATAGACTAGTATTATTTAACTCGGTGTAAGTAAAATCCGTGCTATATTAGCAAACTTGTTTCTCCCCCCCTTTTTTTTTTTGATCTCATTGAGTACAACACATCTTTTTCCTTTTTCTCCCTGTTTTTTTTTCTAATCATTTCTCATTCATAGTTCATATTCGTCCCCTCATCCATGTAATTGGATGTATTGCAGATTGTATAATAGCTTGAGCCACTTGGCTCTTCACTTCCCAACCATCCTCACTGACGGTGGTGCATCTACAAAGGGTGTGCTTGTCCATAAGGAATAAACATGTATCACTAGTAGTGATTAGCATTAAATGCCGGTATACTCTGATGGTATTTGGCTAGTAGCCCTGTCTGAAACTTCCTCAAACATTTAAACTGGTGTGTTTTACAGTCATAGTGGCTGTTTAATTTGTCCAGTTGCAATGGTTGGACTAACGGTCCTTCCAAAAGGTCGCATAGGTTTCTTGAAATACCCCGAACTTAAATATGGTGATTAGAATTT
Organism: Limonium bicolor; assembly: GCA_023374045.1. Taxonomy (NCBI): domain Eukaryota; kingdom Viridiplantae; phylum Streptophyta; class Magnoliopsida; order Caryophyllales; family Plumbaginaceae; genus Limonium; species Limonium bicolor. The sequence continues at coordinate 203,538,008 of CM041776.1, forward strand.
TAATACAGTATTTAAGGGCCTAATAGTGCCTAAGTAATTTTTGGTAAGGAAAATAAATCCAAAAGAAATAAGAAAAACGCTTAGAAAGTGGAAAACGCTAAAATAAGCGTTAAATAACCATAGGAGGTACGAGACCTCGGTTATAGTATCGTAAGGATTCCTAGTGCTTATTCATGCCTAAATAGTATACAGGAATGATTCCCGAAGACAACGGATCCGAAAAATGTATTAAAACGCTAATAGAGCTTTAGCGCACGTTTTTCGAGAAAACCCGAAAACGTGATTTTAAGTGGTCAAACGAACCCGTAAAAATTATAAATCGTTAAATAACTATAAATAAACATTAATGGAAGTATAATAACCATTAAAATTAAAGAAACGAGAAAATTCCGGAAAACGGGCCCGGTTAGTGAATAGTGCTAAACCGGGTAAATTAACGAGCGTTTTCTGTAAAAGACGAAAAACGCTCCCAGCTCATGTATATTAGTGGGCCGGTTTTTAAGAGAGTAACAAGCTCTCTCACACACTTAAACTAGCTAGAAATAAGAGAGAAACAAATAAAGTAAAAAGCAAAAAGCAAAAAGTAAGGTAAAAGTACCTTACCTTTCTCCTCTCCCCCACTTCTTTCCTTCCCAGCCGGCTCCCCTCCTTCTTTTCCCCTTCCTCTCGTTCTGGAGCTGCTCCAATGGCGATTTACAAGCCCCCTTCCAGCTCCCCACTTCTCTCCCTTGTACAAGACAACTCCTTGCTCCAAATCAAAAACAAAGTGCATATTTGAACTCCCCTCATCATTCTCTATCATTCCCTCCTTTTAAAATTCCAAAATGATGAAGTTCAATTTCGTGGGTATACCCCATTGGTGAAGAAAATGGCATTGTTGTGGAGCTTGGGGTTCTCTCTCTCTTAAGGTAAAAATATTCAAGAAAAATCCATTTTTTCATTCATCTCTCTTGACCGATTTTGCTCCTTGTAACACCTTGTTCTCTTCTTGCTTTGGAGCATTGTTTCATATATCCAATGGTGGAGTAATCCCCTTCTTGATTCAAGGGTGAGAACCCCTCTCAAAAATCTCCAAAGTTAAAACCCTAACTTGTGTTCTAAGCCTTTTTATTGAATTAGAATTCTCTAAGGGTTTAGAAGGATAATTAAAATGCATTTGTGTGTTTCTTGGGTGTTGGGGTGGAGTTTGACAACTCCATTCCCATTTGACCGATTGTGACCAAGAAGAGGAGATGAGAAGCTTGGAAACAAAGAATGGAGAAATAAGGTAATTAAGTTACCCTAATGCTATTTTGAATGCTTTAGGATTTGGGAATGGGTAAACAAATAAAAGAACCTAAACTATTGTATTAATATTGAAGATTATGAAGTTTTGAGTATTTGCGAATTAGTAAGTGAATTGTAGGCCTTGGAGCCAAGTATATTGTGTATGAGGATTGGTATTGATGTTTGGTAGTGTATTGATGTATTAAGGATTGTTGTTATTGCTGGTAGGACCCTTGTATGGGTGTGGCTAGAATAGGAATGATTTGGATGAGAAAGGGTATGTGTGGATGTGTAAGAATTGTAGGTGAACTATGGCAAAATTTTGGTAGGAATTGTGCATTAGTGGATAACTTGGTGAATGGGAGAACCAAGGTGTGTATTGGAGTTAGTAGAGATGTTTAGTAGCTATGGAATGGTAATGGTAGTATGAGGAATAAGAAGATGAAAATCTGTAGCAAAGAGTATCAAAACACATTGTAGAAACTAGGAAAAACTAGTGTGCAAGATTTGGTAAAAGAGAGTTGGACTTTGGTATAGGTAGTGTAGTTGATTGGAAAGGGATTGGAATGGTAAGATGAAGTTAGGACAAGATGCAAAATGCAAAGAGGAGTAAAGGAAATGCACAAGGGTGCTAACTGTAACCGAGAGGAAGAAAAATCTGTAGAAATGGAGTAAGTATTGAGTATGGATTTGAATAATGTGTTTAGGAGGTTTGGGACTGGATTAAGGCATGTTTTAGGATGCTTAAACATGTAGAAAACATGTGGAAATATTAGGAAATGATTAGAGGTGAATTAGGGGTTGAAAACTGATCAAAAACTGTAAATTTCGATAGTTCCAGGGTTGGTCCGGGTTGCCAACTGGAACGCAAACCCGGACGATAGCAAAAACTAGGCAGAAGGCCATCCCAGGGGGTGGTCCGGGTTTGTAAACCCGGACCACACATAAAATTAGGCAGAAACTTATTCTCGGACTTGGTCCGGGTTTGTAAACCCGGACACAAACCCGGACCAGTGTAAAACATGCCAGAAAGTACTTTTAAGTGTTCTAATGATGGGGAAGTGAATGGTATTGGTTTTAGAAGTTGTTAAGGCCTTGTTTGGTGATATTTAAAGGCCCTAAGAAGTGTAAACAAGTTTGAGAAGTCATTAAGAAAGTTGTAGGTTTAAGAACATTAAGTTAAACCGAAACAACGGGACAACGGGGTAAGTACGGGAGTAGTAATTATTGATGTATCGTATGAGCATAGCATTAATAGCAATGTTTGAAACATTACCAGTGGAACAAATGTGAACCAAGGTACAAGGGAACACATGGTAAAGCTAACTCCGGTGAAAGGTATGATTTTCTCATGCCCCGTATGCTAACCGAGTTACATTGATTTGTGTGCTGTATGCCGGCTAATCAAGACTAAAGCATGAAAATGGTTTATTGCCTTTCGTTGTATGTCTTGTTGTATGTTGTGTGAGCTAACCTTTCTTGATTGATTGTATGGCTTCACTTAGTGCGTAGACCGACTCTTAGATGAGTCTTGTTGTGTAGTGACTCGTAGTAAGAGTCACGTTGTGAACTAACAGAACCGTAGAAACGCACTATATCAACAAACCAATAACCGGTAACACAAATCAAGGAACTCACTAGAACGTGAGAGAATGTACGGGAGTAGTAACCTCCCGATAATGTTAGGGAACCGAAGTGAATAAACCACAAATAGTAAGTAGTGGAAGTGTATAAGTAACCCCTATTAAAGGAATCATTCTTGGTGCAAGATACGAGCCATGAGAGTAGTAAAGAATGACGAGGGATCTTCAAACCCCTTAGCAATTAGTCGACCCATTATGAGAGGACCCGACTGAAGTAAGTAATGTCCCGAACATGAGAGTATCCGATATGTCGGGGAAACCCTTAAACCTGAGGATACTAGACGGTAGTAATTCCCTAAGCCAGTGGAGGTTATCGAGAGAGATACTTCTAGGCTAATCCGTGAGATTGTATTATACTCTGAGAAGAGTGTTGGGAATTGAGTAGTCCGGTGAGAACGGACCTTTGAGTAATTGAGGAGCTAAGAGTATAGCCCTCGTATTGTAGGTCCGGTGGCGAGTCTTGTGTATGGCTCCGCCCGGTGGCCAAAGTAATGAGTATTGAGTATTGCGTATGTACGAGTAAAGTAATGGGTATTGAGTAAGAAGCGAGTATGAGTATGTAATGAGTACCAAGTATCGAGTATGTATGAGTAAGTATCGGGTATTGAGTACGTATGAGTAAGTAAGAAGTATTGGGTAGTGAGTATGCACAAGTATAGTAACGAGTACGGAGTAAGGAACGTATACGAGTAAGGTACTAGACATGGAGTGATGGGTATGCAAGGGTAAAGAGTAGGTATGAGTAGAGTAGCGAATATCGAACATAGTACGAAGAGTAATGAATGAATAACAAACATGAATGGTTGACTATCGAACTGTCTTCCTTAGTAAGAATTGAACTTGTATGTGTATGTAGATATTGTTGTTTGTATTGTTGTAGCATGAGTATGTATGTATGCATGTAAATGAACTCCATGTATATTCGACCAAAGTAGTCGATGTACGCGGTTAGCACGCGGTATATGCGAAGGTCATATTCAGCGTAAGCTGACCCCCTCGGGGGACCGTTTTTAGTGTGCAGGTACTCGAAGCTGACCACCGTTCGAGAGAGTAGGACGGGGACTGCTATGTAAGCATGGGTAGTCGTATAAAAGGGATTGTACTTGTAATGTGTTGCGAATTGGAAGTCCAAATTGTATCAGTAAATTGAGGATTGTAGTAGACTCAGTATAGTATTGTAATGGAGTTGAATTGAATTATGGATTGGTATGTAAGGGGAAGAATTGTATTGTGTAGAGCACTCGGTATGTTCAATTCATCAGACCGGTAGTATATAGTAGTGTAGCTAGCCTTGTTAGTCACGTGGGTGACTAGCGGCATTGTACACCCGCCGTTGAGTATGTATTATCCGCTGCGAAGGTAAGTAATTGTACAGTAAGGACGGTATTAGCGGTAGGGGTGTTACATTTCTAATCTCAGGTTTGAATGAAAAAGTTTGAAAACAGCTTTTTTTATAAGAGGTTAAAAAGTAGTAGTTGTTGCATTTGCAGTGGCTGTTACTGTTGCGGTCGCTGCACTTGCTGTAGCAAGTGCGCAAGGCAGATGGGAATCTCAGTGGCTTACTGTCATAACGCTTGCAATAGCAAGTGCGCCATGCAGGTGGAAATTCTGGTTCAGTAATTCCTGGTCTCATTGACTCTGTGTCGTAGAGTATAGGCTACATGGTAATGTAAGCATTAACATCCTGTTTATATATATCCATCAAGGTTTAAAGCTTTTGGTACTGAGTACACACAACTAATCCCAAAGTCTTACACAAAAGGCGAGTGGTCAATGACACACTCCCACATACTTATAACATAGCTCCTTCCAACATTCAAAGTAAGCACACAACATAGTAAGTAAAAGTCTTCCACCAGCGGTCTCATGGAGTTAGGATACTCATGCCCTATCTACTCCCTTGCCCTTCTGAGCTCCAGCATCAGTAGATGTCTAGCCATCCTGACCGCCTCGTGGTACTCCAGATCCTCCAGCTGAGGTCTTCTGAGTATTCTTTGGTGGCCTGTAATTACGGCTCTCTGGGTTCATCCGACATTCAAATTCCCTATGGCCCTCTTTGTGGCAACACCGGCACTCGACTTTGCGGCCTTCGCAGTCGACCCCTGGATGGTCCTTCCCACAACGCTTACAGTAAAAATGGCGCTGGGGCTGTCCGGTGCCTGATGATAGTATTTAAGTTTAAGTTAAAATCTGTTGATATAGGGGTTAAGATTGTATTTGAATTTAAGAGGTAGGTGTTCTCACCCTTAGGAGGTGCAGATCTCAGAGGCTTAGCATCAATAGCTGGGCCGGTCAACTGCAGGACAGGCTCTTTCCCTTTCTTCCCTGGTGACCCTGCTGCCCTTTCTTTGGAAAGAATTTCCTGTTTAAGGTTTCGGGTCAGCATTCGTAAGGTATTTAGTATGATAAGTATTTAAGCTTGGGTTAAGTCCTTACTTTCCCTTTTTCTGGCCATCGCCTGAAGATGCTCCTCCACCCTCAGACTCTCCTTCAGGGTTCTTCCTTTTCTTTGCCCCTAGAGTCTCTTCCCGAGTCTGGAGCATTAGCTCCGTCCTCGAGGCAGCGTCGTAACACTCCTGGAATCTCGTTAGTAAGTTCTCACAAGGTTATACGGTACTATAGTAAGTAAAGAATTTATGGCATTCACGTTAATACCTGTATGGTAGTGTGGAGGGTAGCACCCATCGCCATCTGATGCGAAAATAATAGTCCTCCCCGGAACTTCTCGATCTTTACGGTTTCTGAGTAATCCACACCGGGGATGAAGTCCAGTAGACCAATGAATCGAGCGTAATACTCGTCCACGGTCAGACCTCCCTGGGTCAATGTTTCAAACTCATGGCGCTTCTTCTGTTTGAGGTGCGCCGGGTAGTACTTCCCTCTTAGTAACTCAACAAAGGCAGCCCACGAAAAGTCGGGCGTAGCCAGGTGCTGGTCCTTGACCACCTCCACCAAGTGCTGGCTGCATCCTTCAGATGGAAAGCAGCAATAGCGACCTTCTTGTCGTCAGGTACCTGTAACGCTTCATAGGCCTTCTCATGTTCAACGATGAAACGTTCCAAGCTACGGAGTTTGGTTCCCCTGAATATGTAGGTGGTGGGTCTCTGTAACTGACTTCAGCCAGTTTGTTTCCCTGGGCTGTGGCGGGTGGGCTGGTGCTCCTCCTATCTGAGTACCCAGCTGTGCAAGAACGGCTGCAACCGTCTCAGCAACTCCTGGAATGCCGGGGTCACCGCCTCTACCTCTTCCGCACCACGCCCTCTAGTACCACCAGACATCTGTAGTACAGTATGTCACATAAATACTCGGTAAATTATCGAACACAACCAATAGATATTAAGTTGCCTTAAAGGCTATCCTGTCACGCATTTTGCGTTTCTAGACACAATATCTTTTGAGACGAATCGTCTCGTACCTCCTAAATGTTTCCCAATATTTCCCAAGTCCTAAGCTCACTGTCTTAACCAACTTTCTCGTCATCAGAGCGGTACTCCGCTCTGATACCACTTTTGTAACACCCCTCTGTTAGCAGAAATATATGTTACTATACTCCTACCTAGGCAGTGTACCTATCATTTTGGCGGAATAATGAATTGAGTGAGGGTTGTCGATCTCAGGGACCTCATTCAATTAACTGACAATTTATTAATCTAACTAAGAAACTAAACTAAGAAAACAGGAAATGTCACTTTTCAGGTTTTACTTATTTATGAAAAGAATAACTCAACAAACAATATAAAATAACGAAATAATAAATTGGTAAAATAAACTAAATAAAGAAATAAAGATTAAAACTCTAAAATTTAAGGAAGCACCCCGGATTGTCTGCAAACCTCCACTTTATTATCTATTATAAACTCTTCCCTCTTCTGAACTCAATCTGCAATAAACTCAGGAATCTTAATTAACCCGTTGACCGGTCCCTGTACAACGAATCCTAACTGGTAGAAATAACAAGCCGCAAACCATGCCCAAGTCAATTCTAATCAATCGCATATAACCAATCCCTATTGGAGACAGATTAACCTATAGGCAAACCATGCTTCTAGTCGTTAATCCGGTTTAACTTCCTATGTCTTGTTAACTAATCTCAGCGCCGCATTTTGATTAGAAAACTATAAATATTGCTTTAATAATTAGCTAGAGAATTAAAGCGCACGAAGAACAGGAATTAAACTACTGCAATTATAATCGAGAAAAAGATTACAAAATAACTATAAAAATTCGGTTTGCTACACCAACCCGGGGAGCTAAATTAACTACTCAAACATAATCATAAAAGTAACAAAAACAACAAAGGAAGAACACTTGACATATTAGACAAAAAGGAAGAAGAAACCCAATTAAGAAGATTTTCTGCTCCGCCTTCTGTCTTCACATGTCTCTACATTAATCCCCTGTCAGTAGTGTGGTATGGTAACAATGGTGGAATTGTGGGTGTGCAAGGAGAGATTGAGAGGCCGAAGCCTCTCTCAGGTGTGGCGGCGTACAGAGCGTGAATGTCTCGTTTCGTAGCCCTAATATCGATTTATATGCCGCTCCATAAATTATCTTCACCTTCATTATAATCACGTTCCTATAATCACGTGATAATTTATTCCTCCTCAATGTTGTAGCCGTCGATGAATACCCTCTTCTAATGTTGCCGCCTCCAATCTTTATCAAACTGGTTGCTTTAATTAAACGTATCACTTGATTATTTAATCAAATGTCTTAACTGTCTTCAGATAAATAATGATGCACCTGAGCATGAGTGCTTGGCTGATGTGGCTCATGGATCGTGACATTGATGTGCTGTAGCAGAGTGAATTATGCTGAAGTTCGACATGCAAATGTGTTGCATATATATATTTACATATCTCACAACAAATGTAGATCTAAGACATTTTTTCCTGCATTTGACACATAAATATAGCAGTTCAAATCAAAATATAAATCTAAGGAAAAGTATGATAAGTGTAAAATATGACATGAATTGTTAAAAATAGGAAAATTAAAGCTCTAAAGTATATATTTTGCACTTATCACCCTCTCCATAATCGAGATAATCCCTCACGTAGCAATAAATAAAACGTCTCGCAGCGGAAAAATAAATACAATTACAAAACTCACACGGGTGTCACCGGCCATTACTCGTCCATGCGAGCAACGTAGCCAAACCACATCCAACTTCCAAAATAAAAAAACTGCTAACCGCAGTGATAACGAGAAACTCCTATACATCAAACTAAGTCCATAACCATAAACATTGACAAGTGAGCGTCTACCCAATCCTGAAAATACATAACCTTACCATAAGACCATACACCATCTTCATTACCATACAACATCTCCAACTACCATGTTCCTGCTCTTCAGCTCCGACAATGATCAACAACCTGAAATGGTGTAGTATCAGCGATAGACGCTGAGTATGCCGGGCCTGGACCCTAATGGTCACTTGTCATTTAACCATCTATTATTAGATTGGTTTCATGCTTTTCCTTTTACAGTATAATCAAAACTGAAGCAAAATGTATAATATACAATCAACCATCCAATATTCATAAACATTAATCATCCATCCAAACCAAGCATTCATAGAATATTTCAAACAACATTTGTATATCGAACGTATCGAGCAATAACAACAATATTTTGTACAATGTACAATCGTCGTAGTGTTCACCCATCCACTGTCAATTTATTTTAGTTTGGCTTTCAAGCCCCTCAATTTGACAATGTTACATTCTGCCGGTAGCGTACAGTTCCCATAGTTAATTTACCTTAGCCTTGTAGGCTCCATCCAACCATGTTTAATTAATGTCAGTAGGGCGTCATGTTAGGACAACCCGTAACCTCACCATGGACAGTAGTCCCCCGTACACACAAAGGTGCTCATTTCGCCAGAGGTCCGGAGGCCCCTGACTCACTTATGTCTCGTAAGACGTCCATAAAAGGCCGTAGCCACCTGATCCACGAACCTATTTGGGCTCGTTGGATATAACCTGGAGCGGAATCCAATAGGAACCCCTCAGTGATCACAAATGCGCAACCAAGTAGTTCGTAAACTACCGGGATTCCTCACCTCAATCTCATACCATCACTCTCATAATGTTAAGATCTGCTCTTAGTCTTATGGAGAATATTTATTAACCAGCGGCCCAATGGGTCACGCATACCTAGAAGTCATCTAGGTGATATTTATGTTAGAGATCCATGCTCTAGAGACCGACAATGTCGTGACTCGTTCCTAAGTGTTTTTACTTAGGTTACCATATCCTTAATATTAAATATCATGGTATTATATCAAGTAACCGTCATGTCATCACAACGCATATGTATGTTTATATAAGTCGATCTATAGTCGACGTAGTGTTAGTCCCGTAGACTCTCGTGCATAATAATTAATGCAGTAGCACCATCACATACATGCATCCACACATATAACACACAAGTTATATCAACCAAATCCGAGCCCAAGGAGCAACCTTAGGTCAACTCGGCAAACCCCTTTACATCCCGTTCACCCTGATTGTATTACGGTGGAGTATGAATCTCAAGATCCTATGCTCCGTGTAGTCTGCTAGCTTGTCAAGCGTCCTTGTCAGAAGTATAATCTAACACGTATAAAATAAACTATACGTCAGTCTCCATGACTAACTACATCCGGTATTTCCGAATAATAAGCAACCCCGACAGTTCACCCTCTGTTTCTACAGTTGTTGTTACGGGTTTCTCTAAAACGTCGGTTTGTTACTTAAAACGCGTACGTCAAAACTATTCCAACTGTTAAGTTTAGTTCCTTATATTTCTTTTAATCTTATCCACCTCTAGTTTAGGTACGTAACCTATAGTTGCATGTATGCATGCATTCTTGTATTATATTGCATTCTAAAATTCATAACTTATAGTTCGTAACTATATTTTTTTTTTAAATAACCACCACCATTAATCATATGGTTTTCACACCAAAATATATATATCTATATCCACCTTATATACATTATTCTTGTGTATGTATATATTTACCACGTAGGTAATTCCCATGAGTTTAATAAACTCTTATATTTTATGTTACTTTTTATCATCTTTTATTAGATGATTATTCCCATTAGTTGTATCATATTGTACGACTTATAATAAGATTATTATCCTAACATGAGTAACATTTTATGTTGTATAATTACAACTTCTAAGGTTTATTCAATAAATACCTTAGTTTATAACTCCCATTTATTTATAGTTTGTCGCACTATTTTATGTGAGTACCCTTCCTTATATTAATTCCATCTAAACCACCTTAATACCATTTAATTGTCATAACATTTACAACATAGTAGACCGTAGTCTAAAATTCATTTTCCAACCTTTATATTTTCGGTATAGCCCTTGAATTTATTTAAATTCCCTTTTTGACCACATAACATTATGTAATGTTATACAAAAATACTAATATCATTTGCTATGATATTTTTATTTCCTTTAACTTATAATCTATAGTTTTTATATACAAAACTATTGTGTATTGCCTCATAGGCACATATTAAACTTATACTTTCCCTTAAACCATAATTTCCTTTATTTACAAAATCCCCTTTCTTTTACCATGTTATATATCCCATTTAATATAACATTTCTAACTTATAAAAGAGCATAACCTATGGTTATTTTTTGTAAATTCCCGAACAGACCTCAATATACATTTTATATTGTCATTAGGCCCAATTTATAACATATAGTTTGATAATATCATTAAAACTATATATTATACATATATCTCAACAAATACTCTTATATAATTCTAAAAATCTCCAAATTTACCAAAGGGTTATAAATATCCTTATTAACCCATATACTCTTGGTATTTTACCATTCCACCACCTATATTTCTCCAAAGTGTCATAATGACATAATAACTATATATTATACATATATAGTTTATTTTAATTCCAAAACACCCATTAAATTCCTAAAAATTCCTAATAGCCCATGGGTGTTTAAAATACCATTGTACACCCTTTATTTTTGTAATAACATATTTACCACATATGTTATAAAATATTACCATTAAATACTATCTTATTATAAGACCTTAAATAAGTTATCTAACTTATCTAATTTGGTCAAAACCTAGCATATGGTCAAGGTTGACCACCTTAATTTCCTTGACCACCAATTCCTTATAATTACGGTTTTCACCCAAACTTTCTAGAAATCACCATTTAACCCCAAAACTTTATAAATCTTATAAACTTTATTTTAACTCCTTTTTAACTCTAATTTGCGACCTTATTATTCTAAAGCCCCCCAAATTAATTTAATTACACCTAATACCCCATTTATTTTCGGTAATGCATTTATACTACTAAACTTAATTAAAAGCTTGTAAATGCATAAATAAAATGGCCTAAAATACATGGCCTTATTACAAACATTTGCTCACAAAATAAATTACACATAAATGTCCCAAAATACATATAAATTTTCGGCCTCACCATAGATTCTTTGTTTAATTACCAAACTTCCACATAATGTCTTAAATTTGACACTTATGCTTGTTTAATTAGTTATAAAATTTATTAAACCATTCCTTAAGCATTTTAAGGTCAAACAAGACCTTGTTTTTCTCCTTCACTCACGACAATTAATATACACACACTTAAACTTGTGTTAATGTATCAAGTTAAGGTTTTAAGTGATTTATACCTTGATTTAGCTTAGGTAAAGCCTTGTTTGGGTTCGCCACCTTAAGGAGAAATTCACCACAGCTTGTTTTACATGTTTTCAAACAGAGAACAAGGCCTAGTTAGTCTCCAAGCAAGATCTAACCATAAGAAGTAATTTAATGTAAGATTTAAGGCAAAAATCACCTTAAAAATGTAAGGGAAGTTCTAAGTGGTTTCGACCTGAAAAAACACACCACAAGGTGTTAGATCCACCATATTGACATAGGAAATAGTTAGATCTCGAAATGCTACCTTGTTGTTAGGTTTTACCTTGGAAAAATGCCTTAAAAAGGGTATTTCCTTTGGATCTCGACCATCCTTGCTCCAAATGGCTAACCAACAGATTCCAAATGAAAAGGAGAAGAAGATGAGGCTATGACCAAAGTTTCACAGCCGAACTTGAAGGGAATCAAAAGTTATGAGCTTAAAGCACATTTTTACCTTAAAATGTAGATTTGGACAACCTTGGTCCCTCTACTGGTCTCAACCGAGTTTAGCTCTTGTTCTAACCTTAGAACACTGAGAATAAGCCATAGGACAGATGAGCCACGAAATTTAGGTGTTGGTAGTGAAGAGATGAAGAAAAAGAGCTAAAATGACATAAAACACTTACATTAAGAGCTTAGGAGCTAGGTTTGCCTTCCATGCTCAAGAACAAGCTTTGAGAGCTTCAAGGAAGGAGAGGGCTCGGCTGGGCAGAAGAGAATCGGACAAGGAGGGAGGAGAAGGTGGGAAAGGTAGAAATATGTAAAAGTAAATGTTACTATTCTAATTGGAGATTAGGTAGTAATTTGTCCCCAAAATCATTGTATGCTGTCTCCTCTCTTATTGCAGCCGATCTCCATGGTCCAAATGAGTCAATTAATTGACCATTGACCATGCTTGGTCAATATTGACTCATACGGGCCCCACTTTAGGGTTTTATTAATATTTTAATATTAAATTTGTAAAAATTCGTAAATTTCTGGAATTAAATTCCTAATATCATATAATATGATATTTTATTATATTTAAAGGTATTTATAACATTTTAGCCCATTTAAAACCAATTTAGAAGGCGATTACACAAAAACGTGCTTTAAGGAGTTTTAGTGCACATTTTGTGTCGCAGGTGTTTTCTGGGCTTGGTTTTCTTTGAAAACGGTTTTGTTGTGTTCCTTACATGATATTTGATCATGTAATTCAATTTATATCATTTAGAGGTCATTTGATTTTTAAGGTTTTCCTAGAGCACCTTTTTGCCCTTTTTGACCTTGAAGCATGTAAATGCTTTTTTTTGTGTTGGAGTGTTGTCCACGGTTATAATATGTTTAGTAGTATGTTAATATGCTTAGGACAAATTTTTAGGTCCTAAGAAGTTTATTTGGGTATTTATTTACCCTTAACAGTCAAAGGGTGCAACATCTTGTTTTATGTTGACCACTGTTGTTCTCAGTTGACTTTTAAGGCATGTTTAGGCCTTAATTAATATGATTAAATATTTTATTCATGCTTTAATAATTTGGGGTAATTTCAGTTAACCCCTTGTGTTTATCATAATTACTGGTAACCACCTCGAGTTAAGGTATCTTTGACTACGAGCCCCCAAAGGCCCAAACTATATCTTTCTTAGTAAGAAGTTAACTACGTGTTGATTTATCAGCTTAATCACATTAATAATGTCAGACTGAACAAAAAGCACTACTTAATCTGTATTGTTATTTTCCTAAAAATGTCAACCTGGCCTCGAAAATGCATCTAAAGTGGGATGAGAGAGAGTTAGACGATGTTGATTAAGCAGTTTTGTTGTCCAGCCTTGCATTATTAATGTGATTAAGTTGATAGATCAATACGTAGTTAACTTTATAATAACAGAGTTATAGTTTGGGGGCTCATACTCAAAGATACCTTAACCTTGAGGTGGTTATCAATAATTATGATAAACACAAGGGGTTTAACTGTAATATCCCAAATCCTCAAGGGGTGCTGAGTAATTTACTCTAAAAAAATCCTTTTTTAAAATTTAATCAATACCATAAAAAGAATATTGAGTTCTAAATAAATAATTTATACCAATTTCCTATCAATATAGTACCATAATTTACCACAAATAAGTACCATAATTTTATCAAACATTTTTAAATTATTATTTTTCTATCAATTTAGATTATTTATTTTTTCAAAGTAAATAATTTTTTATATTGTTGATAAATTTTAAAAACTAAAATTTCTAAATATAATAATTTATTAGAAATGAAGCGACTGAGAATATATATATAATATACAATATTAAATAGTAAAGCTTGTTTGAAATGTAGAATAAAACGTTTATTATTTAACTTATTCTTTCTTTGGTAATCATTACTTGTTCCTAATAAGTTGCATATTATTATTCTGAAAATGTTTTATTCCACATTTCAAACAAGTTTTACTATTTCTCAGTCGCTTTATTTTCAATAAATTATTATATTTAGAAATTTTAGTTTTTAAATTTATCAGCAATATAAAAAATTATTTATTTTGAAGAAATAAATAATCTATGGTAGAAAATAATAAATAAAAAATGTATGATAAAAATTATAGTACTTATTTGGTATAAATTATGGTACTATATTGGTAGAAAAATTGGTATAAATTATTTTTTTAGAACTCAATATTTTTTTATGGTATTGAATAAATTTAAAAAAGGAATTTTTTTTTTCAATATTTAATGATATTTTCATTTTTTTATTTTTTTAAAATATTTTATTTTTATAAAGTTTTTTAATTTTTATAAGTTTTTTATTTTTATATAATTTTTTTAATTTTTATAAAAATTATATTTTTATTGCATTTTGATATTTTTATTAATTTTTAATATTTGGGGGCACATTGTGAATTTTAAATGTACTTTGTTAACTAATAGGAGTATTTTTGTCTTTTTATCTATAGTAACATTTCATGAACTTTTCAGAAAATATAATAACATTTCGTGACTTACTTTTTTCTAACGTCATTTCATGAATTTGCCAAAAATATAGTTGCATTTCATGCAATTTCCCCCCAAAAAAATTACTTGATGAAAGAGTTCTTATTATCCTGATCGCCCGAGGCGGCAACATATTTCTGTCTTCTTCTTCATTCTTTTCGAGATGGTAATCAGTTAGCCATTACGCGTTTCCTGGTAAGTGAACCCAAGATTGGTGGCGATCCTGTGCTTTATTCGGTGTAAGTTACTAACTTCAACTTGTTGGCTTTTTACTGTTGCCTAACTACTTTGCCGATTTATTAACCTCTTTGCAAACATAAAACGAGAATTCTACAGGAAAAATCCATCAGCATAACGTTAACATCCACCTCTAGTGTCATTTGAATTATCGAAACAGCTTTGAGAGCAAAACATAACCCAAGATGAGTTCGACTAAGATTCCTGATGTTGAGCTAAGTCATGGAGGAGTAAAGATGCCAGTTATAGGTCTAGGACTGGCAGTGTTCCCACGGGTGGCTCCAGAGGTCACAAAGCAAGCCGTTTTAGACGCCCTTAAGCTGGGTTACAGGCATTTCGACACAGCTTTCTTGTACGGCACCGAGGAACCACTCGGAGATGCCATAAGAGAAGCACTCTCTCTTGGTCTGATTAAGTCCAGAGAGGAGCTTTTCATCACCTCGAAATTATGGTGCAGCGACGCGCACCCTGGTCTCGTCGTCCCAGCTATCAGGAATCACTTAAGTAATTCTTACTCATGTGTCTTGCTTCCATTCTTCCCGTTTTTTCTATTTATTGGTTTTGTTTTCGTGGTCAATAAATTTCAGATATGTCAAGTCTGATTTGGGTTTGGTTAATTCCTTTGGTTTTTGAAGGAATTTGGAGCTGGAGAATTTGGATTTGTATCTGATACACTGGCCAGTGAGTTCGAGGCCAGGGGAATTTGGGTACCCAATTAAGAAGGAAGACTTTATGGCTATGGATTACAAGGGTGTTTGGTCTGCTATGGAAGAATGCCTCAAGCTTGGCCTCACTAAGGCTATAGGAGTCAGCAATTTCTCTTGTAAGAAGCTCTCTGATGTGCTTTCCTTCGCTAAAATTCCTCCAGCAGTCAACCAAGTAAAGTTACTATTCTTCCATCCAAAGTAATATAGTTTTTAGTCTGTATTTTTTTTTGTTTTTTTGAATTTCATTTTGTTGGTAAGCAACTCTGACGATATGTTGTAAAAAAAAGGTGGAGGTGAATCCTGTCTGCCAACAGAACAAGCTCTTAGAATTTTGCAAGAGGAACAAGATTGTTGTCACGGCTTACTCGCCTTTAGGTGCTGTCGGGACATTTATGGCTCCAATAGAGTTTTTGAGTCTGATGTACTGAAGGAGATTGCAAAAGCTAAAGGGAAGTCTATTGCTCAGGTGTTATCTGATCATCATCTACTTACCCGTTCTATGAAGTTATTATCACTTATATAATTGTACTTTCATCCTTTTTGCACGTCCGCTAGCCGTCTTGGTTGACAACTGTGTTACATCATCAGGTGTGTCTGAGATGGG
>CM041776.1:204991090-205149480 GCA_023374045.1 Limonium bicolor
AGGAAATAGAAAAAGAAAAAAAAATACTTCCTAACTCCTTAAATGATAATAAAACCGAAAGGACATCCATAGCCCTCCTTCACAATAAATAAATAAAAGAATAACTCTTCTAACCCTCATTCCTCAAAGTTATCAAGATAACATCCAGAAGAATGTCATAAACATTCTTATATAAGATTACAGTTTAATACGAACTCCCTTTGCGAATCAGAAAGAAGTAATACAAGATAAAATAAAATAAAAAAAAATCTGGGGCATAACAGTATGACCTCAAATAGGATCCAAAGTGGATTCATAAGTATTATAATGAAGTAAGGAACACAACAAAACAGTTCTCAAAAAAAAATTAAGCCCAGAAGCACCTTGCAACACAAAATGTGCACTAAAACTCCTTAAAGCACATTTTTGTGAATTACCTTCTAAATTGTTTTTAATGGGCTTGAAGGTTATAAATACATTTAAATATGAAATTATATCACAATATATCATATTAGGAATTTAATTCCAAATTTTACAAATTTTTACAAATTTAATATTAAAATATTAATAAAACCCAAAAGGGGGCCCACTTGAGTCAACATTGACCAAGATTGGTCAAGAGGTCAAAGTTGACCCCTTGGACCATGTGAGTTCGGCATCCATAAGCAAGAGAGACTCCATTTGCCACTTGCTTAGACCATGGACAAGACTCCAACATGTCTCCATAAATTAAGGGTTAACTTTTGCTTTTTATTAGTTTATACACCTTGGCTACATTATTGTCCCAATTGACTCCAAAACCGTGTGAGCCTTCCTTTCTCCTCCATTAGCCGACCTCTTGTCCCCTCTTATCTCTTTGATGAGTCATAATTCAACAACAAACATTAAACTAATCTAAAGTAGCATTTTAATCAAATAATACCCATCTCCATCATTCTCTCTCCCCAGCTTCATTCCAACCAATGAAGCTGCTCCTCTAAGCCCTCCCAAGCTCTCCCAACCGAAGCTCTTGAGCATATAAGGTAAATCCATCTTCTAAGCTTCTAAGTAATGGTTTAAAGCTTGTTTTTGACTCTTTTTCTTCATCTCTTCACCACCAACACTTAGATCTCGTGGCTAATCATTTCCTATGGCTTATTCTCAGTGTTCTAAGGTTAGAACAAGAGCTAAACTCGGCTGAACCAAGTATAGGGACCAAGGTTGTTCAAATCTACATTTTAAGGTAAAAACATACCTTAAGGATCTCTACTCCTCACCTGATTTTCTTCCTCTGATTTTTATGAGTTTACACACTCATAATCTTCATATTTCCATGTTCAATCAGTTGGTTATCCATTTGGAGCAAGGGTGGCCGAGATCCAAAGGAAATACCCTCTTTTAAGGCATTTTTCCAAGGTAAAACCTAATACCAAGGCAGCTTGTTGTTGTCTAGCTATTCCTTATGCCTATATGGTGGATCTAACACCTTGTGGTGTGTTTAAATCAGGTCGAACCCCTCTTGAAGTTCCCTTGCATTTTAAGGTGATTTTGCCTTAAATCTTACATTAATTGTTCCTTATGGTTAAGCTCAAGCTTGGAGTATAACCATATCTTGTTTTGGTGTATTAAACATGTCTAAATCATGTGGTGAATTTTCCTACAAGTGACCGAGTTCATACAAGGAGAAACCAAGGTATAAACACCTTAAAACTTATGATTTTACAATTTCTAAGCATATATATAAATATGGCCGAGAGTGAAATGATAAATATGGGTTATATTAACCTAGAAATGGAAAAAAATGACTAAGATAAATTAAGCTAGTCATTTAAGAGATTTAATTAACATAATGGTCAAATTATGACATTATGTGGAAAAATAATCAAATTAAAGTGAGGCCGTGAGTATATGTGATATTTTGAGATATTTATTGTGTAATTTATTTTGCAAGTTCAAGGTTGTAATAAGGCCATGTCATTAGGCCATTTTAATTTAAGTTTATAAGCTTATTTAGTTAGATTTATGCTTATATAATTAATTTCGGGGCCAAACATAATTACTGGAAAATATAAAGCCGTGGGCTTAATTTGGAGGAATTTAGGGTTCTTAAATGAATTTAATAAAATTATATAACATTTTATAAAGTTTTGTGTCAAAATAGTAAAAATAGAAAACTATAGGTTATATTTTGTAATTACCGAAAGGTTTGGGTCCAAGTTGTATTAGAAGTCAAAGTTGACTATATAGGAGACTTTGACCAAGTTTGGAGAATTTAAGAAATAAAATACTACCTTATAAGATAGTTATTAAATTGTAAAAGATTTATAAGTCTTGGGGTGATATGTGATTTCTGAAAACTTGGGGTACTAAATGGAGTTTAGTACAAACCTTGGGTATTAGGAATTTTTAGAAGTTGATTTGGTTAAATTTGGGATTTATATGAATTATATGAGTATAATATAAGATATTTCATAAAATTGTTACAAATGGGTAACATATGTGGTGAAACCGAGATTTAGAGAAAATATAAGGTTAATAATGATATTTATAACCTTTTGGTATAGTTTGGTAATTTTTGGAATTATATATGAAGTTTTATGAAGATATATGTATAATATATAGTGTTGGTGATATTAGAAACTATATGTTATTAAATGGGGTTATTTGGTGATTATAAGAAGTTAAGTGGTGGAAATTAAATTTAAATAGACCATGGGGTCTGTTCGGTTATTTTGAGAAAATATAACCATGGGTTATAATTATGTTAAGGAATAAGGATTATAATGTAAGGTATATACTATAAGTGTAACAAGGAAATGTAATTTGGGGTTGATTTGTAAATTATGGGAGTTTGGTGGGAATTAATTAATACCGAGAGTTTTTAGTGCTGTACGGTATTTATAACAATATATAACTATAGGTTATAATTGTTTTAATGACATAAATGTCAAAATACATGTTATATAACTATAATATAACATTATGTAAAATGTGTGGTGGATTTTGTAAATACTTGAGAAAGATAGGTCCTGTTCGGAAATATTAATATTTTTGAATGAAATTTATAATATGGTTTTTAATGTTATAAGAGTTATAACATTTATAATATAAGAAGTATCATTAAAAAGAATGAATATATATTATAAGACTTACCATGTAATGAATAGTTCCATAATACATGTATATAAATAAATATATGTTATGGTGACATGGTTCAATAACTATAAATTATCATAATTAAATGATAATAGATGAAGAGGAAGGAATTATAAACATTGGATATGGAATTCTAATGTTAAGAAGTTTACATGGGATAATAAGGATATATGTGATTCAAAAGTATTGTTTGCATATGAATTATACCACATTAAAAAAAAAAGAGAGACAAACTTTGGAAAAATAATACTAAGGTGAGATGTATAGTGCATG
Source organism: Limonium bicolor (assembly GCA_023374045.1). Lineage (NCBI taxonomy): Eukaryota > Viridiplantae > Streptophyta > Magnoliopsida > Caryophyllales > Plumbaginaceae > Limonium > Limonium bicolor. The sequence continues at coordinate 204,994,478 of CM041776.1, forward strand.
GCAAAGAATCATACATGCAATAAGGAAACAAACTATACGACATACAAGGGTATGTTAAGTCACATGCGATAACAAGTTCAACAATAAGTATATTAATATAGAAGACAAGACTATGCATGTAACATAACACTTTTTCAATCTCGAGTTAAACCGAAGACCCGACAAATATTGACAGTTTATAACGGGGGGTTAACCAGAGTTTTAGTGATGGTAGGGGTACCGTAGATATGTTGTTATACGGGATGCTAATCAGTAGCATTATGTATGTTTGTTGTTAGAGTTAGCGACGCACGGAGCATAGGAACTTGCTGATCATACTCCACCGTAACTCATCAGGTGAACGGTATGTTATTTATATGGCTTGATTGTCTCTGAGGATTTCCTCAGTTCAGACATTATGTGAAAATCTATGATAAGATTGAATGTCTGCTTGTGTGAATTAATATGCTTGAGTTGCGTATTATGCTGCTTTGTTATTATTACTGTTGTGCGATAACAGTACTGTTCGTATATATGAACATATTATAAAATGAACTAACGGCAATGATGCTATCTTATATGTGTAATATAAGGAACGTAAGTAAAACGTTGTAGCATTAGGGTAATAAGATATATAAAATATCTGAGACTTATATATACGGAGCTTGCATTGGCCTTTTAACGCCGCTCTCGTATCTAGCACTGGATCCCGAGTCAACATACTCAGGATTGGACTACGACCTTAGTCTGTTGTGTTAGAGAAAAAAAATAATAAATACAGAAAAGCGATGCGATGGTATCGATTAGTTTATCAAGAGGATGAGGCTCTTGCTGTGAACTGTGATCCATTAACGATACTAGGATACCGAGTGGTAACCGTAAGTATCTGGATAAATTTCCAATGAACTACAGATTGTTCGTAGGACGGAGACTCTACCGCTGGAGTGGCTATTGCCGTGGGTGACCCGCCATAAAAGATGGGTAACTTAGAGACATGTCGTTCTAACGAGACGTTGTCATTAGGCGTTACTGAACAATTACGAACGACTATATTAACTCGCACGTTAGGCGAACATTATTTGGGCTTGTATGCCAGACGGGAAGTTACACTCATTTGTAATTCTCGTTATTTCGCCTTGTTGCTCAGTGGTTATGCTTTATAAGTATGTGTGGTATGTTGATGGTTTTGTTTGAACGAGTCATTGTGCTCATATTGTGTGTTGTGTACTGGTTGAGTCGAGTCGCTGTACTCATGAGTGGATTATGGTGGATTGTTTGGTCGAGTGAGTCGCCGTACTCATTATGAATATGAACTATTAAGTGTTTATTGGAGTGGAGTCTCTGTGCTCATAATAAGCGTTGTAACGCTTTCAGTGGTTTATTACGATGCGATGCGTGAAGCCGGGGGCTTGTTTGTTTTTTGAGTTTACTGCAATATATATTGTTGCTTACAGTTTTTAACATTAAACTACTGCATGAAAATGAACTGCATGCTCTCGACCAAATAACTGAGGGTCCGAGGGGGCATGACAGTCATGTAGTAACATACTCAGCAGGGGCTGATTCATACCACAACAACCATTTTTGTAGGTATGCAGCTTCCGGTGTCGACAAAGAGAGTGACGCGCTGGGTAGTTTGATTACAGTTATTTGAACATGCACTGTTGCATTTTGATACGAACCTAGAAACGTGTATAGGTTTGGATACTTAGAAAGCTCACTGTGAATGTATTTTATCTTGGTTTGGGAAGTTTAGATCTATCTCTTGTTGTCACTGTGGGAAAATGTTTCGTATTTAAGATTACATCAGTAGGCACGTTATTACCTGTAAGGGCGAGTAAGAACGGTGACACCAGTAGTACAATTGTTGAGATTACCGCTGCGATTACATTGTTAATTAAGTTGATTAGGAGCCGAATAGAGTAGGGGTGTTACACTAATGTTCAATGAACGGGATAGAATTCCTAGAACAATCATCATGGCTACCGGGAATGTTATTCTTCAGTTAAGAGGATGTTTGACCCGGTCTAGAACACAAGGAGAAAGTATCAACGGTCTACCCAAGAACAATACACTATAACTCTAAATGGGATAGTTCAAATACGGTACCGCAAGGCGGTGTAGTTGATACAACATATCATAAACATTAGTCAGATGTAATGGCGTAACCTAACAACACCCAAGAGCAATCCTTAAAGGGTGTCTGAGCCAACAACAGTTGAACGAAGTGTCGTGATAAGAATACGGAAGCTAAAATGAACGCTCGGTTAGAACACCGAAGGGACCCACTTATCAGGGGATACCCTGAATTGCCAAAGAAAACCGATTAATGTCAAGATACCTGAAGGGCCTCCCATGAACGGAAGCGTGATGTAACGACCTTGTCATGGAACCCAGTACCACCTCCAAACCATTTGATGGTATACAGAGAAGTGGAAACTCGTATAAACAGCCTATAAGGAGCATAGCTCGAAGCAAGGTGGCTTAAAAGCCATGAACTAACTACGTTATGTAGATTCAAACGGTTGCAAAGCCCACATTATATAATATTAAGAACTGCAAAGAATGACACCCGTAGGAGAAGAGATATTATTTCATACAATGAATAGAGCAGCAATCGAACCACTCGATTTGAATTCAATGTAATGAGCAGAGCATCAGCCTCGTATACAGTGGACAAAGCTTTAGTTGCCCTTCCTACTCCCCGTAGTAACAGTAGTATCGAGACATAAAGACCTCGATATCATGAGGCCACTAATGCGGTGATTATGTGGACCCTCCAGAAGAAGGCTATCACCTACTAATATACTGAAACTTGAGCATAGGATTATTGCCAAAGAACAATTTGAACGAGAAAAGGAAAATTCCAAGAATCGTATGAATGAAAAGACTTTGATAGTAGTGGTTGAAAACCAAAGAATAATCGGTTTAGAAGCAAACACATAATGTGTACAATGTGGATTGTAGAATGACAACGCTGAAAGAGCAAATGACGAACCATTGTATGAATGGTGGAAGTACTTAAGCAGAGGCTAACATAGTAAAACCTTGTCGTGAGACTTGTGAGTGAAATAGACCTCTCAATATGAGCTTTCACTTATTAGTGATGGAATACCCTTATATTAGAGAACGGGACCCGTAAACCCTTGAAATTCCTTAGGACATCCCAATGATGGACATAGGAAAGTAAGACCGCACAGCTAGACCCTATATTCAATGCCAGGATTTAGAAGGCAGTAAATGTCAAAACAAGCAATGTAAGTGCGTAATACGACATCAAATGACCAATGCTCAAAAGAGCTTGTGATCCAATGGATTACTCCTTCTTTAGCCAACCAAGTTACTTAGTAAACAATATGATAAGTGATGAAAGAATGTGAGGGAGACTACCCTGCACATGAACCTAAATTAGAAGTATAACATCTTCACATTAAAAAAAAATAATTTTACGGTTTGATACGACAATAGCCATACACAAGAACCTAGAGAACTCCCAGTGTGTTTACACCACGAAGGGATTGAATATAAGACGAGATATTGGAGTGAACGGTTGAGGATTTGTGCCAACAATGGGAAAGGTATAAAGGCAAGCTACCACAGTAGTAGAGGCCGCGAAAACATTACCTACACAGAGAACAAGAACATGGTGCGCTGCAAGCGACCATTATGTGAATATAATTGGATAATGATATAGAAGACAAAATGACCTATGAGCTAGACTCAGTGTTGATGATAAACTAGGGTTGGTAGACAGACTGGGCATGGAAGCCTATAGTCTGAACCATATGACAAGGATCTCACAGGAAACACATTGTTCATTCCTATTACAATTGCATAAGGAACTGAAAGCGTATCCCTAGTGGATCAACCTGATAGGAGGAACAATAGCTTGGGACAAGAGTACCCGATTGCTAAACAAACAACCATACTAAATGCGAAAGACTTGCAAACGCAACAGTGAATATGGTGCAAGCCAGTTTAAGCGTAAATTTAGCAATAAACCGTGCGGCCTCTCGGCCAAAGATGCACAAGGAAAGTTGGAGATGTCAACAGTCACAACCCGTAAATTCCATCGGAATAAAAACGGAAAGAAGCTTATGAATGCCATAAGGACCGATGCATATGAAATGCAGGGTCGTACAATGGGAGAATACTTTTACAAGAACCAAATAGGTGAGCATAATACAAAAGCCACCGATAACGGAGGAAACACTATATATAGAGTAGTAGCTCGACCTCAACCGACAACAAGTCGGAGGAACTAAGTGAGTAATCATAGAGGTATACAGCAGTATGCAAAATAGATTTCTAGAAAACTGGATAGAAAATCTATAACACAATGAGTTCGCATACGGTAAGAGATACCACGCACCGGTTGAGAAACTGTATATCCCAAGATAGAAGGGATAAGAAGTAGATGTGTAACACATTTAGAATAATGAAAAGGATGAATTGAGCTCTAAAGTTATCAGAGTCGCGCAGCAAAAGCTAGTGGGCCCTAGCTCAGAGGTTTAATGTACCTAGTGAGTAGAAGAGAATGGCTAATTATCAATGCCTCGAAGCTTGATAGGCCAGAACCGAACCGTTTATGAGTAAATAAAGTCCAATGAGAATTCTTGGTGCAGGGACTAAACTGTCAATATGGTTACGACCCTTTGACCAGAATACATTGTATAATAGACCGCATGGGAGCTAAAACGCTTCAGGACGCCTGAATCTATTGAACCAATGTTCAATGATAACATATGGTAGATTACGTGGGCTTAATCCCTTTTAAGGGGGTAGAGCGAAAAACCACTTAGTGTATGTTTCACGTATTAAGTACGTAAACTACAGTGTGCATAGCACAAATGAAATTTTTTTTGATGATTGGTACGCACGTTACATAAACATATGCACCATTCATAGCCTAGTTATGGTTATTGCGCACAAGAGATGCGAATACCATGTATATAAGTATACAAATCTTGTTAACTCGGGTGTGAGTATACAAGAAGAAAGGAGTTGAGAAACTCCTGGGGAATGAGAATCCCTATAGTATGTGTCTAGCTGAGATTAGACATGGCATTGTGATGCATGAGTCGGTATGAAACCGATGTAGAACCTAGAGGGAATTGAGTTCCCTAGGTGATTGTTTTGAGGCAAATTGAGAATGATTGGTGGACTGAGCTCCACAAGCATTGTATTTCTTAGATAAATTACTTGAGATGATTGATAATAATGGATGAAAGGAGTAATAGTTGATGAAATGAGTCCCATAGGTAGTGAATTCCCAAGTAAATTAACTGGAAGTAAATTTAGGATGATTGATGGACTGAGTTTCATCCTTTGGAGATGTATTGATTTGTGATTATAACTAGGAAGAGTAAAAAGATAGAAAATAGAAATAATGAATTATTTGATTGTGTGAAATTGAAGTGGGAAGTCGAACTTGATCCTGATCAGATCAAGGGAAACTGAACACAAATTGAGGTGAAAAGATAGTTCGACACTGATGCTGATCAAATCAGGGCCGAATAATTCTTGAAGCTCCCTTCAAGTGGCCACAAATAAACACGCTTAGAATAGATGTAATGAGCATAAATTGGATTGGGAGCTGATTGTGTTTTCAAAAAGGACTTCTAACCATAATTTGCAAAAAGGATTTTCCTTTAAACTTGTGTGTTAGGTATTTTTCCAAGGCAGCGGGACATAGAGAAGTCCTGTGTCAAGGGATGACCTGCAGTGCTTGAGGGATCACTCGACATAGGGGAGGACTGTGTGCCTAATTGTCTGCGGATGGACCCCCATGGAGAGGAAAAGAAAAAGTATTTTGCATTTGAGATAACATTGCGTAGTATGTAGGTATACATTTGTTTAGCACAGTGTAACAACCAGTGAGTGGATTGTAGTGCTGATTGTAATGCTTGCATTTAGTAGTGTGCTGTATTGGTGCTACGTATTGTGCTTGCGTTATAGTGTATGTGAACACCTTTTTTGGACAGATTTGAGATTCTGTAAGGAGTAGTAATGTATGATTTTGAATATTGAGATGTCAAATAAATAAATATAGTAATTCACCAACTTCGACCAACTTTGAGGGTAAAGTTTCTTAAGGGGGTAGATTGAAATATTCCGAACCTAAAAACAGTGATTAATCAGGCTAATGAGGACTTTAGAAGCTTAATTATGCCTAAATAAACATGTGGGAACAATTCCAGAAGAAAACGGATCCATAAAATGGGTTAAAAACCATCAACGAGCCTTAAAGCACGATTTTCGAGAAACCGGGAAATGTGACTTTAATCGGGTTTAATGAACTCGTAAAAATTATAGTCCATCAAATATCTATAATTAAATGTTATTGAAGGCCTACAGCCATTAAATTAATAAACGAGAAAATTCCAGAAAACGGGCTCCAGTGAGTGAATAGTGTAAAAACAAGAACTTTTGGGGCGTTAATTGTAATAAGAGCAAAATGCTCCTCTTCCCTTGTAATTAAAAAACTGGCATTCTATAGTGTGTGGGTATTCCCACGTTTTACCAGCCCCTCTCACTCTCTTCATTCTCTATTGGTAGCTAGAAGACAAAATAAGAAACAAAAAACAAATAGTATAAAAGTAACATTTTAATCTCTCTCCTCTCATTCTCATCTCTCACTCACATACTCTCTCCCCTTCAGACCTCTCTGCTCCTTCCTCAGCATATCAATGGTGATTTCACAAGTCTCACACCAGCCCTCTCTTCTTCTTCATCTCCAAGGGACAAATCAAGTCCAAATCCTACAAAAATTGTACCGTTGAACTCCTCTCACCATGAGGATTATTTTCCATCCTTTAAAATCTGAAAATGGTGAAGTTCGTCTCCATGGCTATGGCACCATTTGAAGCTTGAAGTAGCCCATTTGGAGCTACACCATTCCTTGATGGTCTTAAGGTAAAAAGAAGTTAAAAAATCCCTTCTTTCCTAGCCTATTTTTGACAAACGAATTTTCCAGATTTTGAGCCTTTTTGTGCTTCTTGTTCCAGCCGATTTTGGCAATTGAGAAGAGCAGGATTCTTGTTGTTTTGTTATGCCAAACACTCCATCAAGAGTTGGAAGGTAATCTTCCATTTAAGAGCCTTAAACTAACTCTATGATTCTAGGGTTTGATTGTAGAGTTAATTATTCATTAAGTAATATTGTGTATACTCTTGAAAATAGGTTGTATCTTAGCCAAATTGTAAACACAAACAAAGAAAGGAAGAGCAAGAATAAAGGAGAAAGAAAGGAGGAAAGGAAAATTAGAAACTCCAAGGTAATGGACTCACCTTGGGCTGAATTTTTAATGTCTTGTAGAGCAGAAAAATTACATGGATTTAGTAGTGTCGATGCTACTGTAATTGTGAACAAATGATGAAGGTATTCTAGTAGTATTTATGAAAGGTTTAAAGGCCTTTGAGCCAAGTGAATAAAGTGCTAGGTGCTAGAAGTAAATGTGTGTTTGGTGATTAGAATGGTTGTGTTGATAATGTCTAAATGAACAGTGCTGTTAAACTAAGCTATATGAGTTGAAGAGTGCTTTGGGAATGTTTATAATTTTAAGGAAACTTTGTCAAAATTTCCTGGGGAACTAGGTGACATAAGTGTGAAATGGTGAAGAAAGAACCTAGGATGACTAGGTGTGTTTTAGAGTTGAATTTGAGTAGTTAATCACCTTGGAAGCTAGAGTGTGTGAAGGGTGTATTTGGGTAAGACTTGGGATGATAATGCAATGAACACTAGTGATGCATTAGTGGAAGAACCATGAGTGGAGAAAAAGTAGAGCAAAAATCTGTAGCAAGAACTTCAAAGAAAATTAGAGTGGGAAAATTGTGCAAGGAACCAAGAATTGAGTGATGAGTTTAGTAAATGGTTTAGGAGAGTTTAGAGTGTTAAATTAGTGCTAAAACATGCTAGAATATATGTGGGAAGATTAGGGAAGAAATGGGCTAAAGAATGGAGCAAGAACAACCTTTGAAATTGTAAAATCTGTGAAAATGTAGCAGGGTCCGGGACTTAGGTCCAGGACCAAGTTCTGGACCAATATGAAAAATCAGCCGAGATTCATGCCAGTGGGGTGGTCCGGGACCTGAGTCCAGTACAGGGACCCGGACCAACCATTAAAACCAGCCGAAACTTCACCTAAGTATTGGTCTGGGACTGGGACCCGGACAAGGTCCCGGACCAACCCGGAATTGTTTTAAAAAGTGTATAAATGGTGTTTTAAAATGGGATTTGAATGGTATTGGTATTATATGATTGTTAAGACTTAATTAATGATATGTAATGGTCATTAGTGGCATAAACAAGCTTGAGAAGTAATAAGAAGTAAGTAACTTATGTGAATGAGTTTGAAATGTAAGGAGTTAGTAAATGTAAATCGGGAAACACTAAAGATGAAGTGGGTTAGGTTAATTATAGATAATTACCGCCCAATTCCATGTATGTTTTAGGATTGGAATAATCGGACTCCAAAGGAGAGTCAAAAACCCGAGAACTACGGTAAACAATATAATTTTCTTATGCCCGGTATGCTACCGAGGTTACCTCGATTTGTGTGTGTGGTGTTTATGTGTTATCACCTAATCAAGATAAGATGCACGAATCGGGTTTATTGCGCTTTCTTGTGCTTGTGATGTATTAACCCTTGTTGAATTGTGATTGAACCTTGAAGTTGGATAATTCATGAAAGATATGATTAAGAGTGAAGTACTTGATCGGTTGAATGTTTGGTGAGTTAATTGGTGTCTGTGTAACCAATCTAACTCCAAACTTGACTGAACTAACATTGGTGGGACCTAACTATTAGTTGTGCGCCATGTCCCATGTGTGAATGATGAGTGAGTTGAATGTTGACTAACTCACTAACTGGAAATTATTACTAACCCGAGAGTTGGGTTAGGGGGATTGTGAGTCACGCGTGCAAGTTGAGGAAACAACAGAGCGTCTGTTTCTAAATCCATGGTCAAACTCCCTTGTTACCGGGCCGTGTGCCACATAGTGGTGCCCTGCGGGGTCGTGTGCTACATAGTGGTGCCCGACTGGAGTAAGACTGGCAGAGCTTATCCGTCTAAAGAGATAAGCTGGGAATTGTTGGGTTATAAGAGAAATAACCCGGTGGTGAGATTATAAGAAATGGTTGAGAATGATCTTGGCTAGTGCAAGTCATTGATCAGGAGTAAAGGAGTAAGAACATCTGGTTAACCCGGATGGAAATTGACCAACAAGTAAAGAGGCTAGAACTTGAGAAGTGAATCTCAGGGACCTCGGTAATTGTTGAATGGTTGAATTATGTATTGATTCCATTGCTTGTGTGATGCTCTATGTATGAGTATGCCTATGCATGATTATATTATTGTTCGTATCAGCATGTATACTTGTAAATAAAATGAACTCCACGTAGGCGACAAAGTAGTCGGCGTACCCCCGTTAGCACGCGTGGTATGCGAATTTCATGTCAGCAATTTTGCTAAGCCCTTGGGGCGCTGTTTTTTTTCTTCAGGTACTCGAGATGGTGGTTGGTCGATGTGAGCGATCGGACTGTATTACTTCTGGTAGTTAGGATTGTTTGAGTAGTGTACTGAGTTGTGCATGGGTTAGTAGCCTTTGAACTGCCGGTGTACCATGTGGTATACCCTTATATATTTTGGAAGTATGTAGACTTGTAAGACATGGGTAGGATGTTAGACTCATGGTAATTGTGTTTAGACTTGTGAGAACAGATTGTATTGGGTTTGTAAATTCGTAGACTCAGTATATTGGATTGTAAGTGTTGAGCACTGTATTGATTGGAGAATTATATATACTCGGTTTGGAGTAGGCCTTGTTGGTCACGTGGGTGACTAACTGTAACACCCCTACTACGCTCATAACATTACTTGAAATCACAGCGGAATTTAAACAACTAAACAGTAACTAAACGATTGGTGCTACAACGCCGTCAACCACCCACGTGGTTAACAAGGCTGAATAAATACAAGTGTATCGGTTTGATGATCAGACTCCCGAGCATAGAACTAATAACCATATATACAAAAACCACAATACCGAGTATTTACTTACATCCATCAATGTAAACCATCACTGTAACTGTTCACAACCAAAATACATAACGCCACGGGAGCACAGGCGCATCCCGGGCCCAACATCCAAAAGTAATCAAAAGTAAACCTGCATCCTAGAATCTAAAGCCATTCCGCTTCTTCGATCCTCATCCTGTAGTATAAGAAATATGTAGCCCCCGAGGGGGTCAGCAACCCTTGGCTGGTATGGTTAACGCGCAGCCCATCGGCTACCGGGATACGCGCAACTAATTGTCATGGTGACATGGCATTCATTTAGAACACACAACATATACAATTATCATAACATAGGTATTGTACACACACACATAACACACAAGAACAATTCCCTTTAGGAAGTGAACCAATACAATTAGTTCCCATGGAGAGCCTAGAGAATGTTGCCATGCTCATGCTAAGCTCGTTACATAACTCGTTACCGTCCTGTTAGATTGAACGGATAACTTAACACAAGGTGCCTCGGATATAGTGATCCAAGCACACCGAAACAACACATAGTATGCCCCTGTGGCCCGACGTGAGTCAGTAAAATAGCCTTGGTTAAGCTAAAGGGAAGGTTGGAAACCAAATTGGAAAGCAACCATAACATACAAAGAGAATCGAACCGGTTATGACATCGACTCCCATACTCACACGCGTGGCCGGAACAGACCGGACTCCTCACTTCCCCCGTTAGCACTTGTTAGTAGTTCATTATTGAACTCAATAAACAATTCACAATATAAGGTCAAGTCTTGTTAGACACACACAAGGGAAGAGAGAGTCATACTTAACAACATAATAATATTTAACAAGTATAAACTCTTTACATGGTTTAATCTTACAAAGTCATAAACACACAGAAAAACAAACAACACACAAGCCGGTGTAAACCGGTAGGCAACAGACTGCAAGAAAACCATACCTTGGTCCTTGCCTTGATTTGTTTCCACCGTAGGTCACTCCTATACATGATTAATAACGTCGGTTAATTAATTTATTTAACCTCAAATTTACTAAACGTTTAACATGATTATATGACATGTTTTAATGTCTTAACTTATACTTGATTACCTACATTATACCCCCTAGGGTTTATTACTTAACCATTTTTTTTACAAGTTTAGGTCCGACCGACCTTACCGACCGACCTTACACAAGGCCGGTCCATTCCAGAACACATTACCGTCAAAATTTTCTACTCCGACCGACCTTGTAAGTTCGGTCGCTTGTTCGTCCATTCCCGAGAGTTTCTTCCCTTTGAAAATTCAGGCCCGACCGAACTTGCCAAGTCCGGTCCCATGTTCGGTCGATTCCAGAAACTTAATTCATACACAAAATACAAGCCCGACCGACCTTGCAAGTCCGGTCCCCAAGGTCGGTCCATTCCAGAAACCAATTCTCGCAGGGTAAACTGGGCTCGACCGACCTTGGCAAGTTCGGTCGCAAGGTCGGTCTGCTCCAGACCCTTATTTTCCATTGCCCATTCAACTCCAAACTTCTCCTAAGGCCTCCTAATATTTTCTAACATCATTTGGTACACTTATATTCACATACAACATCCATGAAACTCATTATCTATCACCTTAAACACTTACTCATTTCGTACCGAAATTCCTAACACTTATGTTATTTTTTCCTTAGTTTTCCAAGTGGTGTTTCATACCTATGATAACTACTATCCCAAGTGCTTTCTCCTCATTTTAACATCATCTCCCAAGCATCATTTCTTACCCACTTAAACCCTAGTTGATGTTTAAGTCCCTTTGTTTACCTAGAACACCTTAAGACATTATTTCTCCTCTTGTAAAATACTTAAGCATGTCCAACATTTCTAGTTCACCAAACCTTATATAAACACTTAGAACTTCTTGCACATTTCCTAAATTTTGACATGGATTCTCCTAGAACATTACTAAGCCAAAACACTTTGTTTTCTCCATTAAACACACAAGGACACCCAAATTCACCAAGAACACTCTCACACATAAAGTTTCACCAAATTTACACTACATCACAATATAGTGCATAATTTAAATTGCATGGCACTTAGGCCCTTAAAATGCATGGCTCTTAGGCCCTTAAGTGCATAACTCTTAAACAATGAATTTCCACAATATATATGCCTTTGACCTGCAAATACATACAACAACACATATGTCCTTTTACTAGTCTCCTTGAGAACATTTCACTAAGTCATTTACCATTTGCTCTTTAGGTAGTTTTAACAAGCATTATAAGCTCCTTTGTCCTAAGGCATTAAGCTACATTAGGTTAGCATATTTACCTCTTTTCACACAAACTTCTTCTTGTTTCCTTGTTTAAAATCGGCTAGGTATTTGATTCCTTGTCAACTACTAAACAATATACAAGCAATGTAATGAGTATACAAGCTCCAAGCTTAAACTCATTGTAAACCCTAGGTTTTACATTGTTTCAAAAACATTAAGATAGTTGTTTTACCTTGGTATTTGAAGAGAGTTTGAATATCTATCAAGAGAGGACTCCACCAAGTCCTTGAAAGGTTGAAATGAAGCTAGAACAAAGCCATATAAAGAGCACCTTCAATGGGCATTTTCGGTCAACAATAAAACATGGAGGAAATGAAGTTTTTATTTGAGATTCCTTACCTAGAAGCAAAGGAGACAATAATATGTAGAAATATAAGCTCAAGCTCCTTCAATGGTGGAACTCCATGGCACCGAAATGGTGGTCTTGAATTTTGAGAAGATAGAATGAAGGGCTTGATGAGAGGAAGAGAATGGTGGTGTTTGTTTTTGATTGGTTAAGTGAGCTAGGAGTTACAAGAGATCAAAGATGGAGTTTTGATGGTGGTGGTGTATTACCGTGAGAGAGAGCAAGGAGATGGAGAAGGTGAAGTGTTGGAGACAGTGGGAATGCAAGAAAGAATGAAGCAAATGAGATAAGTCTTGCTTTTAGAAGATATTTGTACTTATAAAGTAAATAGTAACTAAGTAGTCATCTTTTATTTACTTAACATTTAACAAGGTGGTGAGTCACCACACTTAAAAACCGGCCCCCAATAGTACTTAGGGGTATTTTAGTCTTTATTTGTCAATTAATTACTTATCATAACATATGTTACAAACTACTTATAAAAGTCACTATTCATAAAAAAAAGGTGCACATAGAAGTGAAATTTTTTGATTTCCCATTGATATAGACTTCCAAATGTGATACTATATAGTACACATGTTAATTAAAGAGTAATGATGAACATTTAGCCATTCAAAACTCATTTACAAGACAATTTTTCAAAAATGTGCTTTAAGACTCCTTAAAGCACATTTTGTGTTTTAACTTGTTTTCAAGCTTGGTTTTCTTTGCTAATTGTTTTAATATGTTCATTAGTATATAAATAAGGTCTTGGTAAGTTCATTAGGTCATAACCAAGCTTATCCCAAGCTTAGAGCACATTTTGGCTCTTATTGACCTTAAAGCACATTTTATGTCTTCTATGGTTTAAATTGCTTACTAATGCTTCTAAGACTCTTTTTAGTCTTAATATACCATATTTAAATGTTTAAACAACATAACTAGGTTTGGGGTATTTCAATCTACCCCCCTTAAAAGAACTTTGTCCCCAAAGTTCATACTTCCACATACCCTAAATATTAGAACACGGGAACACATATCAACAACACTTCCATAACAACATTAACAACATCTTTACATTACATCGGAAACAAGGTCCAAACAACAAAACATCACAACATCATTCAGACTCAGCGGTCTGTAACATAACAACATAACAATATGACAACATAACACAGACAATGTATCCAAATACATGTCATACACATAACCGAAACGGCTCTACCCCCCTTAAATAGGGGTACGCCCCGTACCCTATACATACAAACACTAAGAAGTAAACAACGACGGGTACTTCACCTTCATCTTATCTTCCAGCTCCAAGTGGCCTCCTCAACGTCCTGGTTAGACCAGAGAACCTTCACCAGTCTCACAGACTTATGGCGAGTGTCTCGAGTCTTAGTATCCAGAATCCGTACCGGAGTCTCCACTGATCGCATGGTCGGCTCTAAGGTTAGCCTTTCAGGCTGAAGTACATGAGACGGATGAGACATATATTTCTTCAACTGGGACACATGAAATACATCATGTACCTTGCCCAGCTCGGCGGGTAAATGTTGGAGAAATATGTGACTACTTCTTCAACCTAGGCAGTGTACCTAATCGTTTTGCGGAATAGTGGAAAGGTGGGTTGTCGTACTCTTGGGGACCTCGCTGTGGATAACTGATAGTGTAGTAAATTGACTGAGATTTCTATAAACAGATTTTATCTTTTTGAGGGAAATGATTATCAGCTAAATAATAAGACAATAATAAAAACAATTAATTAAAACAGAAAAGAAATAGAAATTGTATATCTTTTTGTGTCTAAAGAAGCATCCCGGGTTGTTCTGCTTACCTATTTTATTTAACTATATTAATATAACTTTCCCACTTTAACAATAAACTCAAGAATCTTAATTAGTTTATTGACCGTTCCCTGCCTAATAAACCCTGATTAATTTAAACAACAAGCGCAATCCCTTGTTCAAGTCATTAATAAATTAATCGCATTATTAATAATCCCTATTGGAGATAGATTAACCTATACGGCGAGAACTCTCGCTTCTAGTCGTTAACCCATTTGACTTCCTGTGTCTAGAACCTTGTCTCAGCACTGCATTTTAACAAAGAACTACAAATATCACTTTAATAATTGTACAAGAGAATTAAAGCGCATTAAGGAGAGGAATCAAAATACTGTTTAGATAAATTAAACTGGAAAGCTTATATAACACAATTATATAAAATAGGCTTGCTTCTAAACCCGGGAAGCTAGATTATTAATCAACATAATTATGAAACAACATAATAAATAAGATAGACAGACAGAACGAAGAAGAACGATGGTACGCGGATACAGATCAGGATATGGACTGGTTTTGTGCAGATCGTCTTCTTTGTTGGCTGTCTGGAAAATAACAGCGTAGGTTTTATGGACTTTGGATGGACGATTGTGGTGAACTGTGGTCTGTCGTGGTTTGAACGGTGGTGTGTCGTGGTTTGAACGGTGGTGGTGGTGTTTGGATTTTGAGGAAGGGAGTAATTTTATTTGCAGAAGGGGCGTCGGTTTATATAGAGGCAGAGGAGAAGAAGCTCCGTACGATTTTGTTTAACTGTTGATTCATTGATTGCGCAGGGGACAGGAAGATGAAGACGCGTGAGGGATAAGAGGCTCATTAATGCAGACAGTGGCCAAGTTGTGCGAGTTGCAGCAGACGACGGCGCGAAGAAGAAGATAAGCTCGCGACTGATAATTATTGCTGTCCGCCTGTGGTAACGCCTGGTAAGTGGCGGTTCCCTCCTACTTGACCGCCTCCAAGACCGCCTATAAAGAGGCGGTACTCTCTTGATCAACCGCGAGGCGGTTGCGCCTATGGTGTCCGCCACTTATTAGGCGGTACACTCTTGATCAACCGCGAGGCGGTTGCGCCTATGGTGTCCGCCACTTATGAGGCGGTAGCCTCTCCACCGTCCGCCAGGCGGTTGTCTCAGAGTGGTCCGCCTGTTATGGAGCGGTCACGCCCAACGCGTGACTCTCGCGTGCCTCTGTTCAACCGGCTCTACATTCTTCATTTGGACTCCGTTTTCTGAGCCGTTTGCGTCTATGTGTCCGTCTCTTTATCTACTTTACTCCCAGCTTGGTTTTCCTCATGTTTGAACAATAAATTTGTGAGATAAACAATAAAACATAAACTAGAGGAAAACTAACCGAAGTGGAGAAATGAGCAAGAAAAGTGCTAATATTATATATGAAATACACCTATAAAACATGCTCATTTGGACACTTATCACACCCCCACACTTATCTTTTTGCTTGTCCTCAAGCAAAATCACGTACCCAAGTAAGTAGGGAATGCTCAATTCTAACAAATATTATTATGAAGGGTAGGATAAACATGATCTTTAAACTTTATGAGGAGTGTGAAAAATTAACTGCTGGTGGCATAGGTGTGCTCAGGGTGAAAATAAAATATAGAGTTTCGGGGTATGATCCAAGGTACTTCAATGTTTCTTTTAGGTGACTCCGAGAACTTTTACCATGGCCAACTTCTCTCAAGAATGGGCATTGAGGAGAAAACAAAAGGAAAAATAGATTTATGCATTTGTTTCACTTTTGCTTAAGGGATGAGAAAATGTAGGCATTACGCCTTTGTATTTAAGAACACTCAACTCTCTTTGTTGTTTACCAATGGTGTCTCATGAGTCCCTTATTATTATTTTTTCTTTCTTTTTTAAACAGAGAAGTACCCCTTAGCAATCCCTAAGAGAGAAGACAGAAAGAAACCCTGAGCAAATTAAATCCAACCATTTGCAGATTATTTGGTCACACCGCATATAAAATGCTCCTCAAAAGTAATCAAAATTTTAAAATTTGTACCATTTATCCTACAATTCATAACAATATTTATTTTTAAAGAGAACAACCCACATATAAAGGGTCCACGATATTGAATTGGAGCATTTTAAGCAATATGTCAATTTAAGAGCAACTTAAGACGAGCGATAGAGAAGTGAGTCCTCCCCCCACTTAGACTGGAGCAATGTCCTCATTGCATAGGAAGAATTAAATTAACGAGGTCATGCAAACTACTATCTCACACAATTCAAAGCAGAAGGGGGTATATAAAAATTTGAAGTGCAAAGTAAAGAGAATGTACTCCCCAGAGTTCGCAGATTGTGTAGAGTAACTCCCCCACACTTGAGTTCAGCTGTCGGAATGTGCAAGATGTTCCTGTAATAATTATTCTAAACAGCCAGAAGAACTCAAGTTAATTCTCCTCGTTCTCTCTCCTTTCCCTTTTTTTTATTAATAAAAACATATATAGGAATAACGTGGAAAACAAAACATAAAACAAGAATAGTAGGGAAATAATATTTAACCACTGGGTTGCCTCCCAGTAAGCTGCCCGTATTTATAGTCTTTGGCTAGACTCCCGCTTCGTTATCCTGGATCAAATATAAAAGTAGACAACAACTTCGCCAGGAAAACGAAGTTAGTAGTAATTAAGAGCAAACCACCTGGATCAAAACAGAACGTTAAGTCGGCAAATAAAATAGGAAAATGTATACTCCACAAAACTGGTGTTTGAGGAGGTACTGCCGGTAACGTAGTTCTAACAGGAGACCAGGTGGTGATGACTTCTCTTCCTCAAATTGGAGGATGTAAACATCCTCCTCTTGTTGTTGAGGCTTATGGAGGCAGGGTGAGAGTTTATGAGAGACTGGTGGTAGTGCTTTCTCCTCAAATTTCAGAATATAAATATCCTCTTCTGGTTGTTGAGGCTTAATAGGGTAAACCTCTTCGCAGACCGGCTCACACAAAATATCTTCATCTTTTAATTGCTCCTCTTGTGCTGGAGATGGAGATGGAGGAGAATTGTAACTTTCAGACATTTGCTCCAACTCAGCGTTAGAGAAAAATGTCCTGATAAGTCTCTTTATCTCCTCATCAGAACTTGCAGCTTCATTAATATCTGGCTCGAATCGATCTTCACTCATTTGACTCACCACTGGAATTTCTTCTAGCGGCTCGGTTTGACTTGGGAGAAATTCGTCTGGCCCTTCTGTATATTGCTGTTCATTCTGATTGAAGTAGCAGTATCCCAACTGAGCTTCTTTGTACCGTGTATTAGCCTGGTCGACTTCCCACCAGTACGGCTCTCGATTTGACTGTTGAGGTGACTGATAATCCTTGACCAACCTTTGATATGAGGAAATCTCCTCTTGCATGTGAGTCCATTCCAAATTGATCAACAACCTCTTCACCTCATCGTCGCCGCTCTCCATAATCAGTAACTATTCTATCAAAAACAAAAATAAAAATACCAAGTAGAAAAGAACTAAAAATAGAAAATAAACACAAAAGCAAAAATTTAACTAAATAGAAAAACAAATATGAAACAAAACAGCAGATAAAAGAAAACTGCTAAAATAATAAGTAAAAATAAATAAAGGGAAAATAAAATAAAACAAAAATAAAAAGAAAATTAAACAGATATAACAGAAAATTTACACAATTAAAATATTAGCAGAATATTAGAAACAAAATATAACAAAAACAAAAAGCAAAATATATCACAAATTTATAAACAGAAATACTCAGTAAAATTAAAAACTACCAATTGACCTTGCCGGAGGTCCCCGGCAACGGCGCCAAAAACTTGTTGGAGAAATATGTGACTACTTCTTCAACCTAGGCAGTGTACCTAATCGTTTTGCGGAATAGTGGAAAGGTGGGTTGTCGTACTCTTGGGGACCTCGCTGTGGATAACTGATAGTGTAGTAAATTGACTGAGATTTCTATAAACAGATTTTATCTTTTTGAGGGAAATGATTATCAGCTAAATAATAAGACAATAATAAAAACAATTAATTAAAACAGAAAAGAAATAGAAATTGTATATCTTTTTGTGTCTAAAGAAGCATCCCGGGTTGTTCTGCTTACCTATTTTATTTAACTATATTAATATAACTTTCCCACTTTAACAATAAACTCAAGAATCTTAATTAGTTTATTGACCGTTCCCTGCCTAATAAACCCTGATTAATTTAAACAACAAGCGCAATCCCTTGTTCAAGTCATTAATAAATTAATCGCATTATTAATAATCCCTATTGGAGATAGATTAACCTATACGGCGAGAAACTCTCGCTTCTAGTCGTTAACCCATTTGACTTCCTGTGTCTAGAACCTTGTCTCAGCACTGCATTTTAACAAAGAACTACAAATATCACTTTAATAATTGTACAAGAGAATTAAAGCGCATTAAGGAGAGGAATCAAAATACTGTTTAGATAAATTAAACTGGAAAGCTTATATAACACAATTATATAAAATAGGCTTGCTTCTAAACCCGGGAAGCTAGATTTATTAATCACACATAATTATGAAAACAACATAATAAATAAGATAGACAGACAGAACGAAGAAGAACGATGGTACGCGGATACAGATCAGGATATGGACTGGTTTTGTGCAGATCGTCTTCTTTGTTGGCTGTCTGGAAAATAACAGCGTAGGTTTTATGGACTTTGGATGGACGATTGTGGTGAACTGTGGTCTGTCGTGGTTTGAACGTGGTGTTCGTGGTTGAACGGTGGTGGTGGTGTTTGGATTTTGAGGAAGGGAGTAATTTTATTTGCAGAAGGGGCGTCGGTTTATATAGAGGCAGAGGATAGAAGCTCCGTACGATTTTGTTTAACTGTTGATTCATTGATTGCGCAGGGGACAGGAAGATAATAACGCGTGAGGGATAAGAGGCTCATTATGCAACAGTGGCCAAGTTGTGCGAGTTGCAGCAGACGACGGCGCGAAGAGAAGATAAAGCTCGCGACTGATATTATTGCGTCCGCCTGTGGTAACGCCTGGTAAGTGGCGGTTCCCTCCTACTTGACCGCCTCCAAGACCGCCTATAAAGAGCGGTACTCTCTTGATCAACCGCGAGGCGGTTTGCGCCTATGGTGTCCGCCACTTATTAGGCGGTACACTCTTGATCAACCGCGAGGCGGTTGCGCCTATGGGTCCGCCACTTATGAGGCGGTAGCCTCTCCACCGTCCGCCAGGCGGTTGTCTCAGAGTGGTCCGCCTGTTATGGAGCGGTCACGCCCAACGCGTGACTCTCGCGTTGCCTCTGTTCAAACCGGCTCTACATTCTTCATTTGGACTCCGTTCTGAGCCGTTTGCGTCTATGTGTCCGTCTCTTTATCTACTTTACTCCACCTTGGTTTTCCTCATGTTTGACAATAAATTTGTGAGATAAACAATAAACATAAACTAGAGGAAACTAACCGAAGTGGAGAAATGAGCAGAACGTGCTAATATTATATATGAAATACACCTATAAAACATGCTCATTTGGGACACTTATCAGTAAATCAGTCCTGTAAGCTAACGCGGGCTGATCCGCTCCGTCAACAACATAGCCCCACATATTTTAAGACTCAACTTGCTTTTTGGCCAAAACGAAACACTCCCTTCATGGGGATACTCTCAAAATACCTGATCGCCCACGGCGAACTCCAGGTCACGTCTGCACACATCTGCGTACGACTTCTGTCTATCCTGAGCTGCCTTCATGTTAGCCCGGATCTGGCGAACTTCTGCCTGAACTTGCTCCAGATACTCTGGTCCTATAATGACCGTCTCACTCGACTCATCCCAGCATAATGGCGTGCGGCATGGTCTACCGTACAAGGCCTGAAGGGAGACATCTTGATCGAAGCATGGTAACTGTTGTTGTAGCTAAACTCGATCAGATGTAACTTGTCAATCCAGCTGGTCTGAAAGTCAAGTGCACATGCACGTAACATATCCTCAAGTGTCTGGATGGTGCGCTCACTCTGACCATCGGTCTGTGGGTGAAACGCTGTACTCAATTTCAGTTCGGTACCCAGTGCTTCTCGCGTAGACTTCCAATATCTCGATAAGAATCTGGTATCTCTGTCAGATACAATTGTTTTCGGTACCCCATGGTGCCGAACAATCTCTCTATCAAAGAGCTCTGCTAGTTTTGCCACTTTCCAGGTGTCCTTCATCGGTATGAATCGAGCCACCTTGGTCAGTCGGTCAACAATAACCCAAATCATATTCAGACCTCCCCTTGTAGGCGGAAGCCCTACTACGAAGTCCATAGAAATGTCATGGAACTTCCACTCAGGCACTGGCATTGGCTGTACCATACCACCAGGCCGTCGGTGCTCAAACTTGACCTTCTGACAAGTGAGACACCTCAACACATAGTCATTCACATCCTTTTTCATTCCAGTCCACCAAAAATATCTTTTCATACCCTTATACATCTTTGAAGCTCCGGGGTGAATCGAAGTAGTAGAACAATGGGATTCACTCAATATGTGCTCCTTCAACTCAGCGCTACTCCTTGGTATACACAGTCGGCCATTAAGCCTAATCAGGTCATCATCGTGGAGTCTGAAGTCATACTTCTGACCCTCGAATGTGCCATCAATAAGCGTCTATCTAATCTCCATCATGTACTGATCCGTCATCTGAGCACTCCACACCTCTTCAACCAAGCCAGTATGAGAGACTAGCGAATGGAGAGAGTGTGCTCGGCGACTCAATGCGTCAGCTACCACATTTGCCTTACCCTCCTTATATTGCAGATTAATGTCGTAGTCGTTTAGAAATTCAACCCACCTTCTTTGTCTCATGTTCAACTCCTTTTGAGTGAACAAGTACTTTAAACTCTTGTGGTCAGAATAAATCGTCACACTTACCCCATACAAGTGATGTCGCCATATCTTCAATGCGAAGACAATGGCCCCCAATTCTAAGTCGTGGGTAGGGTAGTTCTCTTCATGCTTCTTCAGCTGTCGGGAGGCGTATGCTACGACCTTCCCGTGTTGCATCAACACACAACCCATACCTCTGCCTGATGCGTCGCAATAGACCTCAAAACCATCTGGACCGTCTGGTAAAGTCAGGACTGGTGCAGATGTTAGAGCATCCTTGAGGCTTTGGAAAGAACTCTCACAGTTGACTGTCCACTCGAATGGTGCATCCTTTTTCATCAAGGAAGTCATCGGCTTCGAGACACTGGAGAAGTCCTTCACAAGCCTCCTATAATAACCTGCCAGACCGAGGAAGCTCCTGATGTCGGTAACTGTCTTCGGCCTAGGCCAGGTGCGCACAGCATCAATCTTTGCCGGATCAACAGCGATCCCGGCCTCAGAAATCATATGACCAAGAAAGGATACTTGGTTCAACCAAAACTCACATTTTGAAAATTTCACATACAACTGATTCTTTCTCAATGTTTGCAACACACTTCTTAGGTGGCTTTCGTGCTCACCTCTCGATTTCGAGTACACAAGAATATCGTCGATGAAGACTACCACTGACTTGTCCAACTAATCTTGGAACAAGCGGTTCATTAAGTCCATGAACTTAGCTGGTGCATTGGATAACCCAAATGGCATAACTGTAAACTCATAATGTCCATACCTAGTTCTGAATGCTGTCTTCTCGATATCACTGTCACAGATGGCAATCTGATGGTATCCGGATCGTAGATCTATCTTGGAGAATACTGATGCTCCCCTCAACTGATCAAATAGATCGTCGATGCGTGGTAAAGGGTAACGGTTCTTCACCGTAACTGCATTCAGCTCCCGATAGTCAATACACAGGCGGAGGCTACCGTCCTTCTTCTTCACGAAGAGGACCGGCGCTCCCCATGGTGAAACGCTAGGGCGGATGAACCCCTTGTCGAGTAAGTCTCTCAGCTGCTCCTTGAGCTCAGTCATCTCTGCTGGAGCCATACGATAGGGCGCCTTCGCAATTGGTCCGGTGCCCGAAACCAAATCGATCTCAAACTCCACTTCCCGTGCTGGCGGCATGCCCGGCAGTTCCTTAGGAAATACATCAGGAAACTCTGACACTACCGGCACATCAGGACTAAACTCTGGGTCTCTCTCTATGTCCTGGGCATAGCAGAGGTATACATCACTCCCTCGTCTTAATTCACGATACATAGCCATGGCGGTGATGATCTGAGTCAAAGGCTCCCTGGGCCTCTGGCGGTAAGATATGGTAACCCCAGATGGACTCCGAAGAAGCAGACGATGCTCGACACACAAGATTCTGCCCTTGTACCGCTCCAACCAGTTCATCCCGACAATCACATCAAAACCAAGTCCGTCGAACTCTATCAAGTCGATCGGAAACTCTTCACCTCTGATTCTCACAACAACATCTCGGTGGTAGCGGGTACACCTGATCTGCTCTTTCGACGGGAGAGTGACTAGGAAGTCTGGCATCTCATCACCGTCTAACCCCAGCCTCTTCGCAAAAGATAGCGAAATAAATGTGTGTGAGGCTCCGGAGTCGAACAAGATCGAAGCGTCCACGCCATTGACTAGAAAGGTACCGGTGAGGATTGTGCCGCTCTTGCCGGCTTCTGCCTCATTGCAGACACTCAGTATACCTCCCGTTCCGAGTGCACAGCCTAATTCATTGGCAAACTAATAAGTATTGGGTAACACACGGTTTACATGCTTCAAACAACTCCACTTTATTCATTAACACACTCTTTTACAACATTCGTTGGCTTATACTGTCGCCATAATTAACACTTACAACATCCTTAACATACACTGGTTCAACACATCACATAATTATACAAGGCTTAAAACTGTCTGAAGGTCAAATTCAAATGTCCGGGTTTCATGTGTGTGGCATTGATCACTGCCGACGGTGCGGTACTCAGTTTGATCTTCCTGATGCCATGGTATAGCATCCTTGACTGCCCACCCATGATTAACACATCTCCTGATTTTAGTACTAGCTTCTTTGCGAGATCAGCACGCTTCTGCTCGCCATACACAAACACTGCGGTATCACCAATGGACCAAGACACCACGGGTACTCCCTTACTTAGAGACTCGGGTGACTCGTCCTTATCTTGGTGTAAACCTAACCGTCCACCTTTCTGGTAGAAGTTCACAATGCATAGATCTGCTTTCACAATTGGAATTGAATCCGTTTTAACTTGTTGAGCAATTCCCACGGCGTGGTAAAGACCGCAAGGAACTCCTCAGGTATACTTGGTACAATTGCTCCATCTTCAGCTCGCACTTCTTGATATGTCTTGGTGTAAGGGTTCCAGTCCTTACCCATGCACATCATCTTCAATTTCATTCTTGATCCGCTCGGGTATTCGGGTGTGTAGAAACCTCCTGGTTTTGCTCCAAGTTCGTCGCATCGTCTGATGATA
The DNA here is from genome assembly GCA_023374045.1 of Limonium bicolor. NCBI lineage: Eukaryota > Viridiplantae > Streptophyta > Magnoliopsida > Caryophyllales > Plumbaginaceae > Limonium > Limonium bicolor. Next base: position 205,018,350 of record CM041776.1, read on the forward strand.
TGGATCTGTGCTTCCGGTGTCAGGTATCCATTTAAGAGTACCATACCTGGTTGGATGACCTGACATTGCTCCATTGGAAAGTCGGTGATGCCGATGGTAGTTTCTTCAGGGATTGGTGTGGGTGGGATTGGATAACATATATTGAAGGTTCCTTTAAGTTTAGAGTTATCTAATTAGGTGACTTTCACACTATACTTTAATTATTTACTCACATGGTTGTTTACTTAAACTCACTAACACACATGCATGAAATGCGGTATGCAAACACTTATTTCACTCAATAGTTTAGGCGGTACCTGGTCTAGAAGAGGGCCCTGGCGCCTCAGACCGGTCCACCACATTCAGGGCGGCCTTACCGGACCCCGACCCCTTCCCCTTCTGGGAATCTGTGTACCTCTGATCTGGGGGTGGCTGACTCGCCGTCTTCGGGCCATCGGTGGTCGCAGTGGCCTTACCCTTCCATTGCCCCTTGGGCCTGTAGTTTCTACTGTTCGGGTTCTGCCAGCACTCATAGTCGCGGTGCCCCATCTTCTTGCAGTATCGGCATTGCACATCATTACCCTTGCAGTCCTTGCCGGGGTGGTCTCCGTTACACCACTTGCAGTAATAGTGGCGCTCCGGTCCAGAGCCCGTGCTAGCTGCTAACACATCACACACTCAGTACATACTTCACAAGTTAATAACACACACTAGATTTTGGTATTGAAATTTGTTAATTACCCTTGGGTGGGTAAGAACGTAGGGGCTTGGCCGCATACGCATAGGTGAGCTGCAGAGGCTCCTCAGCAGTGGTGGTCTGCGTCTGGCCCTTGCCACCCTGTTGCTGTCCTTTCTGGGACTGGGGGTATGACTTCTTCTTCTTCCCTCCCCATTGCCCTTGCGTGCCTTGGCCCTCGTTCATGGCCTTGCGCTTGAGCGCACTCTCCTCGTCCCTCAGACGGACGGTGATCTCCACAATTGCAGCGGCATGGTAGCACTCCTATATTTAGGGTGTCAGTTATGCCCCACCAACAAATTCACATCACATTAACACATTGTACATACTTATTCACATCACACTGTAGTCCCATTACCTGCAAAGTAGTATATCCAGTTGGCCCCATGCCATAGCGTAGGCGGTAGTTCAGTCCGTTGTAGAAACGGTTCACAAGAATCTGGTCTGAGTAACCCAGATCCGGTAGCAGGTGGATAAGTCCGATGAAGGCCGAGTAGTACTCATCTACCGTCATCTTATCCCCTTGCCTCAGATTGTCCAGCTCCAGGCGCTTGGCCTCTTGCACGTGTATCGGGTAGTACTTGGCTCGCAGCAGCGCCGTGTACTCCCTCCACTGAAAGGTCGGGTCAGCAACTCTGCCCTCCCGTACTAGCTTCCACCAGCTCTGTGCCGAACCCTTCAAGTAGTATGCAGCAAGTCGAACCTTGACCTCCTCAGGTACTGCTAAGGTCTCGAAGGCAGTCTCCATCTCGGAGATGTATGCCTCCAATTTACGAGGGTCGGTCTCCCCACTGAAAGATGGTGGCCTCAGATCAGCCAACGCCTTGACCTAGTTGGTCTCTCGTGGCGGTGGCGGTGGTGGTGGTTGAACTCCGGGCTGTTGCCCCTACTGAATCGCAGCTACAAGTTGGGGTACCATCTGGGCTACGACGGCTGCTACTGCCTCAGCCATAACCTGAGCCGTAGTATTCTCGCCCTGGTCACCCGTATCTCCAGTACCGTGTCCACGGCCTCTACCTCTCGGTCGACCTGACATCTGAATTCACATGAACATTCATTAGCAATATGCTTGCACACTTATCGGTCCAACGGTTGTAATGTTTTTCCCGACCATAAGGTATTCCCACACTTAGTTAGTGGTTAACCTTTCCATAACTGTTTACTTAGGTATCTGTAGTTAGGTTTCCTAACTCGGTATATCCCTAAGCTCGGTATTCTAGTCATCAGAGCGATACTTCGCTCTGATACCACATTTTTGTAACACCCCTACTACGCTCATAACATTACTTGAAATCGCAGCGGAATTTAAACAACTAAACAGTAACTAAACAATTGGTGCTACAACGCCGTCAACCACCCACGTGGTTAACAAGGCTGAATAAATACAAGTGTATCGGTCTGATGATCAGACTCCCGAGCATAGAACTAATAACCATATATACAAAAACCACAATACCGAGTATTTACTTACATCCTTCACTGTAAATCATCACGGTAAACTGTTCACAACCAAAATACATAACGCCACGGGAGCACAGGCGCATCCCGGGCCCAACATCCAAAAGTAATCAAAAGTAAACCTGCATCCTAGAATCTAAAGTCATTCCGCTTCTTCGATCATCATCCTGCAGTATAAGAAATATGGAGCCCCCGAGGGGGTCAGCAACCCTTGGCTGGTATGGTTAACGCGCAGCCCATCGGCTACCGGGATACGCGCAACTAATTGTCTTGGTGACATGGCATTCATTTTAGAACACACAACATATACAATTATCATAACATAGGTATTGTACACAACATCACACATAACACACAAGAACAATTCCCTTTAGGAAGTGAACCAATACAATTAGTTCCCATGGAGAGCCTAGAGAGTGTTGCCATGCTCATGCTAAGCTCGTTACATAACTCGTTACCGTCCTGTTAGATTGAACGGATAACTTAACACAAGGTGCCTCGGATATAGTGATCCAAGCACACCGAAACAACGCATAGTATGCCCCTGTGGCCCGACGTGAGTCAGTAAAATAGCCTTGGTTAAGCTAAAGGGAAGGTTGGAAACCAAATTGGAAAGCAACCATAACATACAAAGAGAATCGAACCGGTTATGACATCGACTCCCATACTCACACGCGTGGCCGGAACAGACCGGACTCCTCACTTCCCCCGTTAGCACTTGTTAGTAGTTCATTATTGAACTCAATAAACAATTCACAATAATAGGTCAAGTCTTGTTAGACACACACAAGGGAAGAGAGAGTCATACTTAACAACATAATAATATTTAACAAGTATAAACTCTTTACATGGTTTAATCTTACAAAGTCATAAACACACAGAAAAACAAACAACACACAAGCCGGTGTAAACCGGTAGGCAACAGACTGCAAGAAAACCATACCTTGGTCCTTGCCTCGATTTGTTTCCACCGTAGGTCACTCCTATACATGATTAATAACGTCGGTTAATTAATTTATTTAACCTCAAATTTACTAAACGTTTAACATGATTATATGACATGTTTTAATGTCTTAACTTATACTTGATTACCTACATTATACCCCCTAGGGTTTATTACTTAAACCATTTTTTTTTTACAAGTTTAGGTCCGACCGACCTTACCGACCGACCTTACACAAGGTCGGTCCATTCCAGAACACATTACCGTCAAAATTTTCTACTCCGACCGACCTTGTAAGTTCGGTCGCTTGTTCGGTCCATTCCCGAGAGTTTCTTCCCTTTGAAAATTCAGGCCCGACCGAACTTGCCAAGTCCGGTCCCATGTTCGGTCGATTCCAGAAACTTAATTCGTACACAAAATACAAGCCCGACCGACCTTGCAAGTCCGGTCCCCAAGGTCGGTCCATTCCAGAAACCAATTCTCGCAGGGTAAACTGGGCTCGACCGACCTTGGCAAGTTCGGTCGCAAGGTCAGTCTGCTCCAGACCCTTATTTTCCATTGCCCATTCAACTCCAAACTTCTCCTAAGGCCTCCTAATATTTTCTAACATCATTTGGTACACTTATATTCACATACAACATCCATGAAACTCATTATCTATCACCTTAAACACTTACTCATTTCATATCGAAATTCCTAACACTTATGTTATTTTCTCCTTAGTTTTCCAAGTGGTGTTTCATACCTATGATAACTACTATCCCAAAGTGCTTTCTCCTCATTTTAACATCATCTCCCAAGCATCATTTCTTACCCACTTAAACCCTAGTTGATGTCTAAGTCCCTTTGTTTACCTAGAACACCTTAAGACATTATTTCTCCTCTTGTAAAATACTTAAGCATTTCCAACATTTCTAGTTCACCAAACCTTATATAAACACTTAGAACTTCTTGCACATTTCCTAAATTTTGACATGGATTCTCCTAGAACATTACTAAGCCAAAACACTTTGTTTTCTCCATTAAACACACAAGGACACCCAAATTCACCAAGAACACTCTCACACATAAAGTTTCACCAAATTTACACTACATCACAATATAGTGCATAATTTAAATTGCATGGCACTTAGGCCCTTAAAATGCATGGCTCTTAGGCCCTTAAAGTGCATAACTCTTAAACACTGAATTTCCACAATATATATGCCTTTGACCTGCAAATACATACAACAACACATATGTCCTTTTACTAGTCTCCTTGAGAACATTTCACTAAGTCATTTACCATTCGCTCTTTAGGTAGTTTTAACAAGCATTATAAGCTCCTTTGTCCTAAGGCATTAAGCTACATTAGGTTAGCATATTTACCTCTTTTCACACAAACTTCTTTCTTGTTTCCTTGTTTAAAATCGGCTAGGTATTTGATTCCTTGTCAACTACTAAACAATATACAAGCAATGTAATGAGTATAGTAGCTACAAGCTCCAAGTAAACTCATTGTAAACCCTAGATTTTACATTGTTTCAAAAACATTAAGATAGTTGTTTTACCTTGGTATTTGAAGAGAGTTTGAATATCTATCAAGAGAGGACTCCACCAAGTCCTTTAAAGGTTGGAATGAAGCTAGAACAAAGCCATATAAAGAGCACCTTCAATGGGCATTTTCGGTCAACAATAAAACATGGAGGAAATGAAGTTTTTATTTGAGATTCCTTACCTAGAAGCAAAGGAGAATAATAATATGTAGAAATATAAGCTCAAGCTCCTTCAATGGTGGAACTCCATGGCACCGAAATGGTGGTCTTAGAATTTTGAGAAGATAGGAATGAAGGGCTTGATGAGAGGAAGAGAATGGTGGTGTTTGTTTTTTATTTGGTTAAGTGAGCTAGGAGTTACAAGAGATCAAAGATGGAGTTTTGATGGTGGTGGTGTATTACCGTGAGAGAGAGCAAGGAGATGGAGAAGGTGAAGTGTTGGAGACGGTGGGAATGCAAGAAAGAATGAAGCAATTGAGATAAGTCTTGCTTTTAGAAGATATTTGTACTTAATAAAGTAAATAGTAACTAAGTAGTCATCTTTTATTTACTTAACATATTAACAAGGGTGGTGAGTCACCACACCTTAAAAACAGGCCCCCAATAGTACTTAGGGGTATTTTAGTCTTTATTTGTCAATTTAATTACTTATAATAACATATGTTACAAACTAGCTTATAAAAGTCACTATTCATAAAAAAACAAGGCACATAGAAGTGAAAATTTTGATTTCCCATTGATATAGACTTCCAAATGTGATACTATATAGTACACATGTTAATTAAAGAGTAACGATGAACATTTAGCCATTCAAAACTCATTTACAAGACAATTTTTCGAAAATGTGCTTTAAGACTCCTTAAAGCACATTTTGTGTTTTAACTTGTTTTCAAGCTTGGTTTTCTTTGCTAATTGTTTTAATATGTTCATTAGTATATAAATAAGGTCTTGGTAAGTTCATTAGGTCATAACCAAGCTTATCCCAAGCTTAGAGCACATTTTGGCTCTTATTGACCTTAAAGCACATTTTGTGTCTTCTATGGTTTAAATTGCTTACTAATGCTTCTAAGACTCTTTTTAGTCTTAATATACCATATTTAAATGTTTAAACAACATAACTAGGTTTGGGGTATTTCACTAACGGCATTGTTTCACCCGCCGTTGGATTGGATTTTCTGCTACAAAGGTAAGGATGCACTAGGTAATTACGAAGTAATGACGTGATTAGCGGTAGGGGTGTTACAAGAGTGCTTCCCAATTTTTACAGATTGTGGAACTTAGAGAACTTTTACCATGGCCAACTTCTCTCAAGAATGGGCATTGAGGAAAAACAAAAGGAAAAATAGAGATTTGCATTTGATTCACTTTTGCAACAAGAGAAGATAAGAATATATATTTGTAATGCCTCTACTTACAATAAATACAGCGGAAAATAAAATCTCTACTGGAGTTTACAAATCATCGGGCAACCGACACCCGGAATCATCCTCACCAACTACAACTTATAATTTACATTCATTACAGTCTGAACTCGAGAAATACAACATAAACATATCTGCAAGTAAAATAGAATAACTCTCCACAATTCCTAATTCCCATCCCAGTCACTCATACTCTTCGTAGCCACCTGTATAAACAATTTCGTACCTGCAAGATGAAACCAAGCAGCCCACCCCGGGAGGGGTGAGTCAGTTCCCTAGAATGGAACTGGTATGATTATCCATAACAGTAAATCATAATATAACTCTTAAAATCAAACAATAATTTGAAATCAACTCTTAAAAGTAAAACAGAGAAATAAGGCACTCCAACAACCAAGTCATATAGAAAAGAGAACAAACGAAGATAGAGATAAAGAACCTCAAAGGAAGTTTAGTCAATTAAAAAGTCACACCATGAGTTAGTGAACCTCCATTGCTTATGTTAGATTCAATTCTAGTTAGGAGTAGAAAGACTCAGGTAGTCACTAGGAATAGGAACAAAAAAAGAGAATCCAAGAACCAACAACTTAAGAATGGAATGAAACCAATTGGGAGAGAGGGCCCCCACCGCCCACACACATCCTTTCGGATGAGGAATCTATAGTCCTCCGCTGTCACATCCTTTTAGGACGAGGGATATACAACCCTCCGCTGTCACCGACCCGTTCTCAGTCATCGGTGGAGACGCGCACACGTCTTGATAAAGAGACTCCATACCCAAGAAGGCTGACCAAAACTCGACTCATAGATGAAATAGTACCCATAGTCAAAGGAAGAATTCACCTAGATTCAACATTTTTCCCGTATTCCTAGCTGTCCCACTAGATCATTAACTGCACCAGTGCAATACCAAAACACTCAGTCCTACAGAGTGCAAAGGCATAAACACTAGGTAGCAAACAACCTAGCAAAATAACTAAGATAGGATGACACAGTTGACTATAACCAATTACGCATCCAAGGCTCAGTTAGTCACATCAAGCTGAGTTAGTCACATAAGAAGTTTTCCCTTGAATTTTGTTTAATGTTCAGTTAGCGTTTCTCAAAACATCTCCTCAAGTCTGTTAGCAAAAGTATCTGAGTACAAGAAATCGTACCTGATTAATGTTGTAGCAGTTCTAGTAGACTCGTAGACATATTCAACAATACTCTGAGGAATAATAAAGGTAGTCTATTATCAATAACTTATATCCTAAGTTAAACTTAAATAAATTCCTCACTCTTATTTCTAAATCTCAATTATCTTATAAGCCATCGCTTAAATGTTGTGTATAACCTTTGACTTATTTTAGAAGGTTGTATAGCCCAAGGTTGTAAGAATGAGGAATGTATTTTATTAACACTTGTTAATTGTTCCACTCTATCCACTTCACTAATACTTAACCATAATTCTGACATTCAAGACTTTTGAGACCCTAATAACATAAATGCATTTTATAATAACTTAATTCATCTTAGAAACCAGAGACAACTACTAAACTCAATTATTTTACCTTTAGTTCAGAATAACTTTTATTAAACCCATTTAATAATCTTGTCATAAGATGTTCAATTACTTTTCATCTTGAAACAACTATATTTTAATTAACTTAGACTTTTCGAACTCTTACATTTAGTATTCACAAGTTATATTATTTGTTTTATTATTACCTATATAATAAGGTGTTTTAAGATAACCTTTTATGTATCCTTACTTACATTTAGCTTCCTAAATGTTTTATTTTTACACACATTCTCTCTATAGACTATGTATAATCCCTTTTATACCAAAGTTTAATAAACTTATGTCTTAAATACATTTTAGATTGTTTACAAAACCTAAGGTTTCAAAGGAATAACTTAATAAATTAATTTCCTTTATTATATTTTAGGATAAATATTATATACCATAAGGTAAAATTTTTCTAAGAATTAGATTCTCATTCATAAGTGAAATTGTCAATTATTTAATAAGATCATCTATTCTGAAAAATCCTCATACCTTATATTTAAATGACATATTAATATTTTCAGGGTCATAAAGTAGATCAATATAATCTCTTATGTAACATACTTTCATCTAATTAAAGGTTCAAAGGTTTTAAGTATCTAATTTCTATTTACAAACCTTTTATAATGTAACACCCCTACCGCTAATCCCGTCATTACCATCCAATTATCCCGTCATTAGCGTCCAATTATCCCGGCATACATACGTACATGCTTTTGTAGACAATAATACAATTACACCATAGAGCATACATGCAATTCATTCAATACACACAAGGGAGACAATACGAGTCAACCGTTCATACTTACCGAATACGGAGATACACTTCTCCAATGCATCCGCAGTACTTGTTAGCTTTCTTACACACCCAGGTTAATCGGGTGTACGATACTCTTTTACTCGTGACCAATGACTTACAATAGTCATGACCTTTTACTCATACAATTACTTTACTTACTTACTTACTCAAGCCAAGTCGGTATGACCTCCGGGTAGGGACTACTATATCCCACCACCGGGCTTTAGGGTGGCTCACCAATCCAGGACGCTACCCATTTAAGGGGTTTGGTCCATGGAAAAGATTAAGGCCAGGAATCGGATCCAACCTCTTATGTCTCCTCATCCTCACGCGTGGCCGAAACTATATCGGACTTCTACTCATTCCATTTTACCAATTACTCAAGTTAGAAGGTTAGGTAGTTAGGAATTGGTTAGAAGTTCTCCTTCCCATACAAGGGGTTAATACATTACACATCAAGGCCACACAATTCATTCACATCCATACATTTCATGAATTATACAAACTAAGTGTTCAAGATAATACAACAAGAACAATATAGCACAAACACAAGCAAGTGCATTAAAAACCCGATTCGTGCATTTATCTTATTAGGTGATCACATAAGCACACAAATTAGGTAACCAAGGTAGCATACGGGGCATGAGAAAATCATACCGTTCACCATCGTACTCGAACTCCGACTTTCCTTCGGTGTTCGACTATTCACTTCCTATAACATACAGGGAGTTGTATGGTCAATTATCTATTATTGACCTAACTCATTACTTCATTAATACTTTCAATGTACACTTACTAGTTCTTACAATTCATACTTGATTATGATAATCATCCTTTCCTTCTTATTTCTTAAACTTGCTTTCTTACTCATGTGCATAATTTCTTACCTTTGTTACTTCATTAAGGGTGTACTACTATATATAGACATACATACTATATATATATATATATATATATATATATATATATACATATGATTACTATGATTATTATTATTATTATTATTTGTATGACTCGACCGACCTTACCCAGGGTCGGCCCCAAGGTCGGTCGAAGTCAGTAGGGTACGATACTGGAAATTCAACTTCGACCGACCTTACCCAAGGTCGGTCCTAGGGTCGGTCGAAGTCAGAATGCTTTCGTTCTTCATTTTTAAACTTGACCGACCTTGCAGGGTAGGTCCCAAGGTCGGTCGAAGTCAGTAGACTTCTGGGCTTACAATTTTATGACTCTACCGACCTTGCCAAGTTCGGTCCGAAGGTCGGTCAAAGTCAGTAGACTTCCGTCTTTGAAAAATTCAGGCACGACCGACCTTGCCAAGCGCGGTCCCAAGGTCGGTCTGCTCCAGTATTCTTGTTTTAAATTATGTTTTCAGCTCCTTTCTTTACCCATTGCTTCCCTAACCTTTACCAAAGCATTACCAACATTTTTAACACTAATTTTGATGCTCTAAACTTCTCTAAACCATCTACTAAACTCATTACTCATATCTAAGCTAACTTACCCAATTTCTCCCACTTTCATTTAAGCACTGATGCTAGTTTTCTTCTTCAATGCTACAGATTTTTGTTCTAACTTCTACCATCCAATACTCCCTCTACCAATGCCACTTCTAGCATTTAAAATGCATTATCTTCCACCCAAGTTTTTCCCATTACTTAGCTCCTTTTCAAATCTATTTTCAAAATGCTAGACTACTCACATTAAGCTCTCAAGTTCTCTAGTTCCTATGTAAATTTTGACATAGTCTCCCCTATAATTTTCACTTTCTCACCACATTGTTTTGTTCACAAACTACCACTTACAAAACCTGTTTATTCAAGGCATTAATACATAACTTCCAACTTCTTCACAATATTCGACACACTACAACACATTAAATTTTCCTGCACATACACATTTCTTTCCCAAGGTTTTCCCAAGCTTTTATTCATCTTTCAAAAGTTCCAAAACAGTTTAATTTTCTTTCTCACTATACTACAACATAGGTACTACTCATAACCATGTACATTACTCATTTCAAGCCTTTAAAATCTGTTACACTAAGGCATTCACAACTAGCTCAAGGTAAGAACAATTACCTTGTATTTCTAGCTTTTCCTTCCTTTCCTTCCTTTCTCCTTCCTTATTTCTTCTTTGTTTCTTTGTTTCTTGTTCTTTGCTCAACAAAACCGATAAGACTACATCAACCCATATATACCAATGCTAGTTTAGAGCTCATCCTTAAACTAACCCTAAAATTTGGACATGTTTTTAGAGTTTATAAGGGGCATTACCTTCCAATGGATGAGTGGAGTTCTTGGCTAGCAAAAGAAAAAGATTTCTTGCCCAAGAGTGAACCCAAAAACCGGTTGGAGAACAAGGCACAAGAAGTTCAAAATATGGGAATTCTTATAATGCAAATGAGAGTTAGAAATGGTGGATTTTCGGATTTCTTTTTACCTCAAAACATCAAGGTGATGAAGGGGCTTCCAATGGTGGTCTCAAACCTTCAAATGGCCTCCATCCATGAAAACGAAAATGGGGCTTTTCAGGTTTTGAGGAGATGGAATTGTTGCCCAAGAAGAGAGGATTCCAATGGTGCAGTTTTTATTGCATTTGGACAAGGTTTAGGTTTTGAACAAGAGGAGAGAAGGAGGGTGATGTGTGAGGAGCTCCAAATCGCCATTAAAGGCTTGGGGAAGAAGAGAAACCAGAGAGAGGAGGAGGGAATAAGGTGAGAGAGGGCTGGTAGAGGAGAGAGAGTTTTACTTTTACTTTTGTACTTGTTTTCTTTTCCTTTCTTTAATCATTTGTCTTTATGTGTCTAATAGCAAATAAAGAAAGGGGGGGGGAAGTGAGTGAGCCGGCCCCAACACACACATACAGATTTTTTTGATTTTTATTTTCAAATGGGACACATTAGTTTAGCTTTATTACACTTCACACCTCACTACTTCTCGTTTTTACATTTCTTACTAACCAGAACCTGTTTTCTGGAATTTTCTCGTTTAATTAATTTTATTGGTTCTAGACCTCCATTAATGTCTAAATATAGACGTTTAATTGCCTAAAATTATTACAGGTCTATTTAACCCGCTTAAAGTCATGTTTTCCCGGTTTCCTCAAAAAACGCGCTTTAAGGTTTGTTTGTACTTTTAATCCATTTTATCGATCTGTTTTCTTTGGGAATTGTTCCCTCGTGTTTATTTAGGCATCATTAAGCTTCTAAAATCTTCATTAGCCTAATTAATCACTATTTCTAATTTCGGGGTATTTCAATCTACCCCCCTTAAGAAACTTTGCCCTCAAAGTTGCTCAAGGTTTATGGTTCATTATTTCTACTCATTTGGCAAACCAACTTGCACAATGTACCTTACTACCACCTTACAAGGTGTTCACTTCCTCTACCTTACAAGCACTACAAAATTCAAGCACAATACACGATTACCATACGCAATACACAATATCCATACACAATACAATTCACGCTACCACAATACCATTTCACATTACCATTTGTGTCATATACCGTACAACATAATCACATTACTCATTGTACAACTCAGAATACAATTAGTACTACACTGTGCCCCACAGTTGGTCAAAGTTGGTGATTCATTATCTCTAACCATTCGGACATTTCTAATGCCAAGATCATGCATTCAGACATTCTTACGGATTCTCAAATCCTTTTACTATGTCCATACATCCTCAGGTCCATTACACACGGTGTTCACATACAATACATACAATACGATTCAAGTATGGCATCATGCAAGCACAACACAATTCACATTACAACCGACTCTTTGGTTTTACCATCCCACAATGTATACATTCATAGGGTTGAAGAAAAACTTCTTGCAAATTGGTTAGGAATCCTTTTGAAACACAATCAACTCCCAAATCCAATTTATACTCATTACATCTATTTTATGTGTGATTACTTGTGACCACTTGAGGGGAGCTTCAAGAATCATTCGACCCTGATGTGATCAGTATCAGTGTTGAACTATCTTTCCACCCTAATTTGTGTTCGGTTTCCCTTGATCTGATCAGGATCAGGTTCAACTTCCCACATCAATTTCATACAATCAAATAGTTCAATTATTTCCATTTTCTATCTTTTTACTCTTCCTAGTCATAATTACAAATTCATACATGTCCAAGGGATGGAATTCAGTCCATCAATCATCCTTAGTTTACTTCCAAATATTTTACTTCGGGATTCAACGCCTATAGGACTCATTTCATCGACTATTGCTGCTTTCATCCATTACTCTCCATCATCTCAAATAATCTATCTAAGGAATACAATACTTGTGGAATTCAGTCCACTAATCATTCTCAATTTACCTCAAAACAATCACCTAGGGAACTCAATTCCTCTAGGTTCTACATCGGTTTTATACCGACTCATGCATCGCAATGCCATGTCTCATGTCAGCTAGACACCTAATATAGGGATTCTCATTCCCTAGGAGTTCCTTTTGTAACACCCCTAAAACCGGCCTAAGAGTCAAGGGTATTACACGCCGCGTATTACTACCAATAACGCAAGGCTCTAAAAACATTCAAAGGCAATAAAGGCCCAAAACAGAGTTTACATAAACATTGTAAACCGGAGTATTCAAATACAGCGGAAGCAAATACGAAATCCCAAATACATGTTCCAAACTGAAACAGAGGTCTAACAGAATATGGCCCGAAGGCTACATGATCAAAGCTAACAGTCTGAACGAACAACAAAACTAAACATTATAGCCCCAGAACTCAAGATGATCCTCGCTGATCAATCTGCAAAAATGTTAGAAGTAGGGGAATGAGCACATAACTATGCCCAGTAAGCAGCGACCGTCATCAGTAAGGTCGCTCAAAACAATTGAAATCAGAAGAAGAGAGGATAAACATCATATACACAATTCTCAATGGTCAAAAGCTTTCAGAAACAGAAACAGAGTGGAACACAAGGGGTTCCCATATCAGAAACAGTCAGAGCACTTAAACAGAAAGGGGACAAGACACAATGCACACACTCAGAAGGGTCGAAGACCCATAGACCATACCAGGTCTCTCGGCAACGCAGAAATGACTCAAAAGAGCCAAAGGGTTCGTCAACCCACAGAACATAAAGGGAATGACCCACACTCAGAACGACGTCTACATGGTATACCACGGAATAGCTCGACCCAGCCATTCACGGCTCAGAAACAATGTGCAATGTCCCAAAACAGAAGGGTTGCTTAAACAGGAGCAAGATTGCATTTAAATATGCCAAAACACTCATAAATCAGTAGCACAGATCATAAGGAATCCAACGCCGCAGACGGCACTCAAATCGGAGTTCAAACGAAGGAGTTATGTTGAAAACAGAGAGATGTCCGAACTTGTGTCCGGACATCAATGTTCGGACACAAGTCGAACTAAAACAGATAGAAGAATTCAGAATGTCCGAACATCAATGTTCGGACTAATGTTTGAACGTGTTACGGAAAGGAATTACGCGGTATGTCCGACCTTGTGTCCGGACGTCGAAGTTCAGACACAGGTCGAACTTAAATCAGAAGAAAACCTGAGGGTGTGTCCGAACATCCACGTTCGGACCGATGTTCGGACATACCCCGAACTTTGAAAATCAGAAGAGCAAAACGCACTGTCCGAACTTCAAAGCTCGGACGGAAGTTCGGACAGTGCGAAAACTGTAAATTTCAGAAGACGAACAGAACCGAAAAACAACGCAATTCGATACCTCGAATCACCAATTAAGCACACACTCCAAATCAGACATTAAAACAGGAGACCATGGGGGTTTAACCATTCAAAACATAATCAAACAATAACGCAATCAGACGCGCACTTCAAACCAGATAAAAGCCTTCCAACGCCCCATGGCTGAACTTCCAAACCGAATCGAGTAACCACCTACCTCGATTAGCAGAAGAAAAACAACGGTCTGAATCAACAAGCGTAGTCCGAACAACTCTCCAACCAGACACGAACACAATCACTGAATTCTCACAACAACGATGATCCCAAAATCAGAAACACGAAAGAAACCTAGAACTTGCAATTACAAAACTGTAACACTTTGCATCACAAACCTGAATCAAGACCAGACGTAGCACTGCAGCAGAATCCCAATCCGAATGCAGCCGACGACAATTGATTCGAACACAATCAGAATCCTCAATCAGAAAATTGAATAAAACGAAGAAAACAACGAAGTCCCAATTCTGCAATTCAAACCTGAAATCGAAGGGAGAACCACACCGCAACGAAGATCGTCAATCTGATTGCAGCGGTAGAGCCAAAATCCTCAACAGAGGGAGAGATTGAGAGAGAAGGAAAAGAGAGAGAAACTGCCGCTTAGCACCACGATAGAGAACGCTCCTCACGATGAACTGAATGAACTGACGTGATGAAATTAGGTAATCAGAATAAGGAAGTAATAAGTAATTCCTTTACTTATTGATTTAATAGAACAAGTACCTTAATTAATTAACCAAATGACCACCTTGTCCTTGGCAATTAAAAGAATACCGCCGGAGTCCCAACTGTTAGCAAGGAATGTAATCCATCTTAGCTCATTACATAAACCGGACATAATATAAGGTTGCAATTATACGGGTTATAACATCACCTCCCCCTTAAAAGAATCTCGTCCTCGAGATTAACTCACCTTACTGCTCGAATAGGGAGGGATACTTGGCACGCAGCTCATCTTCGAGTTCCCAAGTCGCTTCACTCTCTAACTGATCTGACCACTGGACCTTCACCATAGGCAGGGTCTTACTACGAAGCCGATGGACATCCCTGGCTAAAATGCGAGTAGGCACCGCCTCGAAACTGCAGTCCTCCCTCAACTGAAGCTGACTGTAGTCGATCACATGAGACGGATCATGCAGATACTTCCTCAACATAGACACATGGAAGACGTTATGCACAGCTGACAAAGATGGAGGCAAGGCTAGACGGTAGGCCACAGGGCCAATCCTCTCCAGAATCTCAAACGGTCCAACGAACCTCGGGCTAAGCTTCCCACGCTTCCCAAACCGGACCACGCCTCTGACCGGCGACACTCGCAGATAAACATGATCTCCAACCTCAAACTCAAGCGGCCTGCGCCTCTGGTCTGCATAGCACTTCTGTCTGCTCTGAGCAACAAGCAAACGCTCCCGAATCATCCTGATCTTCTCCACCGCATCCTGCACCAGCTCGGGGCCAACCAAAACCCTCTCCTTCAGGTCATCCCAACAAATGGGCGACCTGCACCTCCTACCATACAACGCTTCAAACGGAGCCATACCAATGCTCGCCTGAAAGCTGTTGTTATAGGCGAACTCAACCAGGGTCACATGCTGCTCCCAGCTACCCCCAAAATCCAGGACACATGCGCGAAGCATGTCCTCCAGGACCTGATTAGTCCTCTCTGTCTAGCCATCCGACTGAGGATGGTAGGCTGAACTGAAAGCCAAATTCGTACCCAAAGCCTTATGTAAACTACGCCAAAATCTCGAAACAAAACGTGGGTCACGATCAGACACAATAGTAGTAGGCACACCGTGCAGCCTCACTATCTCATCCAGATACAAACGAGCTAGGTGCTCCAAACTGAAGGTCTTCTTCACCGGCAGAAAATGAGCAGACTTCGTCAGACGATCAACTATCACCCATACGGCATCACAACCCGAAGGAGTCCTGGGCAAACCCATGACGAAATCCATCCCCTCACTCTCCCACTTCCACTCAGGAATGGGAAGGGGCTGAAGCAAACCCGCTGGCCTCTGGTGCTCAGCCTTAATCTGCTGACAGGTCTGGCACTTCGAAACAAACTCGGAGATGTCACACTTCATCCCAGACCACCAGAATGACTCTCTGAGATCCTGATACATCTTCACCCCTCCTGGGTGAACTGAATATGGCTCTCCATGAGCCTCCTGAAGGATCTCTCTGCGCAGCACTGCATCGTCTGGCACACATACACGGCCTCTGAAACGCAGACACCCATCGCTAGAGACACTGAAATTTGAACTCTGCTCCGAAGACAGCCCCTCTCTAATCTGACACAAAGCTGAGTCTGACTCCTGACCAACCCGGATCCTGTCAACCAAAGAAGACTGAACCTGAAGCGCTGCTATCATACTGGCACTGGCTGGTCTGACTACCCAAACGCCCATACGCTGAAGCTCTAAGGCGGACCTCTGGACTCCAGTCAAAGCACAAGCCACACCCGGAGCACCTCTCCGGCTCAAGGCATCTGCAACAACATTCACTCTACCCGGGTGGTAGAGGATCTCTAAATCGTAGTCATGAAGTAGCTCCAACCACCTCCTCTGTCTCAAGTTCAGCTCCTTCTGAGTGAACAAATACTTGAGACTCTTGTGGTCAGTGTAAACCTTACACGACGCCCCATACAGATAATGCCTCCAAATCTTAAGCGCGAACACTACAGCTGCCAACTCCAGATCGTGGGTAGGGTAGTTCTTCTCATAGGGCTTAAGCTGCCGAGAGCCATAAGCCACTACCTTACCCTGCTGCATCAAAACACATCCTAGTCCCTTATGGGACGCATCACAGAAGACCTCGAATCCCTCGGTCCCAGATGGCAAAGTCAGAATCGGTGCCGTCGTCAACCTCTTCTTAATCTCTAGGAAGCTCTGCTCGCAAGCCTCGCTCCACTCATACTTGATCTCCTTCCTCAATAGACGGGTCAGCGGGGATACAATCTTAGAGAACCCCTCAACGAACTTCCTGTACTACCCAGCTAACCTAAGGAAACTGCGAATCTCAGCAACATTCATGGGCCTCGCCCACTCCATCACAGCTCTAATCTTCTCAGGATCCACTGAGATACCGTCCTTCGAGACCACATGTCCCAAGAATACCACGCGATCAAGCCAGAAGTCACACTTCTTCAACTTAGCATACAGCTCACGATCCTTCAACGTCTGCAAAACAATCCTCAGATGCTCCTCATGCTCCTCTGCGCTCTTGGAGTACACCAAGATATCATCTATGAAGACCACTACAAACTGATCCATATAGGGTTTGAAAACCCGGTTCATCATATCCATGAATACTGATGGAGCATTAGTCAAACCAAATGGCATGACTAGGAACTCGTAATGACCATAACGAGTCCTAAAGGCAGACTTAGGCACATCCTCGGCCTTAATCCTCAACTGATGGTAGCCTGAACGAAGATCTATCTTCGAGAACACCGTGGCGCCCGCCAACTGGCCAAACAAATCATCTATGCGCGGAAGGGGATAGCGATTCTTGATGGTCACTTTGTTCAGCTCTCTATAGTCGATGCACAATCTGAAGGTCCCATCCTTCTTCTTCACAAATAGCACTGGCGCTCCCCAAGGCGAAACGCTAGGGCGAATGAAGCCCTTATCTAGCAACTCCTGAAGCTGAACCTTCAGCTCCTTCAACTCCGCCGGACTCATACGGTAAGGGGCCCTAGAGATGGGCTGAGTCCCTGGCGCTAAATCGATCGTGAACTCCACCTCTCGCACTGGTGGAAGTCCGGGCACGTCGTCCTGGAAGACCTCAGGAAACTCTCTGACAATCGGGATGCTCTCCAAGCTAGACCCCTCACGCACCTCTGGCAGATAACACAAGAATCCCTGGCAGCCCTTCCTCAAGAAACTGGCTGCCTGCATTGCTGACACAATCACAGGCGCACATGGCACTGCATTCCCAGAGAAAGCAAAGCGAGTCCCGCCTGGTAGATCAAATACTACTCTCCTCGCTGCACAATCTATATGGGCATGGTGCTCTGCTAGCCAATTCATGCCCAAAATCACATCAAAACAGGTCATCCGCATCGGGATGAGGTCAGCAAAGAAGGTCTTGTCCCTAACTACTATGGGACAAGCCTTACACACAGAATTCAGCACACAAGGGGCAACCCCACCTAATGGACTACTCACACACAGGTCTACCTCACTAGGTATAGTAGTCAGTCCAAGATCACTCAACAAATCACAGCAGATAAAGGAGTGCATAGCTCCAGAGTCAAACAGACAGAATACATCCTGAGAATGGATCTGGAGGATACCTGAGATGACGCGATCACCAGCACGATCACGCTCCCCCGCCATAGCATACACTCGGGCCTGAGTCTGAGGCTTCTTCTGGTCGGACCTCGCCCCTGAATCTGAACCGGTGCCTCTATCTCTTGAGCCTCTATCGGATGCCTGAGGGCACTGAGCGATCCGGTGCTCCATCGACCCGCACTTAAAGCAGGCACCAGTCTTCTTGTAGCACTCCCTACCAAGATGAGAGTGGCCACAAGACCCACACTTCGCCCCAGCTGACGAAGATGAAGAAGCTCCCCGACGGTCTCCATAGGTCTGCTTCTTCTGAGGAGGAGCAGCCTCCTTCTTCTGAGGCTCCTCAGCACGCCTCTTCCCCTTGTGGTCCTTGCCAGCCTGTCTGCCCCTGATGTCGGCCTCTACCAGCAAAGCAACATCTGCCACATCTCTGAAGGTCCGTGACGAAGAGGTGTCACAGCGGACCTAATATCCGGTCTGAGCCCACTCTCGAACTTACGGGTCTTCCTATGCTCATCTGGCTCCGGAGCATACTTCGAGAGCGTCACGAACTTCCTGACGTACTCCTCTACAGACATGTCTCTCCCCTGGCGTAGCCGGTTGTACTCGTTGATCTTCTGGTCCTTGTAAACGTCCAGATTGAACTGCTTGTTGAACTCTACGCAGAACTGATCCCAGGTCCAAGGCTTGGGATGCCTACCCATCACCATACGCCACCACTCCTTCGCCTCCCCCTTAAAGTGGAACGTGGCGAAGTCCACCTTCTGGTCATCCTCCGACCCCATCACTCTCAGCAGGTCCTCGACCTCAGTAATCCAATGGCTCGCCTCCTGAGGGTCACCACAGTCGTCAAAGGAAGGCGGCTTTAGCTTCATGAACTCTTGGAGGGCTCTGACTCGGCCTCCCACAGCATTTGCCCCTGCTGGGCCTGCTCCACCAGCTCCCCCAGCAGCTGCAGCCATAGTCTGCATCAGCTGAGTCACAAACTGCTGCACTGCCTCTGCAGCCTCTCCCTGAGGGGTCACTGGTGTCCTACGAAGAGGCATTCTGAGATTCACAAATTCAAAACTTGTCAGAACTGACTCAGACTTCAGACGACTGTCACAACTGGACCTAACACAAGCAATCACATCCACAGACCCTAAAGAAAGCCAAACCTGGCTCTGATACCACTAAATGTAACACCCCTAAAACCGGCCTAAGAGTCAAGGGTATTACACGCCGCGTATTACTACCAATAACGCAAGGCTCTAAAAACATTCAAAGGCAATAAAGGCCCAAAACAGAGTTTACATAAACATTGTAAACCGGAGTATTCAAATACAGCGGAAGCAAATACGAAATCCCAAATACATGTTCCAAACTGAAACAGAGGTCTAACAGAATATGGCCCGAAGGCTACATGATCAAAGCTAACAGTCTGAACGAACAACAAAACTAAACATTATAGCCCCAGAACTCAAGATGATCCTCGCTGATCAATCTGCAAAAATGTTAGAAGTAGGGGAATGAGCACATAACTATGCCCAGTAAGCAGCGACCGTCATCAGTAAGGTCGCTCAAAACAATTGAAATCAGAAGAAGAGAGGATAAACATCATATACACAATTCTCAATGGTCAAAATCTTTCAGAAACAGAAACAGAGTGGAACACAAGGGGTTCCCATATCAGAAACAGTCAGAGCACTTAAACATAAAGGGGACAAGACACAATGCACACACTCAGAAGGGTCGAAGACCCATAGACCATACCAGGTCTCTCGGCAACGCAGAAATGACTCAAAAGAGCCAAAGGGTTCGTCAACCCCACAGAACATAAAGGGAATGACCCACACTCAGAACGACGTCTACATGGTATACCACGGAATAGCTCGACCCAGCCATTCACGGCTCAGAAACAATGTGCAATGTCCCAAAACAGAAGGGTTGCTTAAACAGGAGCAAGATTGCATTTAAATATGCCAAAACACTCATAAATCAGTAGCACAGATCATAAGGAATCCAACGCCGCAGACGGCACTCAAATCGGAGTTCAAACGAAGGAGTTATGTTGAAAACAGAGAGATGTCCGAACTTGTGTCCGGACATCAATGTTCGGACACAAGTCGAACTAAAACAGATAGAAGAATTCAGAATGTCCGAACATCAATGTTCGGACTAATGTTTGAACGTGTTACGGAAAGGAATTACGCGGTATGTCCGACCTTGTGTCCGGACGTCGAAGTTCGGACACAGGTCGAACTTAAATCAGAAGAAAACCTGAGGGTGTGTCGAACATCCACGTTCGGACCGATGTTCGGACAACCCCGAACTTTGAAAATCAGAAGAACAAAACGCACTGTCCAAACTTCAAAGCTCGGACGGAAGTTCGGACAGTGCGAAAACTGCAAATTTCAGAAGACGAACAGAACCGAAAAACAACGCAATTCGATACCTCGAATCACCAATTAAGCACACACTCCAAATCAGACATTAAAACAGGAGACCATGGGGGTTTAACCATTCAAAACGTAATCAAACAATAACGCAATCAGACACGCACTTCAAACCAGATAAAAGCCTTCCAACGCCCCATGGCTGAACTTCCAAACCGAATCGAGTAACCACCTACCTCGATTAGCAGAAGAAAAACAACGGTCTGAATCAACAAGCGTAGTCCGAACAACTCTCCAACCAGACACGAACACAATCACTGAATTCCCACAACAACGATGATCCCAAAATCAGAAACACGGAAGAAACCTAGAACTTGCAATTACAAAACTATAACACTCTGCAAACCTGAATCAAGACCAGACGTAGCACTGCAGCAGAATCCCAATCCGAATGCAGCCGACGACAACTGATTCGAACACAATCAGAATCCTCAATCTGAAAACTGGATAAAACGAAGAAAACAACGAAGTCCCAATTCTGCAATTCAGACCTGAAATCGAAGGGAGAACCACACCGCAACGAAGATCGTCAATCTGATTGCAGCGGTAGAGCCAAAATCCTCAACAGAGGGAGAGATTGAGAGAGAAGGAAAAGAGAGAGAAACTGCCGCTTAGCACCACGATAGAGAACGCTCCTCACGATGAACTGAATGAACTGACGTGATGAAATTAGGTAATCAGAATAAGGAAGTAATAAGTAATTCCTTTACTTATTGATTTAATAGAACAAGTACCTTAATTAATTAACCAAATGACCACCTTGTCCTTGGCAATTAAAAGAATACCGCCGGAGTCCCAACTGTTAGCAAGGAATGTAATCCATCTTAGCTCATTACATAAACCGGACATAATATAAGGTTGCAATTATACGGGTTATAACACATTTACTCCTTTCTCCTTGTATACTCACGCACGAGTTAACAAGATAGGTGTATTTTTATATACATAATATTCACATTACTTATGCGCAATACCCAAAACTACGCTATGAATGGGTGCATATGTTTATGTAACATACATACCAATCATCAAACAATTCTCATTTATGTTATGCACGTTATAGTTTACATGTTTAATACGTGAAACTTACACTAAGCGGTTTTTCGCTCTACCCCCCCCCCCTTAAAAGGGAATACACCCACGTAATCTACCATATGTTATCATTGAACATTGGTTCACTCAATTTGGGCATCTTGAAGCGTTTTAGCTTCCATGCGGTTTGTTATACAATGTATTCTAGTCAAGGGGTTCTAACCATACTGACGGTTTATTCCCTACACCAAGAATTCTCATTGAGGTTTATTTAACTCGTAACCGGTTCGGTTCGAGCCTACTAGGCTTCAAGGCATTGATGATTAGCCATTCTCTCATACTTACTAGGTATATTAAACCTCTTGGATAGGGCCCACTAGCTTCTGCTGCGGGACCCTGATAACTTTAGAGCTTAATTCGCCCTTTGTCATTCCAAATTCGTTACACATCTACTTTTTATCCCTCTTATCTTGGAATATGCTGTTTCTCAACCGGCGTGTGGTATCTCTTACCATACGCGAACTCCTTGTGTTATAGATTTTCTATCCGGTTTTTGGAAATCTATTGTGCATGCCGCTATACAATTCTGTGATTACTCACTTAGTTCCTCCGACTTGTTGTCAGTTGAGGTCAAGCTACTACTCACTATGTAGTGCTCCCTGTGATCATTGATCTCTGGCTATTCACTAATGTAGGGACTATACCAGTAGTCTTTCCATCGTACGATCTTGCATCTCATATGCATTGATCCTCATAACGTTTATAATCTCCTTTCTGCTTCTACTCCAACGGAATTCACTTGTTGTGATATTTGGCATGTCTAACGTTCTTTATGCATCATTGGCTGGAAGCCGCTGGTTTGTTTCTAAGGTTTCGCTTAACTGGCTTGCGCCAAATTCCTTGTTGCATTTGCAAGTCTTCCGTATTTAATACGGTTGGTCGTTCTCGTAGTTGGGTATTCTTATCCTAAGCTATTACTCCTCTTTTCGAGTTGATCCACTAGGTATACACTTTCAGTTCCTTGTGTAGTTGCATCAGGAATGAACAATGTGTTCCTTGTGAGATCTTTGTTGTATGGCTCAGACTGTGGCCTTAACACCTAGTCTATTACCAATTCCTGCTTATCGACTTCACTGAGTCCAGCTCATGGTTTGTTTCCCATGTTATTCTCTAACTACATTTCATAATGGTCGCTTGTTGCGTACCATATTCTTACTCATTATACAACCTTGTTTTCACGGCCTCTGCTACCGTGGTAGCTTGCCTTTACCCAATGTCGTTGGTATTGGCATCATTCCTCAACTGTATACTCATTGTCATGTTTTATATTCAATCCCTTCGTAGTGCAAACACACTGGGAGTTCTCCAGGTTCGTGTGTATGGCTGTCGCCGTATCAACCGTAAGATCATTATCTTTTTAATGTGGAAATGTTCTACTCCAGGTTCCAGGTGTAGGTTGCTCTACCTCACATTCTTTCATCACTTCTGATATCGTTACCAAGTAATTTGGTGACCAAGGATGGAGTAATTTATTGGGTCATAAGCTCCTTTGAGCATTGGTCATTTGATGTGTCAAAATGCGCACTTACATTGCTTGTTTTTGACGATTATCACTTTCTCAATCTTGGCAATGGACATATCGTCAGGTTGTGCATTCTTGTTCCTCTATGCACATCACTGGGACATCTTAAGGAAACTTCAAGGGTTTACGGGTCCCGTTCTCTAACAGAAGAGTATTACCATCTCTGACAAGTGAGAGCCCATGTTGAGGGCTTATTCCACTCACCAGCCTCACGGGGGTTTTAGCATGTTAGTTCCCGCTCACTTATTCCCACCATTCATACAATGGTTCGACATTTGCTTGGTGCCTATGGAGTATACCACTCCTTCAAGTCTCTACGCTCATTGTACGTATTACCTACAATCACCTTCTGTGTTTACTTTAAATTGTCTACTCTTCGGTCTTCAACCATTACTATCAAGGCTCCTTTAGTCATGCTAGTTCGGGAGTTCTATTTCCTTGTTCAATTATCTATTGGCAATAATTACATGCCCAAGTTTGATGTTATAGTAGGTGGGAGCCTTTTCTAAGGGTTCGCATAATTACCGACTTGGTGGTCTTCCGTTAATGAGAGGTACCTTCCTCAGATTTCTCGTAGTGTCCAAGTGTGGACTACACCAGTGTTGTCATCATCACGATTCCTATGCCTTTGTGCTATCATTGCTACATAAGTCATGAAGGAAATTAAAAGCCTCATCAACTGTATACTAGGCTAATGCTCTAGGGCCAGTGACACTGAGGTATCCATTACTCCAAGCCACTCATTATATTGAGTTCAAATTGAGCGATTTGATTGTCGCTCTGCTCATTGTAGGAAATACCATTCTCCACTTGCCATTCTTGGCAGTTCTTCTTGTCATTTAACGTGGGTTTGCAACCATTTAAGTTTTATGACGTAGTTGGTTCATGGCTTTTAAGCCTTACTGCTGGGAGCTATGCTCCTTGCATGCTGTTTATACATGTTTTCACCTCCTCGTACACCATCATATGGTTGGAGGTATTACTGGGCTCCATGGCGAGGTCGCTCCATTACGCTTCCGCCCATGGGAGGCCCCTTAGACAATTTGGCATTAATCAGTGCCCTTAATGATTTAGGGTATTTCCCGTCAGGTGAAATCCTTTTAGTGTTCTAATTGAGTGTTCGTTTAGCTCCCAGGTTCTTATCACGACACCTCATTCAACTATTATTAACTCAGACACCCTTCAAGGATTGCTCCTAGGTGTTGTTAAGTTACGCCATTACACTTGGCTACTAATCATGAGTGTGTTCAGCCAATATACTGCTTGCGGTACTATGTACCGAACCTTTCCCCTTTATGGTTGCAATGTCTCCCATTGTAGGGTAGACCATTGATACTTTCTCCTAGTGTTCTTGATTGGGTTTAACACCTTCTCGAATGATGAATTATACTTCGTGATAATTTTGTGATTGCTCTTGGGAACTCCTTCCCATTTGTTGAACTCATTGTGTTAACGTTAGGCATTTGCCTTACTATGTTAGGCTGGGTATTTGCTCCAGCTATCATGCATTTGCTTGAAGTCTTCGAGACATATCCGATAACTACACTTACTAGTCTACGCTCTTTGCACTTCCTAATCCTCATTTCTTATCTTCAGATGGACTCTCTGAGTTTCTTTATACTCATTACCTAGCTGAGTTCCTTTTCCTTGATCGTCTGAGGTGTCCAGCTGTTCTAGTTTGAACTTACTTTGCCGTCCGTAGAACGGAGTCAACTACTTCTTGTGTTTGTACACCACTTGTATACATATGGGGGTACCATACTGATACATTGCTACTTCCCCGACCAACCTATAAGTAGGCCCGTCAGGCCCGCAAGCTCCCATCGGAGTGCGGTCGTCCCACATCTCATTTTTATACACTCATAGTGTTCGTCACACGCCAAGGTGAAGTATTCTGTTCGACTCCTCTTATATCGTCCTATGATAGTTTATTGTGAATCTTCTAGTTTGGTTTTAAAATCTGGGGGTTTAAAAGAACTATTTGAGTTTTAAAAGAAATTTTTTTGGGTTTGAAAGAAAATTTTTCATGGCATTTCAATGCCGGTGATTCCGACCAAGTCTAGCTTCTCGCTGACTGGTATACTCTTTAATGCAATGGTCAGGCCGTTAGGCCCTTCCAAGGTTTCATTCTTCCAGTCTTTAGGATGTGTGATCCTGTAGTTGCTTCATTATGGTCACGGTACTTTACTAAGTACTTATTGTTACTAAAAGTCTTCCTAAATAATCCTATTATTACTGCACTTGCCATGGCAAGTGCGTGGTACTGTGGGTTTTTGGGTTAACCTGTACCGGTCACGATATTGTTTCCTTGCGTATTGGGTAGCTTGTCAGCTCTTCCTTTGATCCACTGATCCTTTACTTGGGTTAATCGATCTTCTGAGCAACTTCTCAATGGTCTTGACATGGCTGTCATTGGTCAGGGTGCTTCTCCAATCCTTAGAGATCCTATATATTTGTCCTGTGTTTTCCTTGTTGCTCGTCCCCACATACTAACTGTGGTTACCGAGCCTCAGCTTGTTTAGGCACTACTTCTGTAGTTGTGTCGGATTATCCCGTGAATGTTCTCGTAGCTGCCTGAGTTATGTCGGCCAGGTATTGTAACCTCTTGACATTATAGTTTTGGAGTTAACCAATCCTGACTATGCCCTTAGTCAGTCAATATATCATTGGTGGTATTATCTAGCTATTACTGTCCCGTAGACCTGTGTCTCGGGTTTCATTACTGCTCCTTTATCCGCTCCGTTGCACGCTCAGTGCTTCTCTTCCCACTGCTGCTTGACCAGCCAGGTTCTTGCGATTGCTAAGCAAGTCTCCCCATACTGTCGTAATTTCTAGTCTCCTTTTGGTATGGATTCGCATTCTACCGCTATTAAGTGTGGATATTGTTGTTCGACCGGGAACCATCTCCGGGATTCCCAATTCTTGAAATCTACTATATAACCGGTTCTTTCCTCTTATAGGAATATCTAACTACTGCCAGATCGGGTTTTCCCGAGCATAAGAGGACTTTCCTTCTCTCTAGCGTTGTTTCCCAAGTTATACAATGGGGATGTGGAGGGCGGGTCTAATGT
The DNA here is from genome assembly GCA_023374045.1 of Limonium bicolor. Taxonomy (NCBI): domain Eukaryota; kingdom Viridiplantae; phylum Streptophyta; class Magnoliopsida; order Caryophyllales; family Plumbaginaceae; genus Limonium; species Limonium bicolor. Next base: position 205,044,933 of record CM041776.1, read on the forward strand.
TGTAGGTATCCGGTACACACCGGGAGTTCCTAACTAGCGTATCTCTAACGCTATCACTCAAACCCTTAGCCCTAAGCTTCCAATTCCTAACTTGGTATTTCCTAAACTCGGTATTTTCAGTCATCAGAGCGATACTTCGCTCTGATACCACTTTTTGTAAACCCCTACCGCTAATCCCGTCATTACCGTCCAATTATCTCGTACTACCATACATACACAGCGATTACTTCCTTACACAACGGGGGTGATACAATGCCATTAGCCACCCACGTGACTATCCAGGCCTACTTCCACTACAACATCGGTCTGATGAACCGGAATACCCGAGTACTAACACAAATACAATCCACACTTCAATTACAAACGAGTACAATAGTTCTCCACTCAATACATTGCTCAATACTTACCATACAACATACTGAGTTTTCTAAGTACAATACCAAGTACAACATTCTCCACATGTCTATACATACTCATTTAGAGTCTAACCTCCTACCCATGTTCTCACAATTCTACATGCTTTCAAGTACATAAGGGTGTACCACTAGGTACACCAACATTCAAATGGGATACAAGCCCGTATAAACTTATTACAATAACCAAATTAATTCCAGCTACTAAGCATAGCTAACTGGTCTCTCACATCGACCATCAAACTTCTTGGGTACCTGGAAAATAAAAACAGTGCCCCTAGGGGCTCAGCAAAACGCTGACATATGAAATTCGCATACCCCGCGTGCTAACGGGGGTACGCCGACTACTTGGTCGAATACATGCGGTTCATTGTTCATACATACATACATGCGTTTGTAGACAATAGTACAATTACACCATATACCATACATGCAATTCATTCAATACACACAAGGGAGACATTACGAGTCAACCGTTCATACTTACCGAATACGGAGATACACTTCTCCAATGCATCCGCAGTACTTGTTAGCTTCTTTACACACCCGGGTTAATCGGGTGTACGATACTCTTTTACTCGTGACCAATGACTTACAATAGTCATGATCTTTTACTCATACAATTACTTTACTTACTTACTTACTCAAGCCAAGTCGGTATGACCTCCGGGCAGGGACTACTATATCCCACCACCGGGCTTTAGGGTGGCTCACTAATCCAGGATGCTACCCATTTAACGGGTTTGGTCCATGGAAAAGATTAAGGCCAGGAATCGGATCCAACCTCTTGTGTCTCCTCATCCTCATGCGTGGCCGAAACTATATCGGACTTCTACTCATTCCATTTTACCAATTACTCAAGTTAGAAGGTTATGTAGTTAGGAATTGGTTAGAAGTTCTCCTTCCCATACAAGGGGTTAATACACTACACATCAAGGCCACACAATTCATTCACATCCATACATTTCATGAATTATACAAACTAAGTGTTCAAGAAAATACAACAAGAACAATATAGCACAAACACAAGCAAGTGCATTAAAAACCCGATTCATGCATTTATCTTATTAGGTGAGCACATAAGCACATAAATCAGGTAACCAAGGTAGCATACAGGGCATGAGAAAATCATACCGTTCACCGTCGTACTCGAACTCCAACTTTCCTTCGGTGTTCGACTATTCGATTCCTATAACATACAGGGAGTTGTACGGTCAATTATCTATTATTGACCTAACTCATTACTTCATAATACTTCCAATGTACACTTACTAGTTCTTACAATTCATACTTGATTATGATAATCATCCTTTCCTTCTTATTTCTTAAACTTGCTTTCTTACTCATGTGCATAATTTCTTACCTTGTTACTTCATTAAGGGTGTATTACTATGTATATATACACATACATACATATATATATACATATAATACTATGATTATTATTATTTATTTTTTGTATGACTCGACCGACCTTACCCAGGGTCGGCCCCAAGGTCGGTCGAAGTCAGTAGGGTACGATACTGGAAAATTCAACTTCGACCGACCTTACCCACGGTCGGTCCTAGGGTCGGTAGAAGTTAGAAAGTTTTCATTCTTCATTTTTAGACTCGACCGACCTTGCAGGGTAGGTCCCAAGGTCGGTCGAAGTCAGTAGACTTCTGGGCTTACAATTTAACGACTCAACCGACCTTGCCAAGTTCGGTCCCAAGGTCGGTCGAAGTCAGTAGACTTCCGTCTTTGAACAATTCAGGCTCGACCGACCTTGCCAAGGGCGGTCCCAAGGTCGGTCGACTCCAGTATTCTTGTTTTAAATTATGTTTTCAGCTCCTTTCTTTACCCATTGCTTCCCTAACCTTTACCAAAGCATTACCAACATTTTTAACACTAATTTTAATGCTCTAAACTTCTCTAAACCATCTACTAAACTCATTACTCATTCTAAGCTAACTTACCCAATTTCTCCCACTTTCATTTCAGCACTTATGCTAGTTTTCTTCTTCAATGCAACAGATTATTGTTCTAACTTCTACCATCCAATACTCTCTCTACCAATGCCACTTCTAGCATTCAAAATGCATTATCTTCCACCCAAGTTTTTCCATTACTTAGCTCCTTTTCAAATCTGTTTTCAAAATGCTAGACTACTCACATTAAGCTCTCAAGTTCTCTAGTTCCTATGTAAATTTGACATTGTCTCCCCTATAATTTTCACTTCTCACCACATTGTTTTGTTCACAAACTACCACTTACAAAACCTGTTTATTCAAGGCATTAATACACAACTTTCAACTTCTTTACAACATTCCACACACTAAACACACATTAAATTTTCCAGCACATACACATTTCTTTCCCAAGCTTTTATTCATCTTTCAAAAGTTCCAAAATAGTTTAATTTTCTTCCTCACTATACTATGACATAGCTACTAGTCATAACCTTGTACATTACTCATTTCAAGCCTTTAAAATCTGTTACACTAAGGCATTCACAACTAGCTCAAGGTAAGAACAATTACCTTGTATTTCTAGCTTTTCCTTCCTTTCTCCTTCCTTCTTTCTTCTTTGTTTCTTTGTTTCTTGTTCTTTGCTCAACAAAACCGATAAGGCTACAACAACCCATATATACCAATGCTAGTTTAGAGCTCATCCTTAAACTAACCCTAAAATTTGGACATGTTTTTAGAGTTTATAAGGGGCATTACCTTCCAATGGATGAGTGGAGTTCTTGGCTAGCAAAAGAACAAGATTTCTGGCCTAAGAGTGAAGCAAAAAACCGGCTGGAGAACAAGGCACAAGAAGTTCAAAATCTAGGAATTCTTATAATGCAAATGAGAGTTAGAAATGGTGGATTTTCGGATTTCTTTTTACCTCAAAACATCAAGGTGATGAAGGGGCTTCCAATGGTGGTCTCAAACCTTCAAATGGCCTCCAGCCATGAAAACAAAAATGGGGCTTTTCAGGTTTTGAGAAGATGGAATTGTTGCCCAAGAAGAGAGGATTCCAATGGTGCAGTTTTTATTGCATTTGGACAAGGTTTAGGTTTTGAACAAGAGGAGAGAAGGAGGGTGCTGTGTGAGGAGCTCCAAATCGCCATTAAAGGCTTGGGGAAGAAGAGAAATCAGAGAGAGAGGAGAGGAATAAGGTGAGAGAGGGATGGTAGAGGAGAGAGGTTTCTTTTCCCTTCTTTTATCATTTGTCTTTATGTGTCTAATAGCAAATAAAGAAAGGGGGGAGTGAGTGAGCCGGCCCCCCCAACACATACACATACAGATTTTTTGATTTTTTTTTTTCAAATGGGACACATTAGCTTAGCTTTATTACACTTCACACCTCACTACTTCTCGTTTTTACATTTCTTACTAACCGGTACCCGTTTTCCAGAATTTTCTTGTTTAATTAATTTTATTGATTCTAGACCTCCATTAATGTCTAAATATAGACGTTTGATTGCCTAAAATTATTACGGGTCTATTTAACCCGCTTAAAATCACGTTTTCCCGGTTTCCTTGAAAAACGCGCTTTAAGGTTCGTTTGTACTTTTAATCCATTTTATCTATCCGTTTTCTTTGGGAATTGTTCCCTCATGTTTATTTAGGCATCATTAAGCTTCTAAAATCTTCATTAGCCTAATTAATCACTATTTCTAATTTCGGGGTATTTCATATAAGTTCTAACTACTGAATACATCACTTAATTATAATCTCACATTCTGAATATTGATAATTAATGTTATAAATGTATTTTATATGGGTTATATAATTCTAAGAAACTTAAGGATTATTATTTATATTAATTACCTAATCATAGTTTAATATAGCTTATATCATAATTCGTTTAATGATTTTATCTTAAAACATTAAGTTATTATCCAATACTATAAATGTTATGAAATGATTAAATCTAGACTTATTAATCCACTTCACATTTAGATGTAAAAGTATTTCATTTATTTTGTTATTAATTAGATATAAGATCTATTTGTGTAACATTTTGTGTAATCTAATTACAAATTTTTTATAAGTCTTAACTTATTAATTACTTAACCCAATTATAGATTTACATTCTAGTCATTGACAAATAATGTTATACATGTATTTTAATATGTTTTATATAAATCTTAGAAATTCAAGGGTAACTCTTTAAGCTTAATTTCATAACCATAATTTAGTACCACCTCATATAATATTCTTTTAATAGTATTATCTTAAGATGTTGAACTATCATTTAGTACTGTGAATATCATGTAAGGATTACATTTAAATTACTAATATTCCCACATTTATTAATAAAATATATTTCTCTTATTTTATTATTAATCATGTTATAATACATATATATATATATATTAAGTAACCCTTCATGTAACCCATTTAATTATTTTAATATGTAATTAAATCTTAGCGGGTATACAACTTATAAAGTAAAAGTATTTCTCTTATTCTTAACTGCCTATATTAATTTCCATAACTTAAAGTTAATAATATACATGAGTTAATTATATTTCTTTATTTACCCTAAAGTAACATTTTTATTCTTTTATTTCCTCATTAGAGTTTAGAACCTAATGTAATTATCAACATACTGTATTAAACGTTATTGTAACCTCCTAATATTATTTTCATTCTATAAAGTATAGTATTCAATCACTCATTAACTTATCATTACATTAAAACTATATATTATAAAGTTACTTAGGACAGATTAAGAAAATCATTTATTAAACTTACTTCCCATTATATAGAAATCCCAAATTTTACGTATGGTAACTATAACATTTTAGACATATTCTAAAAATTTTATTTCCTAAAAATTACTTTATTAAATAGCTAAGTTCATTCATACAAGGCCGTAACTTATAAAAAACCTAACTTACGTTTTATAACTCCAAATTTATATAATTTATATCAAAACAAAATATACTTTATAATTCACACGTGTATAAAATTTCATGTCAAAATTCATTCGGGAAGATCATTAAATTAGTCAAACAAGATTCGACCTTGCCAAGATTCATTATTTCATGTGCAGTTCAAGATGCCAACTCTCATATCTGGTTCTCACAACCTAAAGCGATTTAATCCAAGGTCTTTATCAAGTTTAAAAGAATAATTGTAGCTCTACACATGGGTGAAAGAATCATTGAAAATGAAGCACTCTGGAGAAAGTTATAGACTCTTCAAAATTCGAGTTTACCACTGAAGTTATGGAAAATTCTGGGTTGTAATTGCGTCCAGACCGAGTTACCTACTTTGGACGCTTAACGCTTCTAAATGAGGACGATTCAGCTTTGGTTTCCTTAAGGAAAGTGGAAGAGGAGTTAAAGAGATTTCCAACAAGATATGGTGCATGAATTTTTGTACAAGGATGAGAAAGTTATGATAGTGACAAAAATCGGGTTTACCATCTGTTTCTGGAAATTCTGGGCAGAAAATTCACGAACTGAATCAGGTGACGAACTTTAGACAACTTTCTGTACCAATTGGTAGTGATTCAGCCTTAGATGTCTAAATAGAAGTTGAAGAGGAATCAAGATCTTTAAAATGAGTATGGACAATGAATTCTGGCTCAATAACAAGAGAGTTATAGATCTCACAAGATCCGGGTTTACCTAGTCGGTTTCTGGAAAATCTTTAAAACAAGAACACGACCTGATCGAGGCGGGGACTTTAGATGCCTTATCTTCCAAATATCGTGAACTAGCTTGGGGTTCCTTCAGAAGAGTTAGAGACCAGTTAATCTCTTGAAAACAAGCTATAGTATGTGAATTTTCATTCACAAACGAAGAAGATACGATTGAGCTAAGTTTACCTCATCAACTGGAATTTCCGGATTTCTGGGTTGTAGTTTCTCGGAGAGGCAACTTGAGATTGATTTGTGACAAATGTGTGAATATTTAGGTCAAGTGGATAATGGTTCGAAAGTAGAGTTGTAGGAGGTTCAAATGCAAAAGAAGACGGCATCCAAAAAGGTGGAGTATGGTTGAGATATAAGTGTCTAAAGATTGACCTATGATATACTAAAACTGACAAGAAACTTAAAAGATTCAATAGTATTTCTGGATGACTGGGCACGACACGTGTCCCGAGGCACGCGGCTGAGTCGGCCAGGTCAGCAACCTCCAAATTTTGGCTATAAACTTCAATTTATCATAACTTTGGGCTAGGATGATCCGTTTTTAACGTTCTTTTTTATCAATCTTCTTGGCTTTCCATAACCTTTTTATTGATATAGGTTTCATGGGCTGGTTTAACCATTCTCAAAATTCAACCCTAGCAAGGCTTAAGGAGCTTTAAGGTTACTATGATTTTATATTGACTTTTATGATCCAAATCGATGTTCTAAATTTTCTAAATCTTTATGATAGAATTGGAGTGTCTTGAAATTTTTCCAAGATTTATTGACTTATAAATCTTATTATTAAATTCATAATACCATATAATAATTTAATGTTTAAAAGTATTATTAAGGTTAATAAAAAGAAACCCCTAAAATAATTTAGATCATTTATGGGGTATTTCAATATTGTCATTTTTGCCTTGCTTTAATGAATACTCAACTCTCATTTGTTGTTACCTATGGTGTCTCTCAAAGTTCCTTTTAAAAATTCACTATGAAGCACCCCTTAGTAATCCCTAGATGAGAAGATAGTAAGAACCCCTAAGCAATAAAAGTTCACCAAGATAGGGATTTACGGTTGCACCGCAAATAAATGCTCCTCAAGAGAGAACTTTTTAAAAATAAGTGGATTATTCCAAGAATTCATGAAGAAACTTGCTTACTATAAATGTAACTTCTACATGCAAGCTATAGATATGCATGAGGAAATTAAGCAGTGCGCAAAAAAGAAAAGGTCGTCTCCCCCACACTTGAATCGGGCAATGTCCTTATTGTTCAAAGTAAAACTCAAGGGGGAAACAAACAGAAGACCTTTTCAAAGCACTAATCATAGAGTAGACAAAAGTGTAATGCATAGTGTAAATGCTAGAGAGTTAGAGAACTAGTACTCCCATAATAAAGGTGAGTTGTTGGCGAGGTTCCCCCACACTTGCTAGTGTTCAGGTCGTTGAAGCGCTAGCTCCGACGGGAATAATCGGAGACCATTGGAAAAATTCACAAGAGTTCCTCTAGAATTCGTCCTAACTCATCCTTGAGGAGTTCTTGTGTTCGAAGTGTATAGATCTACATGCATAGCCAAAAAGAAACTAGATGAAAAATTGATTCCGAATAATACTAAAAAGGCCATAATCAGATACCAAAAGGGGACTCATCCATGAGTCCCAAACCAAATATTTGAAAGTGCAGTAAGTAAAGTACCAAAGTAAAGATAAAGTACTACGGGCGAAAGTGAAAAATTTAAATGACAGAAATGTAAATGAGAGTCAACGATAAATAAAGTGCAGATAAAAAAAATGAACAGGGAAAACAAAAAAAGAAATAACAAATAACAAACAATGACGAGTTAGAACTAAAGAGAGATAGCATAGGGATTGGGCGGGAGAATTAACATTTAAGAGCAATGAAGAGCAAAAAAACGGTGCATTTCTAGGAAATTTCGGCATAGTCTCCCCTATTTTTCTTCTCTTCTCCGGTTCTAAGAACCTCCACAAAATTAACCTAAGGTCACCAATAAGATCTGCCAGGAGGAAGGAGAAGATAGGGTAGTTTTAATAAAACGATGTGTTTTTCCCTTTTTTTTCAAAATTTTGGACCCAACCGATCCTGCTAAGTTCGGTCGCAAGGTCGGTCGAAGTCAGTAGACTTTAGATTTGAAAATTCACCTCAACCGACCCTCCCAAGGTTGGTCCTACGGTCGGTCGAAGTCAGTAGCCTTTGGTTTCAAAAATTTTGATTCGACCGACCCTCCCAAGGTTGGTCGAAGTCAGAAGCTTCTATTTTTGCAAAATTGAACCGACCGACCCTTACAAGGTCAGTCTTAGGGTTGGTCTAAACCATAATCTCCCCAAGATAAAAAATTTCTTATCCAAAACACTTGTTACTATCCAAAAGTAGAAAACACACTCAAAAGCAAATAGAAACACACGATAAAAAGAGCACGAAACAAGCAAGCCAATCAACAAAACAAAACTACTCAAATTATGTAAGAAAACGAGAGAAGTAGTCCGGGTTGCCTCCCGGAAAGCTACCCGTCTTTTAAGGTCTTTGGCTAGACCATAATTAGGGTTAGAAGGAACCTGGAGAGTGGTTGTGAGGAGGAGATCCGAAGCACGAACCAAAGCTGTTCTTAGGTTTCCCCCTTGATGAATGCTTCTCTTGCCCTTTCCCGTCCCCCTTTGATGGTGGCTCATCTTTAATGATCATCCCTTTGGGTAGGGAGATGAAGAGAAGTGAAGTAGATGAATGAGGCTGGACTTCCCTCTCCACAACCTTGACTGTAGCCGCTTTGCTATTGGAGATCTCCCCGCCGTGAAAACCAATCTCTCATCATAGGCTTGTAAGGTGATGGTCTTCTTCCCCAATGCAATTTGAGCATCGGCGGTGGCGAGGAAAGGTTGACCAAGGATGAGTGGAGTAGTGGAGTTTTCTTCGATGTCCAAAATGACAAAATCGCATGGGAAATATAGATGCTCCACCTTAATGATCACGTCCTCAACCACTCCATTTGGATAGACCGTTGATCCATCGGCCAGTTGAAGGACCATCTTTCTCTTCTTTAATTAACCAAACCCTAGCCTCTTGAAGGTGAAGAGAGGCATCAAATTGATGGAAGCACCTAGATCACATAGAGAGTGTAGAAAGAAGGCGCTACCAATCATGACTGGGATGGTGAAGCTGCCTGGATTGCTGTATTTCAAACGGTAATGGCAGTTTGAGAATAGTGGAGCAAGCCTCATTAAGTTGGATGGTGCCGACTTCAGTCAATTTGTATTGTTGGAGATGAGGTGTTAAGAAATTTAGCATAGTTGGGCATCTTGGAAATGAGGTCTACGAAAGGGATGTTGACATTTAATTGCTTCAGCATTGCCAAAAACTTCCCATACTCTACATTAAATTTTTGTTTCTTGACTTGGTTGGGAAAGGGTAAAGGGGTTCATACGAAGAGGGTTTTGGAGTGGATTGGGTTGTAGGAGTGCTTTGAGGAGCTTTCTCAAATGGGAACTCAGTCCTTTCTCCATTATCCTCCTTAGAGTCACCTGAGTTCTGTGGGGTTTTGGGCCCTTTTATCTGTTTGCCACTCCTCAAGGTGATAGCTTTTACCCCCCTTCCTCATTATCATCCAACTTGGCTTTTTCCTTTTCATAATTAGCCAGAAGCCTCCCTAGGTGCTCCCTCTCGTATTAAAGATCATGCTCACAAATTCTTGAAGGAGCTTCAAGTTGGGTTCTCTCTTTTCGACACTTCAATAGACATAGTCCATCCTTGGTGAAGATGGTGAATTTTAGGGGCCTCAAACACGTTCACCTCCCCAACCTAGTCTTCAACACTTTCTTTCACAAAGATAGCTTTGAGTTTCTCTTTTGGGTTAGGCATTGGTTGACTAGGGAAGGTACCAGGAGGTTTGAGCAAGTTGTTTGAGAAATTTGCTCAAGTATCCCTCAAAATCTCTTGTTGGTGGCCTCTTGACTAGCCTTGAACGCCTCAAACTCTGCCGCCTTAGTGTGGACTACTGAGACGAGACTCTTTATCATGTCTCTCAACACTGTATTTGGATCGATAGGGTAGAAGGGGGGTTGTTTGTTGAAAGCCCGGAGGTGGCCCTTGTGATGGGTACCCCATAGGATGGTTGGAAGAATTGCTTGATCCCCCTTGGGTTTGGTCATCGGTCCTCCATGAAAAGTTTGGATGGTTTCTCCAAGGGGCATTTTGTTGGTTGTAGTTAAACCCGGGGCGGTTGCCTACAAAGTTCACATCCTCAAGTGGATCGGTGTAAGCTTTGCCTTCACAGAAATGGGTCTCGTGTGGACCCGCACAAATTACGCACCCCTTAGAAGTTGAAGTTGAAGTTGAAGCAGATGATGAAGAAGATATCAACTTGGTTGCTTCTTTTTGAGCTATAGCTAGCTTCTTCACTATTTTGGTGAGTGAGGATAGTTGAGTAGAAAGGTGGTCAGTGGGCTCAACATGAAAGAGACCCACTGCTCTTGGAGTTCTTCCCTTAGGCTTAGACCATTGCCTTGTGTTACTAGTCATCACTTCTAAGAGTTCCATCCCCTCTTGAGGTGACTTAATCATGAAGCTCCCTCCAGCCGAGGAGTTCACAAGGAGTCTATTCGCATCATCAAGACTGTTGAAAAATGATAAGCATAAAGATTGGTCATCCAAGCTGTGGTGGGAGCAATTATCAACATGTCTTTGGATCGGTCTCATGTGTCGTATAACGTCTACCCTGGTTCTTGGTAAAAGTATTGATCTCTCCAATCAATTGTCTAGTTCTACATGTGGGGTAATACTTGACAAGAAATTTTTGAGCCATTTGTGCCCAAGTGTGAACTGACCTTGAAGACAAGCTTCTATACCATTTTAATGCAGCGTCTGACAATGAGTGAGGGAAGAGCTGCAAGCAGATTCTCTCGTTGATTCTACCGCTTTACTGAATGAGTTGCAGAAGTTGAGGAAGAGACTTAGGTGATTAGGAGCTTCATCGGGATTTGCTCCGCTAAATTTTCCTAAGTATCGGACAACAGTGATGTAGTGGGCCTTGAATACCCATTGTCTGGCCTCTTGAAGCATCAACTCCGGAAGGACTATGGCTTAAGGTCTCCCTTTAGTGTCCAGCTGGTTGCAGTCTTTGAGAGCCATTTGTTGTGGGTTCCCGTTATTTTCTCTCCCCGGTTCTTGATTAGCCATGGTTGGATTTTTAAAGTCTGGATGGCTTGCAACAAGGAAGCTCGAGTTCGGGTCTCAGACTAACAAGTGGAGATCCCTTGACTCGGGTGTTTGGCATACACCGAGAAAACAGAAGGTACCTAAACCACACCAAAACCAAATGATCTTAAGTAGTAGAAAAACAAACAAAAGAAAATAACTAAACACACAACTAACTAAAATAACAAACAAGATAAAAACACTAAATACACACAAACTAAAATACTGAAACTGGGGAAATGATAGAAATTATCAATTTCCCCGGCAGCGGCGCCATAAACTTGTTGGGATAATTACTAACATAATAGTAAAGACCTAGCTAAAATGGGCAATTGCATCCAATTCGTTGCAATATAACAAGTGTCGTTTCCGCAAGGAAATTGGTTTCTAAATCCCAAGCTTCGGTACTTTAGTAAAGTGCAAATAAAAACAGTAAACGGGGGTTTAGCCAGAGGCAAGCTTAGTTGTTTATAAATGGAAAAGCAATAAAATAGTAAATTGTTTGTTTGATGGAATGAGTGGAAAAGTACCATAGGATAGTGGGGAATCACCTAAATCACACAAAGAATCTCATAACCATAACTCATTATCTCATTGGTTATTATAGTTTAATTCATGAATCCCAAATCATGGGAAACCCATTCTTACCCAATTAGTCAAACCCCTTAATTAAAGGAGGTTTAAGTCACTAAGTAGCATTAAGCAAAAACTCTTAAATAATGGCCCTAAGATTTTACCCCCAAAATCAAGAGAGCAAAAGTTAGGGTTTACCCCCTTTTTGGTCTAGCTCTAAACTCAAGCTCAAGTATTGAATGAAATCACCATAAATGCATAGTTGATCAAATTAATACATTAATTGATATTGAAGGAGATAAAACAAAAGCATTCAATGAGTTAGGTCACAAGCATTCAATGTGTAAAACTAGGGTCAAACTCCATCCTAGGGCACAAATGAAGCTACTCAACCATTAATAAAGGAAAGAGGGAGAAATAGCCATTAGAGAAGTTCTTGAGCTTCAATGGAGGTTGAATCTTCAATCTCTTCTTCTTCCTCCTCTTCTTATCTTCTTTTCTCCTCTTATTTTCTCCCTTAATTTCACCTCTCTCTCTCCTCTTTCTATTTGGTATCGTGGGTGGTCAAGAATGAGGAAGGAAGCCCCAAAATCCAGCATTTTAAAACATCAATCTGGGTAGATTTTCCGTCCAACCGACCTTACAAGGTTGGTCTCGTGGGTCGGTCAGACTCTCTGGTGAGGGAAGCACGTGACATTTTTAAGCTCGACCGACCTTACCAGGGTGGTCCTAAGGTCGGTTGATTCCACAGTCGCTTTCAGCCCCTGAAATTTGCAATTCTGGCCTCCGGAACTTCCGACTGACCCTCCCAAGGTCAGTCCTAGGGTCGGTCAGGACCAGTAATGATTTTCTTCAACTTTGCGGGGCTAGAATCTTTGTTGTGGCTCAGAATTGCTCCTCGTTTGCGGTGTTGGAAAGCTTGAAAGATGAGGGATCTATTGATGCACTCCACTGACTCTAAAAGAACCCAAAAGTATGCTTACCTATTAATAGATCAAACTATATAAGTTCGTAACTATCACAAAACACTCTATTAAGTGGTGAAATAGATTATTCACCAAGTAAAATAAAGGTGAATAAAGACCTTAAAAAAGCATTATTTCACCACTTATCACCAAGTCCACCTAATGTTCGTGCAGCACTTTGAGGACTTTAATGACTAATGTGGCTAATCAGTATAGCTGAGGGTCTGCCTGTCTTGCCTGGTTATACCAACAGCTATGTTTGGCATCTGATCATGGAGACAGTGGCATTTCTGGTGCACTAGTGATTCTACAATTTTGGGTGTGGGATAGATTTCCTGATATTGCTCATATCTATTGTCCCACCCGTCTCGCACAACCACCTCACCTCTTCCACTTGCTGCTCATCAGAATCTGAAGTTCGATATGACCACCCACTTTACGCATGTGCTCACACACTACAAAAAGACATTTAACAGACATACTCCTTGTGAGGGCAATAACTCGTCTTTCCTTAATTAAAAAGGCCCACGCGGATTTTACAATTATTTGAGTTTTACTGAGTCGCCATCTAATTTAACCATCCAATTAGAAAGGAACGTCACATAAGCATGAAATAGAAATGACAATATAATTCTTCTCATTAATTTTTCTTTCCGAATACATGTAATTACAACCCTAAAACTATATAAAAAAAATACATGAGATTATCCAAATGACATTACAACATTAAACCAGAAATCAAAGTATGGGGGCTAGGTTAAGAATTAGGGAGGTGCTTGGAAGCAGTACCCTCTTCCCCCGAGATAACTTGGTCTTTACTTTTATCATCGGATTTTAAAAGAAAAATATGAAACTAAATAATAACAATAAAACAATGAAGAAACATAAATAATTAGTCATGCGATATTCAAATATGTATAAGCTCTAAGTTTTAGAATATGCAACTTTTCCGCTAGAGGAAAAGCATTATGAAAGTGGACACTCTCATAATTATGAGTTCGCCATCTCAGACCTTTAAGAGGCAAGATGGGATCCTCATCTAGTGACAATGCAATTATAAAACAATAAATAAAAAAATTAGAAGCCTAGAACCGTTCCATTACCTGTGACAAGTAAGACATTAGTTATAAACGTCTATCATAGATAAAAGAAAGAAAATTAGTCCAATATATATTAAAAAAACATAAAAAATATAAACATATGTAAATAAAAATGTATGTATACAAGGTCGAGGGCTCATGTTACATCATTGCCCAAATAAAATAATAATTTTTGTGTATGGATGAATAATCAATTGTGGAAGTAAATGAGGTTATTCATTGTGACGTTTTGGCAGCAACTAGAATGCTTCCAATTTTTAAAAATCAAAGTCACCATTATCCTTCATATGATCATTCAGCAATATCAAAACAAAGCATCCGTAGCATTCATTAATTTAATACATTCCAGCACCCATAGCATTGTAAGGGAATTAATTAATTCATGTCACAACCGAAACCTACAACTAAGATACTAAATCAAATTAATCTGTGACTGACAAACAAGTTGGGTGACGCATTATATATACAAACCCAAGTGGAATTTAATTCCATCAAAACACTACTTTGTATTACCTGTTATAGGCAATTCCTCGGTGACAATCGACAAATAGGTGCTGAAACGTAGTGTGCAGAAGAAAATACTGGAGCTCCTAGCTTGCTTCGTCGACGTCGCTATCATCGATTTCTGGTTTTTTGTTAGCTCTTCGTCTACCTCCTCGTCTCTATCTCCCTGTTAATGTATCTCCTCCATGTGTATCATGTCTCTTCCCCCCCCCCCCCCCCCCCCCCCCCCAAATACCCCCTTCTACAGTTTTCTTTTATAGAGACCAGGCCGAGCTTGTAGCCTATGCTAGGTAATGGGACAGGCCCCTTATATTTGGGGGCGCAATTTTTATTTTTTTTCTTTGTATTTTATTATGAGAAAATTATATATTGTCAAATTTATCTTAAATAAATATTATAATTGAGATACATTCAAAGCTTATAAACATGACCATATAATTTAATTGTGACTTTTGGTAATATTTACATAATTTATTTTTTTAAAGAGGTTTTACATTAATTTAGAACAGTGCCTCGGAAATGAAGACGGCCCTGTAGAGACAAGACACATTGGGTGAAACGTGAATTCCAACAGATTAAGAGATAGTGGTTGTAATGGCTTAGGATATGGGGGAGGAAGTCTTCTACTCTTCCGTAAGTCAATAAAAAACGAACAAAAAAATAACTAAAAAAATAAACAAGATATGGAAGATGGTAGACGTGAGAGGATAAGATGTTCCACCAATCTACTATATTTTGTTATTCTTATCTTTATTAAGGAGTAAGCAAGAAAATAAAAAAAAATGAACAAGAAGACTACAAATGTGGGAATTGTTAGTAAGAGTAAAATGAACGTAGAATTTTTTTTTCATTGAGAGTGGGTGAGTGGATAAAAAAGAAAAGAATTGAAAAAAGAAATTGATTCATGGTAAAAATTAATTATCAATCCACATTTCTCAATATTACAATGTCAACTAATATAGGTTGAACATTCTACCTGAAGAAGGAAGAAGGACAACGCCGGGGGAGACTCGAGAGAGCGCTTCCCAACCTCCCACTCTGCGCCATCCTTGCATTTCAGCTGTGGTCGCCTGAAGTCGTCGAGGGCTCTAATAGTCTGTTCTTTAAGGCGGTGGACGGTCAGGGGTAACAATGTAAGTTTAAGATGGTTAAGTGTAGAGAGAGGAGTACGCGCCTTGGCACGCGCCCCCTCTTGCTGTTTTCCTCCCCAATCCCATTCAGTGGAGTGCAACCGGTGTCTGTGGAGACAATAGCCCCTAGCTCAGCCTTGAGTTCTTCAACTATGATTACCTCCAGTAACCAGATGGAGCGTTGGAATAGAGATCCCCTCCCTCTCTCTGACGACGGTGTAGTCAGAATGTCACCTCCGCCTTCAATGCCGACGATTTCCAAGCCGAATCGCAAGAGATCTCCCCTCTCTCCCTCTCTCGCCGTCTCTTTGCTCTGGCAGTGATCTCTCTGCAGAGGAATTGAAGTCTCCTGAAAAGGTAACCCTCTCTTATGCCTCTGAGATATCAAAAATTATTCTAGTCCCGCCTGATGAGATAGTAGAATCGCTAAAGAAACTTAGCTTGATAGTGAAAATTTCAAAACCCGGAAAGTTTTCGAAGCGAAGCAACCCTAACCTAATAAGCGTATTCATCCATCAACTTCCCCCCTCTTTCTCCTTTGCTCCTCCGATGGACTCGATAATTTCTAACTACTCTAAGATGCAATTCATCCGGCTGAGCTAAATTTCCTTGATGAAGATAGCCTCTCAAACTCCCATGCCCTTACAGACTACAACAAAGCCCTTTTCGCTCGGATCTGGAGCCCTAACTGTGTTGTCCCTAAGATTCTGCAAAGTGTACTATTCCAGATCTGGAAACCAAAGCCGGGATTCAAGGTTGGAGAAGTTAGTACTAATAGGTTCTCTATCCAATTTGCGACAGAGGCTGAGAAAGGCAATGTCCTGCATAATGGTCTGTGGCACTATCAGAACCATCTCCTTGCGGTGGCAGAAATCAACCCTAACATCAACATCGAGGAACATGACACCTCTTCGATCAAAATTTGGGTGGGTATTCATAAAATCCCAATTGCTTTTTGCAACAGCCAGTCAGCGATCACTATAGGAAACCGGATTGGAAGATTCGTCGAGTGCTCTGAAAGAACCAACCCCCTGATTGCTAGGGTTTTGAGAATCAAGGTAGAAATTCAAATTTATGACCCAATCTGTAGAATGATTATTCTCAAAACTTCGCAAGGAAATAGAGTGTGTAGGGTTTCGTATGAAAATCTTCCATGTATGCGCTATAGATGTGGAAGAATTAGTCACATTATGCCTGAATGTATCTATCTGAAAGAAGCCTCGCGGATCCCAGGATAGATTTGGGCCCTGGATCCGCTCTGAGTTTGCTAGGGCTATGGACATTGCCAATGATTGTCATTTGCTAAATCAATGGAAAGAGGAAGGGATTCTAGATAGTCTCACTGTTATGGCCTCATAAGCCGAGATGCTTCCTATTAGTTCCTCCCCAAATGTTAATGTGGAGCTGTCCTTAGCTACTCCCTTCTGTTACCCCCACAACAAATGCCTTACCCCTCAGATCTTCCTTGAATATAGCCCAATTCTTGAATCCTCCGCTGGCTCATTCTGAATCTAACCTGGTTGTCCCCAGTCCTTCTCCTGTTTTATTCTTCCTCATACCCACAGAACCCAACCTCTTCCTTGGTTTCTCCTAAGATCCAGATATCTTTACCTGAAATTAACCCCCACTCTGTTGCGCCTAAAGTTTCTGAAGATGTCAATACCTTAGTGTGGGCAGCTGCTGTCTACTCTTTTACTGCCGAATTCAACTCAAACAACCCCTAGCCTGCCCCTCAAAGATCAGACCTCATTTCTACCTTGTCTCAGTTAGCTAAAACACACCTGAAACCTGTCTCCCTCCTACAACCCATTTGCTTGCCTCCTCCCCCTCTCAGGAATTTTCCTATGGTTCTCAGGCCCAACCTTCTCACACCCTGACCCAAAGGAAAAGGGAAGCTGTTCTCGGACTCTAGTCTGAGCCTCAGACACACCGAAGCTTTTAAATCCAAAAAAAGGAAAGTTTTCAACATTAGCCCTCTGATGATCACCTCTCCTGGTGCTGTAGAAGAGGTGGAGGAGTCTGATTACTACGAAGCTATTCTTGCTAGGGCAGACCCTGATCAGGATCAGGGCTGCCTAGACAAATGAGTTGTCTTGTCCTAAACTGCCGGGGTTGGGTCGCCCCTGTGCAGTGGCTTGGGTTCCTCCTCCCTGCTGAAATTCAAACCCAAGTTGGTGTTTTTGATGGAGACCCATAAGACTAATGTACATATGGATAGTCTTATTAAGTTCTGGAAAGACTATGAAGGCTTGGCAATCAGTAGTGTGGGGAGAAGTGGAGGGCTTCTCCTTTTATGGTCTAAAGATAGTCATACTACCATCTTCAGCACCTCTAATCACCACATCTCAGCAGAAGTCAAGCTCCCAGGTATGGATATTTTTAATTTTACTGGTTTTTATGGTTGGCCTAAATGGCACCAAAAATATCTCTCTTGGGACCTTTTATACTCTCTAAGTTGCCAAATCCATACTCCTTGGCTTGTGGGAGGGGATTTCAACCAAATTTTGTTTAATAGTGAAAAAGAAGGTGGTAAGTTTAGGGATGAGAGCCAGATGACCCCTTTTAGAGATGCTTTAGCAGCCTCTAACCTGACTGATTTGGGTTTTGTGGGCTTTCCTTACACCTTCACCAATTGCCAAGATGAACCCTTTACTTCCTGGAGCAGACTTGATAGAGCTCTTGCTAGTGAGGACCTCATTCAAAACTTCCCTTCAATTTCTGTTCTCCATCTCCCTAGGGAATGCTCTGACCATTGCCCTATTCTCATCAACCTCCTGGGTAGCCACAAAACTCACAGAAATAGGATTTTTAGGTTTGAGAATGTGTGGGCCTTGGAAAAAAGATGCAAAGATATAGTCCACAGTATTTGGGGTCATTCCTCTCGTGATCTTATGGGTAATTTCAACACTTGCAAAGCTAAGCTTATAGCTTGGAATGGGTGGTCTTTTTCTAAAATTAGATACAAGTTACTCCAGAAAAGAGAGGAATTGGAGAGAGTTTCCACCTGCTTCCAAAATCCTTGGGCTATAGCTAATAGGAAAAGACTCCTGTTGGAAATTGAACTCCTTCTTCTTAAGGAAGAAACTAGATGGAAACAAAGGTCAAGAGATAGTTGGATCAAAGATGGGGACAAAAATACTTCTTACTTTCACAACAAAGCTACACAAAATAGGAGAAGAAATGACATTTTTAGCCTCCAAGATGTTAATGGTACAAACAAATTCCATTGGCCTAACCTAGAAAGAATTTGTGTTGACTTCTTCGGTAAGCTGTTTGAAGCCCCTCCAGATAAAGACATGACTAAACCTTTACAAGCTGTCCATAATATCTTATCTGCTGAGTGGATTGAGGAACTTTCCAAACCTTATTCTTCATCTGAGATTCTGGTGGCTACTAAACAGCTGGGCTCTAATAAATCCCCTGGACCTGATGGCTTCAATGGTAATTTCTTTAAAACTTACTGGGCTGATGTGGGTGACCAGGTTACCTCCACTGTGCTTAATATCCTTCATGGGAATCCCTTGCCTACCGATCTCAATAACTACTTCATTGCCCTTATTCCTAAGGAAAAAAGGTGCCACCTTGCTCACAAAATTCAGACCCATAGCCCTCTGCAACTTCGTCTACAAAATAGCCACAAAAGTCCTGGCTAACCGGATCCAAGACATCTTACCCCACATCATCTCTCCCAATCAATATGGTTTTGTCAAGAATCGCCTCATCACTGATAATGCTATCTTAGCATGTGAGCTTCACCACAAAATAGCTAATTCTAAAGCTAAGAAAAATGGTCTTTTCTCGGGCAAAATTGACCTGAGTAAGGCCTATGATAGGCTCAGTTGGAAATTTCTCAACTATTATCATAGCTATGGGTTTTCCAGACAACTGGAGAATCCCTATTATGAACTGTATTACCTCAGTCCAAGGAGCTGTTATCTTAAATGGCTCCCCTACAAAAAAATTCGAACAAAAAGGGGCATTAGACAAGGTGACCCTATCTCCCCTTACCTGTTTATCCTGGCACAAGAAGCCCTTTCCAGAATGTTAAATAAGGATTGGATTCAAACTCTTATGATGGAATCAGTCTTGCAAAACAAGCCCCCCAAATTTCCCACCTTGCTTTCGCTGATGACATTATCTTTTATGGCAAGGCCAATCTGGAAAATGTGCAAGCTCTCCATGCTACCCTTGTTACCTTTCTTGAGGCCTCGGGACACCAAATTAATCTCCAAAAGTCTAAGAATGTCTTTAGCAACAAAATCCCTCAAACCACAAAAGATGACCTCTCTTCCATCCTAAACATCAAACAAGTCCCTCACTTCACAAAATACCTCGGGCTCCCTCTTAAGGTGGGAAGAAACAAAAAACAAACTTTTAGTTATCTGGTGGAGGCTATGCAGAAAAAACTACAGGGGTGGAACAGGCCTGTCTCTCATGTTGCTAGATCTACTCTCCTTATGAGTGTTTTGCAATCTATCCCTACCTTCACTATGTCTCTGTTTAAGCTGCCCAAAGGTATCACTGAAAAATCAGCTCTATTTGCTCCCAATACTGGTGGGATGGCTCTGGTAATAGCAAAACGATGAGATGGAAAAAATGGAAACACATCTGTTCTGACTTGGATCATGGTGGTCTAGGCTTTAAATTAGTGGAGGACTTCAACCTTGCCCTCTTAGCCAAACAGATTTGGAGAATCCTCACTAATGAAGATTCCCTTGTCAGCAAATGTCTCAAAGCTTTATACTTCCCCAACTCTTCCATCCTTCAGGCCACAAAGGGTAATAGAGATAGCCCTATCTGGTCCTCTCTATTGACCTCTATAGGTGTGATCAAGCTGGGTGCTCATAAAGAGATAGGTAATGGTGAAGATACCCTGATTTGGGAGCAGCCCTGGATATCTAGCTCTAATCCTAGAGCTCCTATAGTTAACCACAACTTGAATGATAGCAACAAAACTGTCAACTTCCTCTTCAATGATACTAAGTCGTCCTGGGATCTGCCCCTTATTGAGATGACTTTCCATACTTTTGATATCCTGAGAACCTGAAGTTTGATCTTTCAAGAAGAGACTCTTGGAACTGGAAAGGGAACAAGTCGGGCAATTACTCAGTCAGATCTGGTTATGCTAAACTATCTGAATTTCATAGGTATGATGGATCGTCCTCCCCCTATGTCTCACTTCTCATAACTTAAGAAGAAAATGGATAAATCTTTGTCCCCCCGAGAGCTAAACTTTTTGCCTGGAAATTCCTGAACAAAATTACTCCCTGCCTTGCTAATATCTCTAAAAGAATTGGTGGATCTGACTCCTGTTTCCTCTGCGGCAATAAGGACACTGATACCCATAGTATTTTCAAGTGCTGGTCCTCTAGAGATTACTGGCACAACATTGTGGATATTGATAGTCTTCCTGTTTATAGTGAAAACTCTATTCAAGATTGGATCATTGCAAAGTCTCGATTTTGGAATAGACAGGATGTGGCTAAGGTCATTAACCTTATGTGGGCAATTTATGATGCAAGGAACAAGGTTCGTCACACCCCAGAGATGGCTATGATGGAATGTATCAATTCGAACTTAGCCTTTACTGAAGCTTATCAGTATAACATGGCTAAGATTACTCCCTCTATTACTTCCCAGTCTTATATTCCCTTGTATAAAGATGAACTCCTGATGTCTACTTGTTGTAAAAGAAGAATGGGTATGAGTAGGATCCTGAGTGGTATTATTATGAATTTTTGGGGTGACCTGGAATTAGCTTTTAACAGGACCTCAAGAAGCAATGTAGCAGACGACTTGGAGGATATTGAGTCCATTCGGTATGGTTGCAACAAGTTTTTGCTAAGAAAGGGAGAGTGAAGATGCTGGTGCTCATCAACAACCAAGGAATGCTAGACAAGATGGAGGAAATTATCAAGAGATCCAAAGCAGAATCTCTTCACTTCTCTAATCAATCACACAGTTGATGTATTTTGTAATATGCCTATTAGACTGTAGTTATGTAATGTTTATCAAACTAATTTCCTAGCTTTTCTAGTTAGTAGGACTCCGAATCTATCTTTGGAGTGGAAAGTTTGGGATAGTTCTAATGTGTGTGCCACTATTAGTCAAGCTTGTAAGCTTGAAGCTGAAATGTTTGTTGCTAATGACTCAAACTCTTGTAAAAAGGCTGGTTCCTTTAGCCACCTTTTGATATATAGTATGTGGGTAACAGTTTCCCTTCAAAAAAAATATAGGTAGAACATTTTTTTGTCCATTAAGAAGAAGATGACAAAAAGAGGTGTAAAAAAGTAGAATAAATAAAAACTATGAAAATAAAATAAAATGATAACACACGAAAATAAAGGGTCCCTAAATAATAGAGCCAACTAATCTAAATAAGATATTTAAAGTAATAATTAAAAATAATTAAATGCATACAGTGTAATCTTTGTGCCTTGAACTTGTGACCTCTAGCCTAATTTAATTACCTCTACCATCTAACTACAAGAGCTTGTGTGCACAAATGAATGAAAATGTGGTAAAATATTCGGTCTCTACAAATGTCACCCATTGACTGAGTTTGATGCAATCAAAGGAAAGTCAATGTGCGACGACACTGTAATATTTTAACCAAACTTTCCAGCGTCGAATAAATGAAAATGTGGTAGGATATTCAGTGTCTACAAATGTCACCCATTGATTGAGTTTGATGCAATCAAAGGGAAGTCAATGTACGACGACACTGTAATATTTTAACCAAACTTACCAGCGTTGAATAAATGAAAATGTGGTAGGATATTCAAATACCACCCACCTTGATTGAGTTTGATGCAATCAAAGAAAGTCAATGGATAATGACACCGTAATATTTTAACCAAACTTACTAGCGTCGAATAAATGAAATTGTGGTAGGATATTCGGTGTCTACACTCCAAGCCAAGTTTTATTTGTTGTACTTGCATGCTTTTGAGAACATAGTACATCCAACACTTTTTTCTTCTTTTAGATTGTCTGGTCGTCATACTCGTGATGATCCACCAATCTTGCCTGTATAATTGTCTGGTTGGTTTGTCACATTTGCATGATCTCATGTGTCACTTAAATGCTTTCATATAGTATAGTGGCATCTCCCGGATCGTGTGATGCGCTAGTTTGGCAGAATCCAATGGCCAGCGGATGATCCCAGCACCACTAGAGGGATCCAATGATAGACCTCCACACATAGACTTGAGAGGTTGGACGGATTGGAATTGGGCCACTCATCATTCAGACTACATCACCATGTAGAACCAACAACACAAAGAGGGTCTTGAGATATCACAAAATCATACTGGTGATGCTTACCACACCAGAAGGTATACTGGGTGCTTTGGAGCTTTTTTGGGGTATGTGGTGAGTAAACATTACTTCAATTTTTGTAGTAGTTTATTGTCAGTTAATCATTGAGATATCTTTTATGTTATAATGTGATAAACAGTTGTGCATGGGGACACCACAAACAAGGTCATCGACATGTTTGAGACGATGCCAGTGGATGATGCTCTTACGAGACTACTCGTGATGAGGGACGAGTACAACAACATGTACTACGTCCTCCCACGGCCACAATAGGACCTTGGAAATATCCCTAATGATCAAGTTGTTGACCATGAACCCGAGGGACAAGATCAGGGTGATGCATCTAACATTACCGAGAACATTCCCATATCTCAGGTCGACAATGATCCTATGTTGCAGGTCGACACCACTAGGTTTGCTTACTATAGGAGCAGCTTAAACATTCACATAGCATCATCATCAGGTGTTAGCACGAGCATGGATGTCGAATACTTGACACCTGTGGGGACCTTGGCATGTGTTCCACCTCTACTCCCGAATCCTCTCTTGAGATAGAGATCCCGAACATCATCATAGTGTAGGAGATCTTAGTGGTCTTGCTCTTAATCCTGGTCTCGCATCAGCAGTTAAGAATTCTACACCCAGAGGCCCAAGACTTATGTTCGTTGTAGACGTAAATGAAATCTTGTTTTGTTACATTGTAAACAACTGATATTAAGAATTGTATCATGATCATTTACGTATTTCATCTTGTAAACAATGACTTTTAGTGTATGTTTCAATTTATTTATTTCATTTCTATTACGTTTGTGTTGAAATTATGGATTAATAACAACAACTGAGTAAAATGTTTGTGTTGGAGTTGGAAAACATGTACAGTAGTGAGTAAAATGTTTGTGTTGAAGTTTGGAAATATGTATAGGTTTTGAGCTAAATGTTTGTATTGTATTTGAGAAATATGTACAGGTTCCAAGTAAAAGAAGTGTTTGAAGTTGATAAATATTGAACAAATAAATCATTTTTTCAAGAGACGACTTCATTATAATATATTTTGGGGGGGCATGGACAAAATTATAAAAAGTAAGGGGGTCTTTTATCACAATTTCTGAAGAAAACAAGTTACACTATCATTTTGGGCATTTTAGTAAAGTTAGGGGGTGTTTTGTACCCCTATCCCCCTCTCTCTCTCCGTCACTACCCTCAAATTGTCTCTTGACCGTATAGTGTTATTTTAAGAATTTGTTTTTGTAAGAAACTAACAGTCAGATTATCTTTATAAAGAGAGATTATTTCATAGTATTTCTTTTCAATGAGGTGTAGACAACGGCGTCTGGCCCGGAATTTCATTCGACGACACATGCCCAGTATAGCAAGTTTTAACAAAAGGGCAGGCCCAAAATTAAATACGGCTTCTCGTGAAGCAAAACCGGTCCATGAGCATATTTTTTTTATGTAAGGAAATTCATTTATTACTGAACAAATGAAAGGTTTGCTTCAAACATCAGTAGTTCTAAACTAGCTATTGGGGGGTTCTCAAGAAAGTAGACGCCTTAGTCACTAACTAATGCTAGCTTAGAAATAGAATCTGCCACTCTATTGGTAGTCTTATCAATTTTAACTAGTTTAACAGTACTGAAAATAGAGAAAGAGCTTTCACAAGCTCTAATCAAGCTTTCACAAGGGTGAGAGCTGTTTTTATGGTTGTTGAGGTTGACCGCAACTTGGGAGTCTGAGTCGATGATGACACTGTTGTAGTTCAAGTGTTCAACCAGTTTGAGTCCACCCAGAATGGCCCAAAGCTCAGCTTCCACGATGCTGGACTGACCCAAGCTGTGCATAAATCCTCCCGACCAAAGTCCTATGTGGTCTCTACCGATCCCGCCTACTGCCGCTCTTCCCTGTTGAAGACCAAATCTGTCATGCTTCCATCCTTAATTTGTTAAGATGGTGTTCCACCATTGTTTCCTTCAGCAGGACCGGCGCTTTTTGAAAGAACAAAGACATAGGTAACTACAACATAATTTGAGTAATTATGGTGAAGGTGAATTCGGATGGAGAGTGTTGGATGCTGGTTAAGTTTTCCTAAAGATTAATCAATGCTTGACGGTTTAGATCTACATTTTAGATTCAGGCATGAGGGTTCCTTGGAAAATCATGCTCCAACAATGATAACGGTTAAGCTGGATAACTTGGTTAATGAATGGATGAGCTAATAGCCAACGCCTTGCTTCAAATAGGCAGGAGAAGCATGAGATGCTCCACCTTGCTATTAGTAGGATTATCGAAAAATAAAAACGAAGCAACTTGCTAAACAATCGATAAAAGTTGAGAGAATATGATTCGAAGGTAAATGTGATCAAGAAGCGACAAAATTAGGATTACAAGACAAAACAAGTTCAGCGCCTTCGAGTTCGCTACAAAATTTCTTCACATTCTTCATCACATCATTGAGTTCAGTGTCATACATTCCTCAAATTGAAGTCACATCTTCACTGATCTAAGCAAACTACTCTCAAGCAGGACAACGCCTTTGCGTGTACAGAGTCATCTGGAATGTGTAAATGATGTATGCGTACGCCATGCCGTATTCTCAAGCTCAGCGGGTCAGCCTCGCCCCTGACTGCATTTGTGAAACACCACACTGCCCGCTGAGGCCTGATTTGCTGCTCGGTTGCTACCAAAATTTTTCTTGTTTGATTCCCGAGCAATCCGAGTACCAAACTGGATTGATGATATAATATCAGAAGGCAAAAAAGAAAAAAAACAGACGATTAATTATAGTTCTCCTTCTCCTTCAGGAAAGGAAACTGATGATCCACACAAGGGTGAAAACTTGGTAGTTCAGAGTCAGAGTGACTTTACCTGAATGGCTCGTTTAGGGAGAGCAGCAGCTTCATTTAATCCAAGCAACTTGGCTACCTAAAAATAATTGCAATGGTTAGGCATCAACACTGAGACACAGATGCAACAAAATAAACTCAAAAAGGGTACAAGAAAGTGTTGAGAAACCTTATAATCTCAGCACAGAGAAAATGCCTCCCCAAGAGAAAAATCAATTCATTACCTCTCTTAGTATCTTCTTGTCCCCGGTTCCACTTGTTTGATCAAGGTCAGCAATCTCCCACAGCGGGAAGTCCAACAATACCCTTATCACATCCTCGTCCAAAAATGGAAATCTAGCCTAAAGAGAGAACATATATAACAAATATGCACATGCCACATGGTAGTTGATCTTGATATATAATACACAAGGTAGAAGCGTAATTATCCATTATTGGTAAGAGGTTTAGCGAAAGCTACCTCCTTTCCGTTATCAGCAATACACCTATCATCTCTTCCCAGGTTTCTTTTCCATATTCGCTGCATGTCTAGTTTCATTTCCTCATTCAATCCAGCCCAACTGATCAAAGAAAGTATTAACACCACCACATCAGGATTCAGAAGTGTGAAGCGGATTTGAAATGGACCGTCAACCAAACATGTAGTAGGCTTACTATTGGTAAGAAAAAAATACAACCAAGGTCGTCACCTAAAGAGTACCAATTTTCAATGTACTTACCTGGCATTTCTGTATTTGGTTCGATGCCGACCATAACCAGCACACTGCTCATCAGCACCAGAGCCAACTAGGAGTATTCTTGCCTCTGACTTGTACTTAACACGTTGAGCATTTACATCCCCGTTGTCATAGAGCCAACCATCGCCTCCAGCTGCCAGCCATAATGCTGTACCAATGTTTAGGTCCTGAAAATTCAAGTGTAGAAGAATAAAGACAATATATCCTCTGGAAATAAATACCAAATCGAGCTTACAAGGCACATAAAACGCAAATTGACAAATAATTGCTATCATGAGAGAAAGAGAGTGGTGAGTACCATGTAGGTGTCTGCAGGAGTAATGAGTGACATGACATGATTCATCTCCACAGATAGATTTGATATACTAGAATCAATCTCAACAAGCCTCCACCTGCATAGTGTCATCTTTTGGGTTAAGGGAAGGAGAAACAGCCGAGGAAAAAAATGATTGAAAAAATTAATGGAACAATAAGAAGCATGCAGGGCACCAGTTGAACCAAATCTACAACCATTGCCATGCTACAAAATGCCAGGGAACAAAAACCAAACAGTATTTGAAATCGACCAACTTACATTAGAAAGGGATATCTATATCTAATGATTAAAGGGAAAGCATCCAAAAAAGCCTTTTGACAATGCACAAACTAGGCTTCACAGAAAACAAGGCAACCAATCTCATAGAAACAAGATATGGTAAATGGTCATCAGTTAACTCACTTATGGGGTTACTATTCGCACAACTTCAAATAAATCATAAGTAATAGTTTTGGGCTTGAACAGGATGGACAGACGAGACACTAACAGTCAAAACTAGATACCCTTTTTGTGAAATAAACAACAAGGTACTACAAGACTGACATGTAGAAACATAGGAGGTCATCAACATCTATATCTAACAATAGCATACATTCACTTACCTCCTTAAAACGGCAGTTCTTTGCAGTTCTTCTAATCCGGCTCTGGCAGTGATTCGGTCTGGAGCTGACTCGCCTTCAAAGCTCACATTAAGAAGATCGATTGCATCTAACAAATAAAGTTCGGAAATCGTAAGCAGGAGATCTGTAACTAAAATTCTCAAAAGTGGGGATGAAGCACCCAGCAAACAAAAGCTAGTAGCAGAACTCACTGCTAAGCACCTACTATCTGTGCTATATAAGGTCATTCAACACTGAAATATATAGCATGATTAATAAAATACATACTGTACTCACTATTTCAATGCTAATTGATAAATTGAAAAAAGAGTGCAAGGGACTTCAAGTTGTCAGTCATCTACTGACACAAAACAAATAATAAGTTCAGGACAGAAACCAGATTGGACTGAAGATCATGCCATGAAGAAAGATCCATCTTAAACTACTTTCATCTGGAACTACAAACTCCCTTCCCTTCCCTTCCCTTTACCTTTCTCCAGAATATAAGCAATGAAGATTGCTGTAGTTACCAGCTATAGAAACAAGACTGATATGACAAACAATAGAACTCGCAAGAGCAAACAATCAAGTTTGACCAGAAGACAGTTTTCAGAAAAACCTACATCTCGCATCCAGGCATTCATGGAGTATAGCTGCAAGTATCATTGAATCCACTCCTCCAGAAAACAGGACTGCCACTGGGACTTGTTCCTCATGTGTGTGGTCATCCGGAACAGCCTGCAAAGTGATAAATTCATCATACACATGGTTACAAAGAGATACACACACAGATACTCACAAGGACATGAAATAACCACTGGGGAGACTTTCTTATTGTAATACTGAAGGCTTTCAACATGAGTGAAACATTTGATTCACATATCATGGATTAGCACTTAATGAAAGAGTTGGAAATTCTATATTTTATTTAACAAGACATATATCATGTATTACTGCAGTATTTGAGGTTCCATCAGCCTCTTCCAAATTAACCGGAAGGCGAGAGGGTGATACACAGTCACAGAAATCTTTAGAGGCAAGAAAATTTGGCTAATCAGTGGGCGCCAACAGAAACTCTAACATCAATATGTCCATCGCTCTTTTCATTGTAAATAAGATAAGGACATCGAGAGAAATATGTTTCTGATTGAGCTTCCCAAAAATCTATCCAAACATTAAAATATGAGCAATAGCTCCTCTACAAATTTTCAATAAACTGAGCAATGTCATTATCCTCAAGATAGTGTAGAGCTTTTACTCTTAAACATGAAACAATAAATTTGATCAACTATGTTACCTGAAAAATTGCATTCTCTACAGTGCGCCTGGCAACGGACTGTCTCAAAGCAGACAGAGCCACATGTGATGGTACTGACACCAAGAATTGTAGAGTTCATACAATTATAGGCATGGTCGAAACAGTTTGAGATATCTTATTGAGCTGCATCATAAATGAAAGGGAAGTAGAGCTCTCTAAGCAGAAGGACAAGCAATCATACCACCACGCATTGTATTAGAGGCAGCTGAATAATATCCAGTCCATACAGCTGGATTCAGATCACCATGAGAATTCAGCTCATCATGCAGAGGTTCTATAAAATTCCTCTTCCATGCTATTAGCTCGTTCAGCATAGGATTTGTCCATGAATGCTTTTCAAGTTTGCCTGTTAGACATCCTTGTTCCCGTGAACCATCTATCTCTATACTATATATCCCACAAGAAAGCTCTTCCCAATAATTGAGGATGGTTGATCCACCATCAACTTCAGAACCTAAGAAGCATGTTGGACACCATTAGATGATACTGAGCAGGTTCCACATGCAGAATTGTAAATGCATGCATCAGAATAGCAGCTCATCAGAGGGACAACAATCACAGATCATCTGGAATACTATGCTTGCAAAGTAACTCATGATTTATCGTAATTTAATCACCTTTCCATGTGAGAAGGTTGTGTCAAAGATGTTTCATGCAGGAAAGAGATTAGCTACAACACAAATAACTTCAACTATGACAATGAACAGCATATGGTTTCATCCATCATAAAATAAATAAAGTTCGGAGACACAAGTTTCCACTGAACCTGATATACGCTACTCCTTACAGTTTGATGAAGATGGCGGCGATACAGAAGACAGAAGAAGGCGCGGATCTGTTGAAGTAGGCCAGTGAACGAGGAGGCTACGCCTTCCAAATGCATCTCGACCAAACCATAACTTTTTGCAACACTCCTGTGCATGATACAAGGGCATTAGGAATTAATATCTCCAATAATTTTAAAAAATCATCCAAATTCAATAACTATGAATGATAACTTACCATTCATAAGAGAGATACCTGCCAATATATCAAAGCCCATGGACCTTTGATCGACGAGAGTAGCACAGGAATTTGTTTTCTTGTACACGAGTTTGCATGGCCATCAGAGGAATGCTTAAGACAGCAATTGTCTAAAGACTTCATGAGAATTTCGGCATCATTTTCATCATTTTTCATTTCCAAACCTCCAAATATCTCACCTTTAAGATTTGATCAAACAAAAGGTTACAAGCTACCTTCTAACATGCTTGAACTAAGTCCAAATTCATACAAATTAATAAAAAGCAAAGGGCGGAAAAACATAAGGGGAAACTCGGTAACTGTAATTAACCATAATTTACTTATAGAATATATGAAGGGATATGGCATCAGTTTGCTTACCACATACACAAATATTTCACTCATGCGCCAGTAACAGATCTGATAGATAAAGTATTTACCTTTTATAAAGAAACAATAATTTAAAAGCTCAAATATTATTCACCACAGCAGCTTGAGTATCTAACATGATGAAAAAGATTCAGCCCATAAATAAGAAACATCAATGTAATTGAGAACTAAGAGAATCAGATAATATACTGTGAAACAAAAATGTAACGGCACCATGCAACTAATTACGATAATCATGGAGTTTCCTTTTAGCGTGAATATTACATTAAGAGTCAATCACGTTTCACTACAAAGGCAAAACAACTGCCTCAAGGCTCAAGTTACAGGTTACATAATATTACCATTATAAACGAGGATATTTCCACAAGCATCAGATAATGGCTGCATAACAGAGTGTCTTCCTCTTAGCTGTAAGACAGCACCGACAATATGCATCTTTCCACATACAGAAAACCCAACTTGACCGTTGGTCCTTGACGTGCATTGATGAATTGGGGAATGACCATGGGACTCATGCGTTTCCCCATAGCTTTTATTAACTTCCTCGTCGAAAATAAGCAGTTGTTCCTCGACATTAGACAACCTTTGCAATTGAAGATGCACTGTTTTACTCCCCAAGAAATCTGGCCCCTTCTACTCAGAGCAGCTTTTAGGTCATCCAATGTGAAAGCAAGCTAAAATGAGACGTATTAGGTTGGCGATTAAGTGTCAATCACATTTCACTTCAAAGGCTGTAGTGAACAAAACATGAACTTCAACCGTCGGCGATTGTAAATTGAAATTTGAGAAGCAATCATGGAAAGAAAAGAAAACAAATCTGGAGGCGACTGAACACTTACCTCTTCCGGTTCAGCAGGTGTAGAAGACTCCTTGGAGCTCATACAGGTTACATCCACACGAATCCCTGACAGTATGAGAGCAATTCCACACATGGTATCTCAAACTCTAAGTAACGCTGCACAGGGAAAGCTGGTGTATCCCGTCCTGGTCTAAAATATTTGGGGGAGCGGGAAAGCGGCCAGATGAAACGTTTCAGGAGAAATGTATATAACAGAAACGTCCCTCCTTTTCTCTGGAACGGAAGTTTCAGGCACAATTGAGTCAACGCTCAGTGTATAAAACTTACAGGGATTCCGGCCGCCCGATTCCAGCTGCTCCCCGTTCTGTGATTCGCCCTCTTCTTCCCTTTCTGTTTACGGCTATCACATGACTTGATTTTGTTTTTTCGCTCATTGCAACATATCAACGAACGCCTCCGTAGCATAGTGGTAGTGCGTTCGCTTCGTAAGCGAAAGGTCGCGAGTTCGATCCTCGCCGGGGGCTTCATTAAGTTTTTAACGACACTTTTAGCAATTCCAGTTTTCACGTATTTCGAAAAGGCTCCTAAGGTCATCGTCATCCCCTCCCTCCTCCACCTGCTCAAATTGAGGGAGATCAAGCACTAAGTCAGGCTAAAACTCCCTAAATCTGCAACTGCATTACTGGAATCCAACTCGACCCCAAGCACCTTGTGGCTATTAATCTTACCACACCATGTATATCGATCCAGTCCCGTCAATCCTTACAATCTCTTCTGCAATTTGGTCGTGAACGGCCTCTTTGCTACTCACTGGCTTCCAAATGGAAATAGGCACCCGGCCAATATTCTCCACTACTTCGGCCTGAGAAACACTTTGAGAGCAGTCGACAGATTCTGGAGAGGAGCTTGTCCAATCTGCCCGCATCCAAAAGGCAACTTGCCCACACTAGAAGTGTGTGGGTTGTACCAATGACCTCCCCAGCCATATCCTCGAGCCCATGACCCGCTCTGATCAAGACCTTGAATCAGGTACCCAGCCCAATAACCATAAAATGGATATACCCATCTCGAGTACATGGGAAACACACATCCCTTCCCCTCAGCACTACTCCCACATCACGGCCCTACCTTGTCCACCTCGGGACATATTTGAGTAGACTTTACTTCTCCACCCGACATCTTTTTGTCTTCACACCCATGCCCCTTACAACTCCTAACCAGAATATGAAAACGAGTGCACCGCCCATCATCATCCACACGAGCAATCTCAAATTTGGCAAACGCACCATCCACCACCACCTCAAAATTATCAGCAAGCTCCGGCCTTCGATCAGGGTTGTCACCGGTGGAATTCTACATAACCGTAGCCCCTTCCCTGCCTGGTGCATTAACCTTGCCCTGGTCGAATCGCTTACGTCCCTCGAGCTTATCAGAATTGGCTGGTGGCGTCATATGTGAGATTTATGTACTGTTATTATATGAGATTTATTTATTGTGTTGGTGATAATGAAGGAAACACAAAATTTACTTGGTTCGATCTTGAATGATCTAGTCTACGGAATGGACAGAGGTTTTTAGTAGAATTGGGAAAACACATGTGTGAAAGGAGAGTACAGATGTGAGCTTCTCGTGTTTGTATGTATGTATGTGTATCAATATGTCATTCCCTAATTAATGAAGTGTCGGTTGCTATTTATAAGTTAAAAAGGTAGGCAGCCTGGCCCACTCACTGATCAGCTTGGTGCCACCTTCTGGTTGGGTTGGTGACGTGAGCTGCTCTCACGTGGGATAGGGCTGATGTCAGTTGGGATGTCCTTGTCAGGAACGAAGCTTCCTTCCCTTGTTTGGTTGCACCTTAATCATACTAAGGACACATTAGTCTTAGTGTATTAATGATATGCAAAGGGGTTTTCGAGTTGGTCACAACGGGTTGTTCGAGTTAGTAGTGATTGGGTTTTTCTAGGGGATTGATAGAGCAAGATGTCAGAGACGTGTAAGCCAGGTCATGAGTGCTTCCACGGTGTCAAGGCCGGTTTGACGTGGTGAGGGAGTTGGTCAAGGCTCTAGCTTGGAGCAATCCGGATAAACCTGGCCGTCCGATAGAGGACTTGATATTCTCCTTGGGTTAAGGTCCTAACTAAGAAGACTTGACCAAGGTTGTTCGCTCCTGGGGTACATGTTACCGCGGAGATAGAAACATGATTAGGGGCGTTTGTTTTGGATTAGGGGGCGTTTGTTTTAGGGTAATTAGGAAAGGGAATCAGAATGATTCTCTTTTTTGTTGTTTGTTTTATCAGTTTTTCCTATTGTCAGGAAAGGGAAAAAAATGGGATTACCTCAAAACATTTTATCTTGATTCCTCACCCCCTACTAGGGAGTGAGATTCCCTTTCCCCAATACACTTTGACCGGGGACATATGACCATTGACCAGTGACTAATGACCGTTGATCGGTGACCGGTGACCGGTGAATGTTGACCAGCAATTAATGACTGTTGACTAGCAACCAGCAACCATTGACCAATTATTTATTTCATTTCCCCCAGCTCAAACAAACAACCAATAAAATCAAAGGGACTTATTTTCCATTCCTTTCCATTCTCTTTCCCGATTCCATTCCGTTTCCCTACCAATAACAAACGCCCCCTTAGTTTCTGAGCAACATGGTTAAGGTGAGGCTAATTACATCGTACCAATACTAGTCTCCCAAGTCTCATTTCTAGAGTTTCACGAGAGAAGTGGGACTTAAGCTTTTTAGGTTTCTTGCTTTGCACTTATAAAAAATTGAAGTAAAGAAAGAAAGGTTGAGAGCTTTTACCTGGGTGTCCCCACTAACACTAGTAGAAAAATATATAAAAATATGATTATGGTCTGCATTATATGCTTGTTGGATGTGCGCGCGGTTCACTTAATGACATCTTGAAAGACTGTTGTGGGCCTTGTGATTTTCACGCATTATAAGATATTCCGGGTGCAAATAGAGCTTAAATGACAGTTCATCTGAAACCTCCTTCTACAACAGGTACTACCCCACGCGAATATGAACTTAAATGATGGTTTGCCTGAAATATTATAACATGTAATACCGTGCGTAGAAATGAACTTAAGCGACGGTTTGTCTAAAACCATCTTTTAAAATGAGTAAAATGGATGGTTTTGTAGTTAACCGTCGTTTAAAATATGTTTAATCACTTAAAAACGCATAAAAAATAGTAACGAGTAATATATATTTTAATTAGTTTACATGTTGGTTAAAAATTCAGAAACTAAATGTTAAAACATACATATATATAATAAAAAAATAAAATTATATAATTAGAATTAATTATTTTAGTGAATTAGTCTTAGTAACTTAGTCTTTTTATAATTAG
Organism: Limonium bicolor; assembly: GCA_023374045.1. Taxonomy (NCBI): domain Eukaryota; kingdom Viridiplantae; phylum Streptophyta; class Magnoliopsida; order Caryophyllales; family Plumbaginaceae; genus Limonium; species Limonium bicolor. The sequence goes on from CM041776.1 coordinate 205,079,136, forward strand.
AATTGTAACTACATGTACATATATATAATTTTAGATTATTTTTATTATTTATATAATTTCAAACTACATGATATGTACATGTTATATTTTAATACTACCTCCTATTTTTAATGTAACTCGTTTTGAAGATGAATCTTGATTAGTTTTTAGTCCACATTCATCTCCAATACAAATTACATTTAAAATATGAGGGAGTCCTTTTTGTAATTCTTTTAAACAATAATTATTTATCATTATGTTTAAAATTATTTCATTGATACTATGTTCAGTATTCACACAAACTATTAATGATAAAAGCAACATATTAATTGAAATTAATATTAATATGATGCTTTAAACTTATTATAATTTGTATGTGAGTAAACATAAGTTTCAGTAACAATTATAATGCTAATTATCAAAAGATTAAGTTGTAAACGTTACGTATATTTTTTTGATCATAATATAAACTAGTATGATGTCATAACCTAGTGGTTAAAGGTGTGTGGAAGTTTATATTTGGTCACGGACCAAATCCATAAATTGGCACATTTAACAAATTAATCTAGGCGTATCAAAGTAAATTTGCTTATTTTAGCAAGCACATGAGAGCTTTCAAAACGGTTCGGCCTAAACCGTCGCGTATGATCACCTTAAAAGACGGTTCTTGAACTATCGCTTAAGACTAGTGACAAAACGCGACAGGACTTTTGAACGTAGGGAAGCAAAACACACAAGAGAAAGACGTTATGAGGCGACGGTGGGGTAATGATGAGCACACGCTACCAATGGCACTTAGGGATGACAATATCCAACGGATACCCGTTTCACCCGTCAACTAGATCTGAAATAAACCCTTTAATTGACTTCAACATTAGTAAATCTTCTTATACAATATAAAGTGATTAATATTTCATTCAGAATTTGGTGTGGGAGAGCCAAGAGAACGATCAGTAGAACATCTACCTCCCACATCGACTATAGAAAATAAATCATTGTCTACTTTACTTATAAAACATTGAGGGGGCTTAGTTATTTAACAAGTATTGCTGCTGTATGGAAGCAATTTAACTTGTTAACTCAAGTCAATTATCCTTTAAATAAGGTTTGACTTAGAGTTTAAGTAATGTAGGATGAGTTAAATCTATTGCAGAATAACTCAAGTCTCACGTTGATATTGCTATTCATAGATTCGGTATATATGTAGTAAATATACATATCATATTTTGATCTCATATACGATGAAGGAGATGAGAAATTCATGTTGGCAAACAGCTACCCTCTCATATCGAAATGTTAGTTCAAAGAGGGAGGTTCTCTACTTATAAATAACTCTTTAACCTCACGTTCATACTTAATTTTTTTGGCTAGGTCTTCCTAAGGTTGACTAGGTTAGTTTTTTTTGTTGGTCTTCCTAAGGTTGACTAGCTTTGTTCATATTTGAGATGGAGGTTCAGTATATGTAAAAATTATACATATCATGTTTTATTCTTATAAACAATGTGGGATGAGAAATTCATGTTGGCAAGAAGTTGCCTCCCACATCGAAATGTTAGTTCAAAGATGGAGGTTCTCTACTTATAATAACTAATTAACCTCACGTTTAATTACTTAATTCTTTTTTGCTCGGTCTTTCTACATTGTGTAGTCAATGTTAAAGGTTGACCACCTTAGTACATGTTTGAGATGGATATTTAAAAATGATATATAGTCCACCTCTGTTTTTTTTTTGTTTAAAAAATAGTTCAAATCTTAATCTAATTTCACATGTTTATCTCCCGATCCACCCGGTGATTCGGGTGGATCGGGTGATAGGTGAAGTTTAACAGGTGATAGGTCGGGTTTGGGTGAAATTTATGAACTGGGTGATAGATGTGGGTCAAGCTTCACCCGACCCAAACTCGGCCTATTTCCATCCCTAGCTCTCGAGTGCTTCTTTTGTTTTGTCAACGCACGTTTTTGACCCATGGTGAGAGGCGGTTGGAGCCCCAGGGGGACGAGGTGACGGTTGAGCAAGCAAGGAAGACAATTGTTGTGCTTCTACACCTATAAATTACTAACGGTGTAGAGAGATAAACTTTTATGCCTTTAAGCTTACCGAATTACAGATGAATTTTCTATGCTCTCTCACTTTCTTCACCTTCTTGCTCTTTTTATTTTTTGCCCACATTTCCAAAAAAAACTTCAAATACCTAAACAATGGCATCTAGTTCGCCTATTGTTGCTGCTCAGAAGAGCAAGGGAGTGATTCGCACCCTTCCGGTAGAGCAAGGATTGGTTCTTGTCATTGGTTCCACTGCATAGATTGATGGAATTCTTCCTTTCCTCTTTTATTATTTTTTTCTATGTATGAGTAGTTAATTTAGTTGTGACTCACTATGTATCCCTAGTTTATGAATTTTATTTCCTATTGTGTTTGCAACTTAGTCAATAAAGATTGTAGTATTGTTCCTTGTTTAATTTGTCAATCTCTGGTGATCGATACAATTGCTAGAGCTATTTAGTTTGTTTGCTTATAGATGAGAACTGCAACATTCAATAAACTACATGAACACTACTAGTTAATCTAAATATGGTAATTCCTCTACAAATTAATTGATTATCAACCCAGATGAGAACTCAACATTGTTATTAATTAGGAAATTCATAATGAGCGTTAGGGTTTAGTGACTGTGTTGAACAAAATCTACACATTAATATATATAGATTTATAGCAAACTAATAGGCAAGTGCACCTAGTCGGAGTAGTACAACAAGTGTCGTATCCTCAGGGAAATTGTTCAATTTTCCTAGTTTCGGTATTTAATAAACAGTAAATAAAAGGGGTTTAGCCAGTGGCAATCTTGGTGTTTTTTGGGTTGGACAGATAAAAACAATTAAAAGCTTAAATAAAAACAGTTGTGTATCAAATGGATGGAAATGTGCTAAGGAAGATGAAATCGCCCAAATATACTTCAGACTTTAATTATAATCCTAATTTGCTCTATTTGTCTGTTTAAGAATTTATCTTGTGGCCTCCCTAAAGCATAGGTAAGGTCAACTCTTAATTAATTCAATAAACTCTTTACTAGCAGAAAAAGTCTAAATCATTAATTAGCTTTAAGAAAAAATTCCTTTTATAACAGCGATGGATTTTATCAGCTAATTAAGGAGATAATATATAACGTTTGTCTCTCTTTGTGGTCTATTCTCAAATTTACAAAATCATTGAAATAAGAGAAACCGTAAATGCGTAAAAATGATCAGCTCTTAAGCATTTAATAATTTAGAGAGACAAAACAAATATTTATAAGCAAACTCGATATTATAAGTAAGTCTGAATTATTTGGGGTCAAACACCCATCCTAAGCACAAATATAAATTTACTCAGACATTGACAGAAATAAAAATAGAGTAAAGATAGAAATAACCATTATTTCGGAGACTGCTTGAGAAGAACGGGTCTGCACTCGCTCTTGCTCCTACTGCCTCTTTCCTCTCCTTTTAATATACTGCTTCTGCTGAATATGTGGAAAATAGAGTGATTTGGATGATATGGAAAATATGTGGGGTGATATGTGAATATAATGAAATTATGGTTGTGGAATGAAAAAGAAATAAAAAGTGGAGAATTGTGTGTGGTGGTGTTACGGGAGAAATGAAGAAAAGAGAATGGTGGAGTGTGGTGCTGTTGTGTGATCGATTGTCTGTATTGATGAAGAAGTAGTGGGTTATTTATAGCAGAGGAAAGGAAGAAGAGGACACAGCTGTAGCACGTGTGGGTGAAGAAATTAGGGGATGCGCCTGATATGTTTGATGTAGTAGATGGATAATATTGTGGGCGCAGTAATTGAAGAAGAAATGAAGAAGTCGGCGTAGTAATAGAAGAAGAAAATGGAGAAAACGGCGCCGAAATAAATCAGTCGCGTGAATTCTGGATCTGGGCTGCGTTTACACGTGTCCGTGTTTCTGTCCGCGTACGGACACATATTAGGACGTGTGACGTTCGAGTTTGAGTCCGCGTACGGACACATTTGTCCTAGTGAGATTTGTTTGTGTCCGCGTTGCTGTCCGCGTGGGGGCTTATCAGGACGTGAGACGTCCGCGTTTATGTCCGCGTAAGGACACAAATGTCCTAGCGAGATCTGTTCCTGTCCGCGTTTGAGTCCACGTAAGGACGCATTTCCTTTGCTTCATGTCCGCGTTTGTGTCCGCGTAAGGACATGAGTTGTCCGCGTAAGGACAGGAACGTGGACACATGTATTTCGTCTCATCTTGTTCTGCAAACTTTGACAGGCTCCAGATTCTTTGTTTGAGCTCTATTTATAGATCCGTTTGCGCCTATGCGTTTGTCTCTTCGTCTACTTTGCTCCTAGCTTGGTTTTCCTCATGTTTAACCAATAAATCTGTAGGATAACCAATAAAACATAAACTAGAGGAAAACTAACCAAAGTGGAGAAATGATCAAGAAAAGTGCTAATATAACATATTAAATACACCCATAAAACATGCTCATTTGGACACTTATCACACCCCCACACTTACCTTTTGGCTTGTCCTCAAGCAAAACCATGTACCCAAGAAAGTAGGGAATGCTCAATACTAACAAATATTATTATGAAGGGTAGGATAAGGAGGTGAACAGTTCATGATCTTAAACTTTTTGAGGAGTGTGATCCATCAACTACTGGTGGCACAGGTGTGCTCAGGGTAAAAACGAAATATAGACTTTTGGGGTATGATTCAAGGTGCTTCAATGCTTCTCAGTTTAGGCGACTTTAAGAACTTTTACCACGGCCAACTTCTCTCAAGAATGGGCATTGAGGAGAAAACAAAAGGAAAAATAGATTTATGCATTTGTTTTACTTTTGCGTAAGAGATGAGGAGATAATATATAGGCATCAAGCCTTTGTATTTAAGAACACTCAACTCTCATTTGTTAGTTACCAATGGTGTCTCGCAAGTCCCTTGATTTTTTTTAATTTTTTTGGACAGAGAAGCACCCCTTAGCAATCCCTAAGAGAGAAGACAGAAAGAACCCCTGAGCAATAAAAATCCAACCATTGCAGATCATTTGGTCACACCGCATAAAAAATGCTCCTCAAAAGCAATCAAAATTTAAAAATTTTGTACCATTTATCCCACAATTCATAACAGTATTTGTTCTTAAAGAGAACAACCTACATCAGCAGGGTCCATAATTTTAAATTTTGGACAAACGCAAGATAAGTAGAGAGATTAAACATTTTAAGCACAAAATATTTCACCGAAAAGGGCACTCCTCCATACTTAAATTGAACAATGTCCTCATTGTTCACCAGAAAAACAAGGGAAGGTTTCAGAAGACCTTTTCGGTAAGTAGAAAAAATAGAGAAAACCCAAAGGTCACAAATAAACATTTGAGCACAGGAGCTATCCACAACAGGATTTAGCATAGTAAAAGCAAAATTTAAAGAAACTAGTACTCCCCTGAGATTATTTTTGCTTGCGTGATAGGAGTTCCCCCACACTTGAGCTTCAGCCTCAAGTAGCGCAGCTTGGTTGTGGTGTAGACATGAAGTTGCACCTGCATAAGACACTAGAAGCAACCATACTACAAACGGGGTTAAGAGTTTAGCAAAAACAAAATTTAAAGAGAACTTGAAAATTAAAAGAAAATAAAAGCAAATGAAAGAAAATTTCATCCGGGTTGCCTCCCGGAAAGCTGCCCTTCTTTAACGTCTTTGGCTAGACGCTTTGAAGCGTACTCAATTCGGAGGATCTTGTAGTATTATTGCATGAGCATCAACTTTCTCGAGATTGCCACCCTGGTAATGCTTTAGTCTAGACCCATTTACCATGAAAGTTTGTCCTTTAGCATCCACCAACTTAACTGATCTGTATGGGGTGACCTTGGAGATAGTAAAGGGTCCAGCCCAATGGGATTTTAGTTTACCAGGGAACAGCTTCAACCTGGAATTGTACAATAGAACCAAATCTCCCATATGGAACTCCCGTTTAAGGATCATCTTGTCGTGCCACTTCTTGGTTTTCTCTTTATAGATACGGTTATTTTCGTAAGCATCCTCTCGAAACTCTTCCAACTCGGTAAGCTGAAATTTCCGTTTGTCACCTGCTCGTAGTAGATCAAAGTTTAGTGCTTTTACGGCCCAGAATGATTTGTGCCCGAGCTCGACCGGTAAATGACAAGCTTTTCTGAAGACCAATTGATATGGGGACATTCCGATGGGTGTCTTGTAGGCTGTTCTGTATGCCCAGAGTGCATCATCCAGCTTCAAGGACCAGTCTTTTCTTGAAGAATTAACTGTCTTTTGCAGGATCCACTTCAATTCTCGGTTAGAGACCTCAGCCTGGCCATTTGTTTGAGGGTGATAAGATAAGGCTACCTTGTGTCTTACCCCGTATTTTGTCATTAAGGATGTGAACTGCTTATTGCGGAAGTGGGATCCTCCATCACTGATTATAGCACGTGGGACTCCGAACCTTGTAAGTATGTTCTTTTTCAAGAACTTAAGCACTACCTTTGCATCATTTGTGGGAGAGGCAATAGCTTCCACCCACTTAGTCACATAGTCGACTGCTACCAATATGAAGAGGTTTGAGCAAGATGAAGGAAAGGGTCCTATGAAGTCAATGCCCCACACGTCGAATGGTTCTACCTCAAGTATGATGTTGAGAGGCATCTCATGTTTTCTGGAGGTGTTCCCAAGTCTTTGGCACTCATCGCAGGAAGCTACAAAGGAATGACAGTCTTTATGCAGGGTTTTCCAGAAGAAACCTGATTTAAGTACCTTTGCTGCTGTTCGTGCTGGCCCATGATGTCCTCCGGCTTCAAGAGAGTGACAATGTCGTAGAATGCTTTGGATTTCATTTCGGGGCACACATCTTCTCACCATCCCGTCTGCACAAACCTTGAAAAGGAGAGGGTCCTCCTAGTAGTAATGTTTTACATCTGAAAAGAACTTCTTCTTCTGCTGGTAGGTCAGCTCGTGTGGTATTACTCCTCGAGCTAGGTAGTTGGCCATGTCAGCGTACCATGGATCACCAGTGTCGCCAATCATAAAAATGCACTCATCTAGGAAGAATTCATTGATGGATGTGCCATCACTTGGTGCCTCTATGCGAGATAGGTGGTCTGGTACTACATTCTGCACTCCTGGCTTGTCTCTGATTTCAATCTCAAATTCTTGTAGTAGGAGTATCCACCGGAGGAGTCGAGGTTTGGCATCTTCTTTGGCGAATAGATACTTCAGAGCGGAGTGATCGGTGTGAATTATTACTTTGCTTCCTAAAAGATATGATCGGAATTTATCCAGAGCAAAGACTACTGCTAGAAGTTCCTTCTTGGTAGTTGCATAATTCTTCTGAGCATCGTTGAGGGTTCTACTTGCATAGTAGATGGTTCTCAGGATCTTCTCCTTCTTTTGACATAAAGCGGCCCCCACTGCGTAGTCGCTGGCATCACACATAATTTTGAATGGAAGGCTCCAGTCTGGTGATATCACGATGGGGGCAGAGATGAGAAAATCTTTTAGTGTGTTGAAGGCTTGTAGGCATTTGTCAGTAAAATTGAACCTGACGTCTTTAGCTAGGAGATCACATAGAGGCTTAGAAATTTTGGAAAAATCCTTGATAAACCTTCTATAGAATCCAGCATGGCCAAGGAAGCTTCTGATGTCTTTCACCGTCGTAGGTGGTGGTAACTTTTCAGTGACCTCGACCTTGGCTTTGTCAACTTCAATACCTTTCGAAGATATTTTGCGCCCAAGAACTATTCCTTCTTTAACCATGAAATGACATTTTTCCCAGTTAAGCACAAGGTTTGTTTCTTCACACAGGGCGAGGATGGCGTCCAGATTGTTTAAACAGGATTCAAATGTGAGACCAAAGACAGAGAAGTCGTCCATGAAGACCTCGATGCTCTTCTCAAGATAGTCGCTGAAGATTGACATCATGCATCTTTGAAATGTGGTTGGGGCATTGCATAGACCAAAAGGCATCCGATTATATGCAAATGTCCCGTATGGGCATGTGAATGTGGTCTTTTCTTGGTCTTCTAAAGCAATGGGTATTTGAAAATATCCTGAATAGCCGTCCAGGAAGCAGTAGTAATCTTGCCCAGCCAACCTTTCTAGCATCTGATCAATGAAGGGCAAAGGGAAGTGGTCCTTCCGCGTGGCACTGTTTAGTTTCCTATTGATAAGCCGTAGACTTATCGTATTTTATAAGCTAGATTTGTAGTATTATTAGTTAAAATAAGGTTAGAATAGTTAGTATTTGCATTAATTTATATAAGAAGTCATTTTATATGTTCAGACTAATGCTCTTGGTGTTTTTTTATGCAAGGAGCAAGTTTTCATCCAAAATCAAGCCTTGCCGGATATGAAGCCGGATCCCTCATGCACGGCACAAGTACGCAGCAGAAATGGGGCACAGCCGGACATGGTGCCGGGTGTGTTTAATCCGGCATAAGTAAAAGACGCTCCTGTCTACCAAAAGATGTCGGTTATTTGCCGTTATCCAAATAGTTGAGGCCGGGTGTGATGCCGGATGGAATACGTCCGGCATAAGTGACTTTTCGCGCCAGGGCGGTTTCGACCGTTACGGAATAGCACGTGTTTAATATTAATGCCGGATGACATAGACCCGGCATGAGATCCGGCATCCGAAGAAATTTGTCTATAAAAGGGCGCAAGAGGCTGAACATTTTGGTTGTTCATTCCACCATATTTTCCACACACTTACTCCACAGAATAGACGTACTTTCGACTGAAGAACTGCTGCACAATCATTCAAGAGAAGAAGAAGAAGATTTGGAAGAAGATTTAGAGGGTGAAGGCCATGTCAAAACTCTCCCTTCTCCTTGCATTTCCTTCTTCAATTCATGGGTGATTGAGTAGTAGTTCCTTCTGTTCTTGGTTGGGATGAAACTCATTTTGTAAAACAATATGATCTTCTAAATATAATTTTCAAGTTTATTAAGAGTATGGTTCTTATTGAAAGAGAATTGGTTGATCTCTTTTTTCTTCATGCAATTTTTACTTGTGGAGGGTTAATCCCAAGTAGAATAGGTTAGACTCTCTTAATGGTCTTTCTACTCCCTTTTTATGGATTAAGAAGTTAGTAGTAAGAGTGAGAATTAACCCACATTTCCCATTACTTTGTTCATTTCGTGGCATGATATATGCCCGGATTGTTAATAGGTAGTGAGTTTTCTGTTTCCTTCTCGGAGACTGGAAAAATAATACGCATTATGACTATGCCGGATGCACTGCGGGTGGCCAATGTCCGGCATATTCAATGTCTTTGAATATGCCGTGCAAGTGGTATCCGGCAGGACACCCGGCGTGTTCATTTGTTGGTTAATTCGAAGGCTGGTGTTATGTTTTGAGTTCATATTGATGCTTGGATGGTTTTACTCCCTTAATCAAGAATAGATTCATTGTAAATACCACTTAGACTTGTTAGTTTTATTAGAATTAGAAGAATCTATCATTTTCCCCCCTCTTTACTTAGTAATTACCAAGGCTAGGACTAATTTTCTATACAAGTCCCTAGGGTTCGACTTGCTTGGTCTTAATTTGCTTCCCTGCTACTTTTGACCGGGTTTTGGTTTGCTACCCGTATAGATTGAGTAGGTTTTCCTTTGTATTTAATCATTGCCGTGCTTGGTGCCGGGTAAGTTACACCCGGCACATTCTTGATTTATTCCCCTAAGTTTCTGTTTAAGTTCTGTACATAAATATGTATATATTACCTACTAAAATCTCTGTTAGCACCTATAGTCGATGCAGACTCTCCAGCCCGTCGTGGTTCTCTAGGGGATTAAATCACCCTTGTCGTTGGGGACCATAGTGAGACCTCCTTTTTTCGGGACAACTTGAACGGGGCTCACCCATTTACTGTTAGAGATGGAGTAGATGATTCCAGCATCAAGCAGTTTGAGCACCTCTTTCTTTACTACGTCTTTCATGTTAGGATTGAGCCTTCTCTGTGGTTGGACTAATGGCTTATAGGTATCTTCCATATATATGTGATGTGTGCAGAAATGGGGGTTGATACCTTTGATATCCGAGATGGACCAGCCTATTGATTTTTATGGTTTTGAAGGATCTTCACAAGACATTCCTCCTGTGTACTTGTTAGGGATGAAGAAATAATAACAGGTAGAGTACAAAGATCAGAAAGATAGACATACTTTAGGTGTGAGGGTAATGGTTTCATTTCTACGAGAGGGGGTTGTTCAATTGATGGTGGTATCTTTTGAGTAGGATGCTCTAATGGTTCTGGTGGTGGGTAGTGTGGTTTGGTATATGATTTTCTTTTATCCAGAGCTGCTACCATTTCAATTGTGTCAGGGTGTATTGGTCGGTTATCACATGATTCTACTAAAGCATTTTCAAAAGCATCATTACGAATAATAGCAGAGGAATTATTATGAACAATAGAGTCGACGATGTCTATGGAAAAGGTGTCTTCTACATGAGCAGGTTTCTTTATGACTTTGGACATGTCGTATTCTAAAGTTTTGTTATGCAGTCTTAAAATGATTTTTCCTTTTTCAACGTCGATTAATGCTCTAGCAGTTCTCATGAAAGGCCGTCCTAAGATTAAGGGCACCCTAGTGTCTTCTTCCATGTCAATCACAATAAAATCAGCGGGGAACACAAAAGTTCCTACAGTAACAATCAAGTCTTCTATTATCCCTTTCGGGAATACTAAGGATCTATCTGCTAATTGTAATTGAATAGAAGTAGGCATGCATTCACCAATCTTAAGTTTGTTGAAAGTTGAGAGTGGCATTAAATTGATACTAGCTCCTAGGTCACATAGCCCACTACCACAATCAACATTATTAATGGAACATGGAATAATTGGCAAACCTGGATCTCCAAGTTTTGGAGGGAGGTTCTTTAGAAGCACTGCTGACACTTCCTGCGTAAGGTGCACAGTTTCCACTTCCTGCAACGATCTTTTGTTTGTGATGATATCCTTCATGAACTTTGCGTATATCGGCATTTGTTTCAAAGCATCTTCAAAAGGAATATTAATCGTTAGTTTCTTGAAATGAATTAGAAACTTTCCAAACTGTTCATCTAAATTTTTCTTTCTTATTCTGTTTGGAAACGGAAGTGGGGGAAGAATCTTAGTTAGAGAGGAAGGAGTAGATTCAGGAGGCTCCTTCTCCTTGGAAATATTGTTCGGAGGAGGGGCTTCTTCAGCATCTTCTTATTCTTCTTCTAGATCTTCTTGAGGTTAGTGAGCTTGTTGTTCTTGATTATCAAATTCATCTCGGGGAAGGGATGAGTTGAGCGGCCTCCCACTTCTCAAAGTCACTGCTTTGGCTTGTTCTCTTGGATTTGGATTTGGCTGACTAGGGAAGGTGCCAGGTGGCCTTTGTGCAAGCTGCTGGCTGATTTGGTCCAGCTGTTGGTTGGTTTGTTGTATCTGGGCTTCAACCCTTCTATTAGTGGCTTCTTGATCCACGAGTTTGGTTTGGGTCGAAGTTACAAATCCCTTCATTAGGTTTCTGAATTCCTCATTTGGATCAACAGAGGATGAGGATGGTTGTTGTTGTTGGTGGAAACCTGGAGGGGCACCTTGTGCTCTATAACCCATATTAGAGTTTGGTTGGGGTCTATTTCCCTGATAGGTATTGGAACTGTTGTTCTGCCCTCCTTGGTTTTGATCGTTGTTTTTCCATGAGAAATTCGGGTGATTTCTCCATGGGTAGTTGTTGTTGATGTTATTGTTGTAGGAATTACCGGGGCGGTTTCCTATGAAGTGTACTTCGTACTCGCTTTTACCTTCGCATTGATGGGTTTCATGAGGACCGGTGCATAGGGCACATCCTTCTGCAGATGAACCTGGAGGTGAAGAAGCTATGGCCTTTACGATTTCGTTTTGAGATGTTGTTAGCTTCTCCACCATCTTTGCAAGGGACGAGATCTGGGCTGATAGATGATCTGTAGGCTCAACATGGGGTAGGTCTGCTGCTCGTGGCGTTCGTTCTTTGGATCTCGTCCACTATCTTGTATTGCTCGTCATGGTTTCGAGAAGGTTCATCCCTTCTTGAGGAGATTTCATCATGAAACTTCCTCCTGCAGAGGAATTTACGAGTAGTCGGTTCCCATCATCCAGGCCATTGAAGAATGACAGGCAGAGGGATTGATCGTCGAGACCATGGTGGGAACACTTCATCAGCATATCCTTGAATCTGTCCCATGCGTCGTACAATGTTTCTCCCGGCTCTTGACAGAATGTGTTGATTTCTCCGATCAATTGCCTTGTTCTACTGGTTGGGTAGTATTTGGCAAGGAACTTCTGGGCCATTTACAGCCATGTGTGGATTGATCGGGAAGGAAGACTTCGGTACCACCTGTTTGCTGAATCTGACAACGAGTAAGGAAATAGTTGTAGACAGATTCTTTCTTTGACGGTGCCGGTTTGACCAAAGGAATTACAGAAGTCTAGGAAGAGACTTAAATGATTCGGCTTCATCTGGATTTGCTCCACTAAACTTGCCTAAATCCCGGACCGGTGATGTAGTGGGTTTTGAAAGCCCATCGTCCGGTTTCTTGCGGTGTTAGTTCGGGGAGAACTATGGCTGATGTCCTTCCTTCAGTATCCGGTTGGTGGTAATCAGAGAGGGCATGGTGTTGTGGTTGATTTTCATGGTCCATTTCATCTATTACTTGGTTATCGCCCATGTTTTGATTTCTCTCGTTTCTTCGTGCTTGTAGTAGAGTGCGCTCGGGTTCGGGTCTCGAACTGATTGGTGGAGAACCTAGGGTTCGAGTGTTTGGCATGCACAGAAGATAATTTGATTTGTGAGAAATTGTGAAATTAACAGTAAATAGATAAATAAAAGCATAAATATTTAATTAGGCTGAAACCGAAAACTATGGGGAAATTGATGGAGTCAATTTCCCCGGCAACGGCGCCAAAAACTTGTTGAACAAAATCTACACATTAATATATATATAGATTTATAGCAAACTAATAGGCAAGTGCACCTAGTCGGAGTAGTACAACAAGTGTCGTATCCTCAGGGAAATTGTTCAATTTTCCTAGTTTCGGTATTTAATAAACAGTAAATAAAAGGGGTTTAGCCAGTGGCAATCTTGGTGTTTTTGGGTTGGACAGAAAAACAATTAAAAGCTTAAATAAAAACAGTTGTGTATCAAATGGATGGAAAATGTGCTAAGGAAGATGAAATCACCCAAATATACTTCAGACTTTAATTATAATCCTAATTTGCTCTATTTGTCTGTTTAAGAATTTATCTTGTGGCCTCCCTAAAGCATAGGTAAGGTCAACTCTTAATTAATTCAATAAACTCTTTACTAGCAGAAAAAGTCTAAATCATTAATTAGCTTTAAGCAAAAATTCCTTTTATAACAGCGATGGATTTTATCAGCTAATTAAGGAGATAATATCTAACGCTTGTCTCTCTTTGTGGTCTATTCTCAAATTTACAAAATCATTGAAATAAGAGAAACCGTAAATGCGTAAAAATGATCAGTTCTTAAGCATTTAATAATTTAGAGAGACAAAACAAATATTTATAAGCAAACTCGATATTATAAGTAAGTCTGGATTATTTGGGGTCAAACACCCATCCTAAGCACAAATATAAATTTATTCAGACATTAACGGAAATAAAAATAGAGTAAAGATAGAAATAGCCATTATTTGAGAGACTGCTTGAGAAGAACGGGTCTGCACTCGCTCTTGCTCCTGCTGCCTCTTTCCTCTCCTTTTAATATACTGCTTCTGCTGAATATGCGGAAAATAGAGTGATTTGGATGATATGGAAAATATGTGGGGTGATATGTGAATATAATGAAATTATGGTGGTGGAATGAAAAAGAAATAAAAAGAGGAGAATTGTGTGTGGTGGTGTTACGGGAGAAATGAAGAAAAAAGAATGGTGGAGTGTGGTGCTGTTGTGTGATCGATTGTCTGTATTGATGAAGAAGCAGTGGGTTATTTATAGCAGAGGAAAGGAAGAAGAGGACACAACTGTAGGACGCGTGGGTGAAGAAATTAGGGGATGCGCCTGATATGTTTGATGTAGTAGATGGATAATATTGTGGGCGCAGTAATTGAAAAAGAAATGAAGAAGTCGGCGCAGTAATAGAAGAAGAAAATGGAGAAAACGGCGCCGAAATAAATTAGTCGCGTGAATTCTGGATCTGGGCTGCGTTTACATGTGTCCGCGTTTCTGTCCGCATACGGACACATATTAGGACGTGTGACGTCCGAGTTTGAGTCCGCGTACGGACACATTTGTCCTAGTGAGATTTGTTTGTGTCCGCGTTGCTGTCCGCGTGGGGGCTTATCAGGACGTGAGACGTCCGCGTTTATGTCCACGTAAGGACACAAATGTCCTAGCAAGATCTGTTCCTGTCCGCGTTTGAGTCCGCGTAAGGACGCATTTCCTTTGCTTCCTGTCCGCGTTTGTGTCCGCGTAAGGACATGAGTTGTCCGCGTTTGTGTCCACGTAAGGACTGGAACGCGGACACATGTATTTCGTCTCATCTTGTTCTGCAAACTTCGACAGGCTCCAGATTCTTTGTTTGAGCTCTATTTATAGATCCGTTTGCGCCTATGCGTTTGTCTCTTCGTCTACTTTGCTCCTAGCTTGGTTTTCCTCATGTTTAACCAATAAATCTGTAAGATAACCAATAAAACATAAACTAGAGGAAAACTAACCAAAGTGGAGAAATGAGCAAGAAAAGTGCTAATATAACATATGAAATACACCCATAAAACATGCTCATTTGGACACTTATCAGACTGCTAATAAAGATCCAGCAAGCGGGAGACCGGACATGGATTATTGATATGAGGTTGCAATCTGGAATTAGAAATCACATAGGAAGAATGACTGAAGAACAAGGAAGAAATAGTGAACTAGGATTCCTTGGTTATTTTTGTCAAAGATCAACCCTTTATTGCTTTATTTAGTTTATTAATTTCATACTTCATAACCTTTAATCTCCTGTTATTATTGATTTATTTAGTTAGTTTAGTTATTTAGATAGAGATTAAACTAGACATCACCTCCTTTGGTTCGATAACCTAGGGAATACTTAGGCAACTTACTACATTAGAGCGGTACACATGCCTATACATTTTCACCCTTACTGTTAAGTTAACCAAGGGCCACAAGGGCTTTACCACAAGCTGTGAACCGAGGCCGGGGGTCGGGCTATTGTAGGAAATGCATTATTAGTTGGAGACTAGCTAGGCGAATGTAAGTAAATTGTATCATATAGGTAGGTTGTAAACGGGACTAAGCTATTTTATTTAAAGCAAAGTTAAGAATACATTACACATTCTATGAGGAATGGGTATAAAAGATTATATTACTCAAACTGGACAGCGTTCTTGGGGCGATGGGGGGAGGGGGAGGTGATCGATCAAGGTTAAGTCCCCCTAACAAGATTCTTGCACCTACACCATTGCCACATCGCGTAGTCATTACGGTAGTCATTGTAGTTTCTATTCCTTGAACCCTCTTTTTTTGTTTTTTTGGTCGGGGGGGGGGGGGGGAGGACCAATGGACATCTCTTTCTCTAAGGATGTTAGATTCTTTCGCAAGGATGGCGTTCTTCTTGAGTTCTTTATTGACTTAGCATCTTGGCGTGCAATGTAGTATGTATATCCATTTATGTCATACCCTTCAAACGAAATAACATTAGTTTCAGGTCCAACGGCTAAACATCTAATCTTTTCACTGACATCTTCTGGATTTGATGAAGCTAGTTCAAACACATGATCTTTGAACCATGATACAAACACTCTGTTTTGTTCAGTTGTCAGCCAAAGATGACCTTTAGTGGGATTTTGTTACCTTAACTCAGCCATATGGGTGTTGAAGAAAGGTTTAACAACCTCAGCGTGTTGTAATACAAAAATATGTGCTTGGTGAATAAGATCACATGGCACCTACACAATCTTTTTACCGATGACACCTTTACCCTTATACCTTGAAATACCCCTAAATTAATTTAAATTAATTTAGGGGATTTCTTTTATTAAACCTTTAATAATACTATTAAGTATTAAATTATTCTATGGAATTATGAATGTTAAATTAGTATAAGGAATTATGAATATTAAATTATTGTATGGAATTATGAGTACTAATATTATATGGAATTATGGAAACTATTTTAGGGGATTCCTCCTATTTAACTCTAAAGAATACAGTTAAGTATTTAATTATTATATATTATTATATATTATTATGAATTTAATAATAAGATTTATAAGTCAATAAATCTTGGGAAAATTTCTAAACACTTCAAATATATTATAAAGATTTTAGGAAGTGTTAGAACATTGTTTTGAAACATAAAAGTCAATATAAAATTCTAGAAACCTTAAAGCTTATTAAGCCTTGCTAGAGTTGACTTTTTGAGAATGGTCAAACCAGGCCATGAAACCTATACCAATAAATAGGTTACGGAAAACCATGAAGATTGATAAAAAGAACGTCAAAAACGGATCATCCTAGCCAAAGTTATGCTAGATTGAAGTTTTGAATCAAAATTTTAAGAGATGCCACGTGTCACTCTGTAATGGGTCGCCCACACTTAGCCGATTCTTTCCCTGAATTTCGGTAACTGATTCGAGTGTTTTGACCTAACTTTAGACGGCTATAACTTCTTCATCTTTCCATATTTTTCAATGTCGTCTTCTTTGTTGTCTTCTCCTACATTCCCTCTAAACAACTATAACTCATACAAACCCTAACTCCTTCTGAATCAACTGGAAAATCGAGTCAAAGTAGCCACCTTGCGAAACGTGTTTCCAGAATTCCAAATTCTCTTCGTTTTCAGGTAACTTGCGTCGATCATAACTTCTTCGTTACTCAACCAAAATTCGATTTCTTTAGCTCGTTGTAAAGATCTCTAATCCCTCTACAATTTTCGTGTTTATGCCCAAGTCCGATTCGTAACCAGTTGGGAGATATAGAGGTCTAAAGTTTCGGTCTCGCCAGCACATAAAATAACATCGAAACAGAGAGGTAAACTCGTGATTTGTGACTTCAATTTCTTTCTGTATAGTGCGAGTTAGGTTTAGTTCTTGCTGTCAATACGTAGAGCTAATGAAATACCCCAAACCTTAATATGTTAGCTAAAAATATAATTATTATATTCTAAGGCTTATTATAGTCATTAAGAACATGTGGGAAAAATTCCCGAAGGAAACGGATCCAGATAGTGGGTTAAAAGTGCAAAACGGGCTTTAAAACACGTTTTTCGAGAAACCCGGGAAATATAACTTTAAACGGGTTTAATGGACTAATAAAAATTTATAGTCAATCAAATGGATATAATTAAATATTAGTCAAGGTCTAGGACCATAAAAATAAATAAAACAAAAATCCGGAAACCGGACCCAGACTGTTAAAACTGACAGTTCGGGAACTAACGGGTGTTATCTGCTAAATGACCATGTGCCACCTCATCTCTACTTTTACAAAAAAAAAAGAGACTTTTCTCCCCCCTCTCTTGTGTCTCACGATTTTGCTCCCCCTCTCTATTCTATTTATTTCACTTTACTCACTAAAATACAAAACTACTTACTTTACACTCTCTCACACACTATACTCCCTCACACTCCCTCTCTTCCCCTCATTCTCTTCACTCACGATTTCTTTCCCCCTCACCCAGCTCTCCTTCTTCTTCATTTTGCCAACAATGGCGATTTCACAAGTCAAGAAGAACCCCAACTTCTTCCTCTTGTAACTTCTTCATCCTAGCTCCAAATCAAGAAATTCGTTCACCAAAATACTCCTCTCATCTTGGGGATTATTTTGTACCTTTCGAAATCTCAAAACTCCATACTTCATCTCCATGGGTGTACCACATTTTGAAGAGGAAGCTTCACATTCTTGAAGCCCATCATCTCCTTGTTGTTCTAAGGTAAAGAAGAACTCAAAATCTGTTCATTCTCCCATCTTATATGGTGGCCGATTTTTTTAATGTGTGTTGAACACCATTGTTCTCTTCATTTTTAGCTTGTTCAATCCTTTAGAGGTGTGGAGCTAGCCCAAATTCCATTACCAAAAACTTCATTTTGAAGTAGAAGGTAATTCCCTCCTATGATGTTCAAATATTTATTCTAGGGTTAATGGAATAATATCATGAACCCTCCATACTCATTTTATTCATGTTGGCATGGTCATTAGTGTAGCAAATACCCCATTGGAAAACAGTTGTGGAACAAGTAATAAGGAGAGGAGAAATTGGAAGAAATCCCAAGGTAAATAACTCACCTTAAGTTGTGTGATGTTAAGAGGTTGTGTTTTATGTTGTACAAATATAAATGCTCAGTGAAATGCAGTGTTGTTGCAAATAATATGAGGAAATTCAGTGTTTAATTTAATTGTTTAAGGGCCTAAGAGCCAATTCTTAAGGTTTATGAATATTGAGGGCTATTGTGGTTTGAATGGTGAATTTTAAGTGTGTCTTGGTATCTTGGATGAATTGATGGTTGGAGTGTTTTAGTGGGTTAAAAGATGAGTGTGAGCATGTAAAATTTATGGGGAGATCATGTCAAAATATGAGTGGGAATGTAAGGGTCCAAATGCATTTCTAGGAGGGAGCAATCTAGTGAGCTACAAGTGTTTTGAGAGAGTATTTAAGGAATTTGGAAATAAACGTGTAAATGAATCTGGAAGGGGAAGTATGAGGGTTATAGTGTGCCTAATGATGTTAGAACACCTTAGGAGACTTGTGGAAAAGTTTGGAAAAGATTTGACAATTTTTGGGCTGATTTTGGGGGCGTCCGACCCAGAGGTCCGACCCACAGTTGGGTCGGACGGTCTCTGTTTGGTCACCCGTGAAGCTTCTGGAATGGTCCAACCCAGATGGTTGGGTCGGACATGGGTCGGACGGGAGAAAATAAAACGCCGGGAATGTTTCTAGAACGGTCCGACCCAGACGGTGGGTCGGACATGGGTCGGACATGGTAGAAGTTGCAGACCCGAATGTTTCTGGAATGGTCCGACCCAGACGGTGGGTCGGACATGGGTCGGACATGGTAAAAGTTGCAGACCCGAATGTTTATGGAATGGTCCGACCCAGATGGTTGGGTCGGACATGGGTCGGACATGATGTAAGTTTTGGGACCCGAAGGTTACTGGAAGGGTCCGACCAGAGGTGGGTCGGACGGTGGGTCGGACAGACCCAAACCTACAAAAAAAAATGAAAAGAAAATGACAAATGTAGTTAACCCTAGGGGGTACAATGAGGGTAATCTAGGGTAAGTTAGGCATTTAAACACGTCATATAATCATGTAAAATACTTAGTAAAGTTTGAAGTTAAGTAAATAATTAACCGAACTTATCAATCATGTTTAGGAACAACGTACGGTGGAACCCTAGAGCGGCAAGGACCAAGGTATGGTTTTCTTGCAGTCTGTTGCCTACCGGTTTACACCGGCTTGTGTGCTGTTTGCTTTTCTGTGTGTTTACAACCTTGTAAGATTAAATCATGAAACGAGTTTACAGTTCTTATTATTATTGTGACGTGTGTGTACCGATACCGGTAACCTCGAATGCGTGCTAACTGTTAATTAACCAAAGCTAGGAAACGTAAGAGAACGGTATCCGGTAATAACGTCCCTCAACCTAGGGAACGTTCTAACCCGGCTATGTGTGTTTAGTTGTGATGTGTGTTGCTGAAATTATGTCTTACTTCCCTTGTATGTCTAACTGGACTTAAACACTTACTTGTGTGAGATTATGTTAAGCTCCCATTGTGGGACTTCTAACGAGTGCTAACCGGGGGAGTGAGGAATCCGGTCGTTCCGGTCACGCGTGTATGTATGGGTGTCGACATCTGAATCAGATTCGACTCTCTCCTTATGTTAGGGTAGTCTTCCTTTATGGGGAATTCAACCTCCCAAAGCTTAGCCAAAGCTACCTACCTGACTTCCACTCGGGCTAGGGGAAATTATGTGTTGATGTGTTCGGGTCACTACGCCCGTCTCATCTTTCAAGTTAAGTTATTCATCTAACTAACAAATAGTAATGTGATATGTGTTAAGCTTAACATGAGGGTGAAGACATCCTCTAGGCTTACAAGTTGACTAACCATGTTGGTTGTTACCTAAAATGAATTGTTCTCACTATGCATGTGTTGTTATTGTTCTGCAATAATTTCTATTATGTATATGCATGTTGTATGATAAAATCAACGCCATGTTATAACGACAAATAGTTGCGTGTATCCCGGTAGTCAGCGGGCTGCACGTTAACCATGCCAGCAAAAGGTTGCTGACCCCCTTTGGGGGCTATGTTTATTTGCAGGATGAGGATCGAGGAAGCAGAATGGCTTTAGATCCTAGGTTGTTGATATTTTTGTCATTTTTGGATGTTGAACCCGAGTAGTGCTTGTACACTCGAGGTCGTTATTTTTAGTGGGTGTAAAACTAGTTAGTGATTTTTGAACAGTTATACTCGGTATATTGTCATTCTTTTGGACAGTCATTTTTGGAAGGTTGTAATTATGCTCGGGAGTCGTGTGATCAGACCGATACATATTATGTAACAGCCTTGTTAGCCACGTGGGTGGCTAACGGCGTGTAACACCGCCCTTTTGGTATATGTTTAAGTAATGTTTTCCGCTGCAATTATTGATTAAGTGTTAAGGTTATGGATGGGGTGTTACAAAAAGTGGTATCAGAGCGAAGTATCACTCTGATTGCCGATTACCAAGCTTAGGAATATACCAAGTTAGGAAATTTAAACCTTGTCGTCCAAAGGACGTTATAAACAAGTGATGCGATAAGTTTGTAAGCACAATACTAATGTGCTCTCATGTATGTTCAGATGGCAGGGCGACCGCGGGGACGAGGCCGTGGAGGGCCTGGTCCAGGAGACACGGGGAATACCCCCACCGCTCAGATGATGGCCGAAGCTGTAGCGGCCGCCCTAGCACAAGTAATACCTCAGATAATAACCGCAGTGCAGCAAGGGCAGCAACAGCCCGGGGGTGAGGATCAACCAGGACCACCACCACCACCACAGCCACGCGAGACCAATTGGGTGAAAGCGTTGGCCGACTTGAGGCCCCCGTCTTACAAAGGGGAGACCGACCCTTCTAAGCTAGAGGCGTATATCTCGGAGCTTGAGACCCTACGAGACCTTGGCCGTTCCTGCTGATGCCAAGGTCCGACTTGCTGCTTTTTATTTGAAGGGTTCGGCTAGGAACTGGTGGAAACTTGTGAGGGCCGAGAAGGTGGCCGATCCAGATTTTGGATGGGAGCAGTACACGGCATTGCTAAGGGCCAAGTACTACCCAGTGCATGTGCAGGAAAGGGCGAAGCGCCTGGATCTTGAACAGTCTAAACAGGGGACAAAATGACGGTGACCCTACTACCCCGCCCTTCACTGACTTGTTCATCTTCTATTACCCGACCTTGGTTACTCAAACCGGGTCTTAGTAAACCGATTCTACAGTGGGTTGAGCCACCGCCTACGCTATGGCATGGGGCCAGCCGAGTACAGTACCTTGCAGGAGTGCTATCATGCCGCTGCTAAGGTGGAGATCACCGTCCGTCTAAGGGACGAGGAGAATGCGCATAAGCGCAAGGTCTCGAGCGAGGGCCAAAGCTCGCAAGGGTACCAAGGAGGGAAGAAGAGGAAGCCTTACCCTCAGCCCAGAAGGGCCAGCAGCAAGATGCAAGGGCCAAGCCCAGCCCACTACCACTGAGGAGCCGCTGAAGCTCACCTATGCCTATGCGGCTAAGCCCTTACGCTCTCACCCGCCCAAGGGTAACTAATTAATTTCGCATATCGGATTCAAGTATGTATTGTTATGTTGTGAAGTGTGTATTGATTGTGTGTTGTAAGCAGCCAGTACGGGCTCTGCACCGGAGCGCCACTACTTCTGCAAGTGGTGCAAGGGTGACCATCCCGGTAAGGACTGCAAAGGGAACGATGTGCAGTGCCACTACTGCAAGAAGCTGGGGCACCGTGATTTGAGTGCTACAGCAACCCCGATGGCAGAAACTATAGGCCTAGAGGGCAATGGAAGGGTAAGGCCACTGCTACCACTGAGGGCCCGAAAGCTACATATCAGCCATCCTCGGGGCAAGGAAATACTGATTCCCAGAAGGGGAAGGGGCCGGAGCAGGCAAGGCTGCCTTGAACGTGGTGGACCGGTCAGAGGCACCAGGATCGTCTTCTAGACCAGGTACCCCCTTTAAACCGTTAAGTAAGATAAGTGATTGCTTACCGCATTTCCATGCATGTGTGTTAGTGGGACTAAGTGAATAACCACATGAATAACGAGTTGAAGTATAATGTGAAAACCACCTAAATTAGAAACTTATAAACCTTAGGAACCTTCAATATTTGCTATCCAATCCCACCCACACCGAACCCCGGAGACACCACCATCGACATCATTGACTATCCGACAGAACAGTGTCAAGTTATCCAACCAGGTATGATATTATTAAAGGGATACTTGACACCCGAAGCACAAATCCACATCATCCAACGATGCAACGAGCTTGGAGCAGCACCTGGAGGTTTCTACACACCCGAATACCCAAGTGGGGCGAAAATGAATTTAAAGATGATGTGCATGGGTAAGGACTGGAACCCTTACACCAAGTCATATCAGGACACACGAGCTGAAGATGGAGCTACCATACCAAGTATACCTGAGGAGTTCCTTGCGGTTGTTAACCACGCCGTAGGAATTGCTCAGCAAGTTGAACCGGAGCAAATCCCAAGTATCAAGGCAGATTTGTGTATTGCCAATTTCTACCAAAAGGTGGAAGGTTGGGTTTACACCAAGACAAGGACGAGTCACCCGAGTCTCTTAGTAAGGGAGTACCCGTGGTGTCTTGGTCCATTGGTGACACCGCAGTGTTCATGTACGGCGAGCAGAAGCGTGCGGACCTCGCAAGGAAGTTAGTATTGGAGTCTGGAGATGTGTTAATCATGGGTGGGCAGTCGAGGATGTTGTATCATGGTATCAAGAAGATCAAATTGAATACGGCGCCTCCGACAATAATCAATGCCACACACATGAAACCTGGAAGACTGAACTTAACCTTTAGACAGTTCTGAAATTATGTGCAATCATGTAAAGTGTGAAATCAGTTGTATGTCGAGTATGTGATGCAGTAAGTATGCTAAGTTATCAAGCTATGTAGCCAATGTAATACCATCATAATGTAACGACGAGTTTTATGAATAAAGCAGTGTTGAATTCTTAAGCATTCCGCCCGTGTTGTTACCAATATACTTATCAAGTTTATGAAATAAATTAGGCGCTGCACTCGGGACGGAAGGTACACTGAGTGTGTGTACAGAGGCAGAGGCCGGCAGAAGCGGCACTATCCTCACCGGTACCTTCCCAGTGAATGGCGTGGATGCGTCGATCTTGTTTGACTCTGGAGCCTCACATACGTTTGTCTCACTCTCATTTGCGAGGAGACTGGGGCTAGACGGGGAGGAGATCCCTGACTTCTAGTCACTCTCCCGTCTAAGGAGCGGATCAGATGCACCCGTTATTACCGAGATGCCACCGTTCGAATTAAGAATGAAGAGTTCCCGATCGACTTGATAGAGTTCGAGGGGCTCGGATTTGATGTGATTGTGGGGATGAACTGGTTGGAGCGGTACAAGGGCAGAATCCTATGTGCCGAGCACCGTCTGCTTCTTAGGAGTCCGTCTGGGGTTACCATTTCATACCGCCAGAGGCCCAGGGAGCCTTCGACACAGATCATCTCCGCCATGGCCATGTATCACGAAATCAGAAGGAAGAATGTTATACCTCTGCTATGTCCAGGACATAGAGAGAGACCCTGAGTTTAGCCCAGATGTGCCGGTTGTGTCGGAGTTTCCTGATGTCTTTCCTAAGGAGCTCCCAGGCATGCCGCCTACACGGGCAGTTGAGTTTGAGATTGACTTGGTACCGGGCACCGGACCTATAGCGAAGGCGCCCTACCGTATGGCTCCAGCTGAGATGACTGAGCTCAAGGAGCATGCGAGACCTGCTAGACAAGGGATTTATCCGCCCTAGCGTCTCACCATGGGGAGCACCAGTCCTTTTTGTGAAGAAAAAGGATGGGAGTCTCCGCCTCTGCATCGACTACAGAGAGCTGAATGCTGTGACGGTGAAGAACCGTTACCCATTGCCACGTATCGATGATTTGTTTGATCAGCTGAGAGGTGCATCTGTATTCTCTAAGATCGATCTGCGATCGGGTTACCATCAGATTGCTATCAGAGACAGTGATATAGAGAAGACCGCTTTCCGTACCAGATATGGGCACTATGAATTCACGGTCATGCCGTTTGGGTTGTCTAATGCACCAGCAAAGTTTATGGACTTGATGAATCGTTTGTTTCGAGATCAGTTGGATAGGTCAGTAGTTGTCTTCATCGATGATATTCTCATTTATTCTAAGTCCAAGGTGGAGCATGAAGCTCACCTGAGGAGTGTGTTGCAGACGTTGAGGGAGAACCAGCTTTATGCGAAGTTCTCAAAATGTGAATTTTGGTTGGACCAAGTCTCCTTTCTTGGTCATGTTATTTCTGAGGCCGGGATCGCTGTGGATCCGGCCAAGATTGATGCTGTGCGCACCTGGCCTAGACCGAAGACGGTTGCCGACATTCGGAGCTTCCTCGGTCTGGCAGGTTATTATCGGAGGTTTGTGAGGAATTTCTCTAGTGTTTCGAAACCGTTGACATCCTTGACGAAGAAGGATGCACCGTTTGATTGGACTGTGGACTGTGAGAGCTCATTTCAGAAGCTCAAGGATGCTTTGACTTCTGCACCAATTCTTACTATACCAGAGGGTACTGATGGTTTTGAGGTGTACTGTGATGCGTCAGGTAAAGGTATGGGCTGTGTTTTGATGCAACACGGGAAGGTCGTGGCTTACGCCTCCCGACAGTTGAAGCGACATGAAGAAAATTATCCTACGCATGATTTAGAATTGGGTGCCATTGTCTTCGCTTTGAAGATATGGCGACACCATTTGTATGGAGTGAATGTGACGATTTATTCGGATCACAAGAGTTTGAAATACCTGTTCACTCAGAAGGAGTTGAACATGAGGCAAAGAAGGTGGGTTGAATTCCTTACTGATTACGATATTAACCTTCAGTACAAGGAAGGTAAAGCAAACATTGTAGCTGATGCATTGAGTCGCCGAGCACACTCTCTCCATTCGCTTATCTCTCACTCTAGCTTGGTTGAAGAGGTGCGGAGTGCTCAGATGTCAGATCAGTACATGCAAGAGATCAAACAGAAGCTTATCGATGGCACATTCGAAGGTCAGAAGTATGACTTCCGACTTCATGATGACGGTTTGATCAGGCTGAATGGCCGACTTTGTATTCCACGAAGTAGCGCTGAGCTGAAGGAGCGCATACTGAGTGAATCACACTGTTCTTCTACTCTATCACCCCGGAGCTTCAAAAATGTACAAGAGTATGAAGAGATATTTCTGGTGGACCGGTATGAAGAAAGATGTGACAGATTATGTTGTTAGGTGTCTCACTTGCCAGAAGGTCAAGTTTGAGCACCGCCGTCCTGGTGGCATGGTACAGCCGATGCCCGTTCCTGAATGGAAGTTCCATGATATTTCCATGGACTTCGTTGTTGGGCTTCCGCCTACTCGGGGAGGCTTGAATATGATATGGGTCGTTGTTGACCGACTGACCAAGGTGGCCCGATTCATTCCGATGAAGGACACCTGGAAAGTGGCGAAGCTAGCAGAGCTCTTCGACCGTGAGATAGTACGGCATCATGGAGTACCGAAGACTATCGTGTCTGATAGGGATACCAGATTCCTCTCGAGGTACTGGAGAAGTACACGGGAAGCACTTGGTACCGAACTGAAGTTGAGTACGGCATTTCACCCACAGACAGATGGTCAGAGTGAGCGCACCATACAGACGCTTGAGGATATGTTACGTGCATGTGCACTTGACTTTCAGACCAGCTGGATTGATAAGTTACATCTGATCGAGTTTAGCTACAACAACAGTTACCACGCGTCGATC
Source organism: Limonium bicolor (assembly GCA_023374045.1). Classification (NCBI taxonomy): domain Eukaryota; kingdom Viridiplantae; phylum Streptophyta; class Magnoliopsida; order Caryophyllales; family Plumbaginaceae; genus Limonium; species Limonium bicolor. The sequence continues at coordinate 205,105,151 of CM041776.1, forward strand.
AAGATGTCTCCCTTCCAGGCTTTGTACGGTAGACCATGCCGCACGCCATTATGCTGGGATGAGTCGAGTGAGACGGTCATTATAGGACCTGAGTATTTAGAGCAAGTACAAGCAGAAGTTCGCCAAATCCGGGCTAACATGAAGGCAGCTCAGGATAGGCAGAAATCGTACGCCGATGTGCGCAGACGCGACCTGGAGTTCGCCGTGGGCGATCAGGTATTCCTTAGAGTATCCCCCATGAAGGGAGTGTTTCGTTTTGGCCAGAAAGGCAAGTTGAGCCCGAAATATGTGGGGCCTTATGTTGTGACGGAGCGGATAGGCCCGGTAGCCTACAGACTCGATTTACCTGCTGAGCTGGGCAAGGTACATGATGTATTTCATGTGTCCCAGCTGAAGAAATATATGTCTCATCCGTCTCATGTACTTCAGCCCGAAAGGCTAACACTAGAGCCGACCATGCGATCAGTGGAGACTCCCGTACGGATCCTGGACACTAAGACTCGAGACACTCGTCACAAGTCTGTTCGACTGGTGAAGGTTCTCTGGTCTAACCAGGAGGTCGAGGAGGCCACCTGGGAGCTGGAAGATAACATGAGGGCGAAGTACCCGTCGTTGTTTACTTCTTAGTTTTGTGTGTATAGGGTACGGGGCGTACCCCTATTTAAGGGGGGTAGAGCCGTTTCGGTTATGTATGTACGGCATGTATTGGAATACATGTCTATGTTGTTATGTTATAGACCTTGAGTCTAAGTGATGTTTTGTTATGAGGACCTTGTGTCCGATGTGATGTAAAGAATGTTGTGTGTTGTTATGGAAGCATTGTTTCAGAAGTAATTCCCGTGTTCTAATACTTAAGATGCGTGGGAAGTGTGAACTTTGGGGACAAAGTTCTTTTAAGGGGGGTAGATTGAAATACCCCAAACCTTAATATGTTAGCTAAATATATAATTATTATATTCTAAGGCTTATTTATAGTCATTAAGAACATGTGGGAAAAATTCCCGAAGGAAACGGATCCAAATAGTGGATTAAAAAGGCAAAACGGCTTTAAAACACGTTTTTCGAGAAACCCGGAAATATAACTTTAAACGGGTTTAATGGACTAATAAAAATTTATAGTCAATCATATGGCTATAATTAAATATTAGTCAAGGTCTAGGACCATAAAAATAAATAAAACAAAAATCCGGAAACCGGACCCAGACTGTTAAAACTGACAGTTCGGGAACTAACGGGTGTTATCTGCTAAATGACCATGTGCCACCTCATCTCTACTTTTACAAAAAAAAAAGATTTCTCCCCCCTCTCTTGTGTCTCACGATTTTGCTCCCCCTCTATTCTATTTATTTCACTTTACTCACTAAAATACAAAACTACTTACTTTACACTCTCTCACACTACTACTCCCTCACACTCTCTCTCTTCCCCTCATTCTCTTCACTCACGATTTCTTTCCCCCTCACCCTCTCTTTCTTCTTCATTTTGCCAACAATGGCGATTTCACAAGTCAAGAAGAACCCCAACTTCTTCCTCTTGTAACTTCTTCATCCTAGCTCCAAATCAAGAAATTCTTTCACCAAAATACTCCTCTCATCTTGGGGATTATTTTGTACCTTTCGAAATCTCAAAACTCCATACTTCATCTCCATGGGTGTACCACATTTTGAAGAGGAAGCTTCACATTCTTGAAGCCCATCATCTCCTTGTTGTTCTAAGGTAAAGAAGAACTCAAAATCTGTTCATTCTCCCATCTTATATGGTGGCCGATTTTTATGTGTGTTGAACACCATTGTTCTCTTCATTTTTAGCTTGTTCAATCCTTTAGAAGTGTGGAGCTAGCCCAAATTCCATTACCAAAAACTTCATTTTGAAGTAGAAGGTAATTCCCTCCTATGATGTTCAAATATTTATTCTAGGGTTAATGGAATAATATTCATGAACCCTCCATACTCATTTTATTCATGTTGGCATGGTCATTAGTGTAGCAAATACCCCATTGGAAAACAGTTTTGTGGAACAAGTAATAAGGAGAGGAAAGTTGAAAGAAATCCCAAGGTAAATAACTCCTTAAGTTGTGATGTTTAAGAGGTTGTGTTTTATGTTGTACAAATAAATGCTCAGTGAAATGCAGGTGTTGCAATAATATGAGGAAATTCAGTGTTTAATTTAATGTTGTTTAAGGGCCTAAGAGCCAAGTTTTAAGGTTTATGAATATTGAGGGCTATTGTGGTTTAAATGGTGAATTTTAAGTGTGTTTTGGTATCTTGGATGAATTGATGGTTGGAGTGTTTTAGTGGGTTAAAAGATGAGTGTGAGCATGTAAAATTTATGGGGAGATCATGTCAAAATTTGAGTAGGAATGTAATGGTCCAAATGCATTTCTAGGAGGGAGCAATCTAGTGAGCTACAAGTGTTTTGAGAGAGTATTTAAGGAATTTGGAAATAAACTTGTAAATGAATTTGGAAGGGGAATATGAGGGTTATAGTGTGCCTAATGATGTTAGAACACCTTAGGAGACTTGTGGAAAGTTTGGAAAAGATTTGACAATTTTTGGCTGATTTTGGGGCGTCCGACCCAGAGGTCCGACCCACAGTTGGGTCGGACGGTCTCTGTTTGGTCACCCGTGAAGCTTCTGGAATGGTCCGACCCAGATGGTTGGGTCGGACATGGGTCGGACGGGAGAAAAAAACGCCGGGAATGTTTCTGGAATGGTCCGACCCAGACGGTGGGTCGGACATGGGTCGGACATGGTAGAAGTTGCAGACCCGAATGTTTCTGGAATGGTCCGACCCAGACGGTGGGTCGGACATGGGTCGGACATGGTAGATTGCAGACCCGAATGTTTCTGGAATGGTCCGACCCAGACGGTGGGTCGGACATGGGTCGGACATGATGGAAGTTTTGGGACCCGAAGGTACTGGAAGGGTCCGACCCAGAGGGTCGGACGGTGGGTCGGACGACCCAAAACCTACAAAAAAAATGAAAAGAACATGACAAATGTAGTTAACCCTAGGGGGTACAATGAGGGTAATCTAGGGTAAGTTAGGCATTTAAAACACGTCATATAGTCATGTAAAATACTTAGTAAAGTTTGTAGTTAAGTAAATAAATTAACCGAACTTATAATCATGTTTAGGAACAACGTACGGTGGAACCCTAGAGCGGCAAGGACCAAGGTATGGTTTTCTTGCAGTCTGTTGCCTACCGGTTTACACCGGCTTGTGTGTTGTTTGTTTTCTGTGTGTTTACAACCTTGTAAGATTAAATCATGAAACGAGTTTACAGTTCTTATTATTATTGTGACGTGTGTGTACCGATACCGGTAACCTCGAATGCGTGCTAACTGTTAATTAACCAAAGCTAGGAAACGTAAGAGAACGGTATCCGGTTATAACGTCCCTCAACCTAGGGAACGTTCTAACCCGGCTATGTGTGTTTAGTTGTGATGTGTGTTGCTGAAATTATGTCTTACTTCCCTTGTATGTCTAACTGGACTTAAACACTTACTTGTGTGAGATTATGTTAAGCTCCCATTGTGGGACTTCTAACGAGTGCTAACCGGGGGAGTGAGGAATCCGGTCGTTCCGGTCACGCGTGTATGTATGGGTGTCGACATCTGAATCAGATTCGACTCTCTCCTTATGTTAGGGTAGTTTCCTTTTATGGGGAATTCGACCTCCCATAGCTTAGCCAAAGCTACCTACCTGACTTCCACTCGGGCTAGGGGGAAATTATGTGTTGATGTGTTCGGGTCACTACGCCCGTCTCATCTTTCAAGTTAAGTTATTCATCTAACTAACAAACAGTAATGTGATATGTGTTAAGCTTAACATGAGGGTGAAGACATCCTCTAGGCTTACAAGTTGACTAACCATGTTGGTTGTTACCTAAAGTGAATTGTTCACTATGCATGTGTTGTTATTGTTCTGCAATAATTCTGTTATGTATATGCATGTTGTATGATAAAATCAACGCCATGTTATAACGACAAATAGTTGCGTGTATCCCGGTAGTCAGCGGGCTGCACGTTAACCATGCCAGCAAAAGGTTGCTGACCCCCTTTGGGGGCTATGTTTATTTGCAGGATGAGGATCGAGGAAGCAGAATGGCTTTAGATCCTAGGTTGTTGATATTTTGTTATTTTTGGATGTTGAACCCGAGTAGTGCTTGTACACTCGAGGTCGTTATTTTTGGTGGGTGTAAAGCTAGTTAGTGATTTTTGAACAGTTATACTCGGTATATTATCATTCTTTTGGACAGTCATTTTTGGAAGGTTGTAATTATGCTCGGGAGTCGTGTGATCAGACCGATACATATTATGTAACAGCCTTGTTAGCCACGTGGGTGGCTAACGGCGTGTAACACCGCCCTTTTGGTATATGTTTAAGTAATGTTTTCCGCTGCAATTATTGATTAAGTGTTAAGGTTATGGATGGGGTGTTACAGCTAAGTTTGCTCTTTCCAATGAGCCTTTACACATAGTCTAACTCGTTTTGTACTGCTAGTTACTGCTTAAAGTTTGAGTTTTTCCCAGTTTTTCGAATTGGAATTCACACAATTCGCACAATCCGGTGAGTCTCCGATCAAATTACTCCGATATTGCTGTTCGTAGTCATGTTTTCGACCTAACCCATGTTCCAATTTAGTCAATTATGTGTTAGGTTAGGAGAATTTGTGAGAATTGTGATCGAATTGAATTCTGTACCAAAATAAACCCTAACCTTCGAATTGAATTCGAAACTTGATATATACTGCATTATAATTGGGGAAACCGGTATCAATGGAACCGAAATTTGATTACGAAACTATAGAAACAAGAATCACTCGATTTCGTTCTGAAGATTAGGAGATATACGTGATTTAGTATCGATCTCTCTGCTATTATCTTCGCTGATGAACTCGGAGTACAGGGGCCGTCCGATCTCGTTTTAAAAGATTGGACGGCCGAGATTAAAACATTCCAGAATAAGTTTATAAAGGTTTTTATAAATTCCAGTAAATAGTCCAAACTTGTTGGGTTAATTTAAATATCTTCCCGAATGTATTTTGACTTGAAATTTTAACCATAGATTCCTTATTTAATCTAGTTTATTTTGATGTAAATTATTATGGTTTTGGAGTTTTTAAACATAAGTTATGATTTTGCAAGTTACGGGTTTTCTGGAATTATTTGCCCAAATTAAAAAATATTTTTATGAAATAAATTTTTATAATATGTCTAAAATGTTATAGTTACTGTATATTAAATTTGGGAATTTTTTGGGCAATGGTAAAGGTTTTAAAAATTGTGTTTATGAGTTTTTCATAAGAATAACCTATAATATAAGGTTTTTAATGTAACCAAAAATTAAAGTATGGTTGTTAATTAACTTTTAAGCTGGGGAAAATAAAGGGAACTAAATTAACATTTTATAACAGTAAGTTTATAAATGTTTTTTTTTTTGTATTAGCTTTTAAGAGAAGTGAAATTATTTACATATATGTATATATACTTACTTAAGTAGAAACTTATATAAATTAAGGAATTTAATTATCTTATGTTTAGGTTATCATATTATATGGGAGTTAATAGTTTTAATTAAAACTAAGGGAATATGAATATATATATATTATATTTTACATATATATAAAAGGGAATAAAGTAGTAACTTAGAGTAAAGCAAGGAACTAATAAATTAACACTTATAACCTAAATATTATAAGAGCTAGTATCCTAAGATATAGTTAAAGAAAATACTTATAGAACATACATGGAATGCAGTTAGTAATAAGATAGTTTAAAAATAATAAGTTACGTAGGGGATGTCTTAATTAATTCTAATACAGGTATACTTATATATATTAAAGGGGAACACTTTATTTTATAAACCGTATATCGGTTGTAGTTTGCCTAAAAGTTATTAAACATAATTAAATCATAGAACTACATAAATAATGTTTTGAAACAAATCCTAGTATATATAAATATATACACATTAAACATAATAGAATTAAATACCTTATAGGAATATAATACGAAGGAATTAATAAGTTAAACTAAACCTATACATAATACTATTAAAAGAATATTATATGGGCTAGTATTGGATTGTGGTTATGAAATTGAGCTTAAAGAGTTATCTTGGATTTCTAAGATTTATATAAACCATATTAGAATACATGTGTAATATATTTGTCAAAGACCATAATGTAAATCTATAATTTGGTTAGGTAATTAATAAGTTGGGACTTAGGAATATTTGTAATTAGATTTTACACAAATAGAACTTACTATATAATTAATGAATAAATGTAATACTTTTACATCTAAATGTTCTTAATATATAAATAATAATAAAATAAATAAAATACTTTTACATCTAAATGTGAGGTGGATTAGTAAGTCTAGATTTAATCATTTCTTAACATTTATGGTATTGGAATATAACTTAATGTTTTAAGATAAAATCATTAAAAGGGTTATGATATAAAACTATATTAAACTATGATTTGGAAATTTATCTAAATAATAATCCTTAAGTTTCTTGGCATTAGATAAGCCATATGAAATACATTTATAACATTTATTACCAATACTTAGGATGTGACTTTACAATTAAGTGAGGTATTTAGTAGTTAGAATTTATAGAAGGTTTATAAATATGAATTTGATACTTAAAACCTTTGAACCTTTTATTAGATAAAACTAAGTTACATCAGATATTATTTGATATACTTTACGGTAATGGGAATTAATGATAGGTTATTTGAATATAGAATATGAGAATTTTCATATAACTAACAATTTCGCTTACGAACCAGAATTTAATTCTTTGATAAATTCTACTCTATGTAGATATATTGTCCATCCTAATTTCAATAAAGGGAATTAATTTATTAAGTTATTCCTTTGAAACCTTAGGCTTTGTAAAACAATTTAAAACATATTTAAGGCTTAAGTTTATTGAAGTTTAGTACAAAAGGATTATACATAGTCTATAGAGTGTATGTGTGTAAAAATAAACATTTAGGAGATTAAAGGTAAGTAAGGATACATAAAAGGTTATATTTAAACACCTTATTATATAGGTAATAATTAAGCAAATAATGTACCTTATGAATACTAAATGTAAGAGTTCGATAAGTCTAAGTTAACTATAATATAGTTGTTTCAAGATGAAAAGTAATTTAACATCTTATGTCAAGATTATTAGCTGGATGTAATAAAAGGTCTTTCTGAACTAGAGATAAGATAAATGAGTTTAGTAACTCAATTAAGTTATAATAAATGCGTCTACAACACTATGATTCCAATATACAAGATGTAGATCTTAATTAAGTTAAGGGGAAAACTTAATCACAATGGATTATCTAGTAGATATTGATAAAATACATAATCATTACATTGTGAAATAATAGTATAGTGTTATGGGATGAATCCATCATAGGTCATAATACAATGTTTATTCTAAATTAAGAATAAAGGTATTCAGCTTAACATTACTATCGGAATTCTTAGATTTAGTTATATAATGTAAACACATTTGTGTTATAAAGGTCTCAAAAGTCTTGAATGTGAGGATTGTGGTTAAATATGAATAAAGTGGATAGGAGTGGTCAGTTAGCAGGTGTTAATAAGATACATTCCTTGATGTTACCACCTTGGGGCTATACAACGTTCTCAGATAACACAAAGATTATACATAACATTTAAGTGAGGGCTTAAAAGATAATTGAGACTTTGAAATAAGAGTAAGGAGTTTATTTAAGCGTAACATAGGCTACAAGTGATTGATGATAGATTACCTTTAATATTCTTCAGAGTACTGTTGATTGTTTGCGCAAGTTGATTAGAACTGCTACAACGTTACCCAGGTACGATTTCTCGTACTCAGCTTGTTGTGTTTTGGACTCTATGGAATGTTTTGTACGATTTCTCGTACTCAGCTTGTTGTGTTTTGGACTCTATGGAATGTTTTGTACGATTTCTCGTACTCAGCTTGTTGTGTTTTGGACCTTATGGAATGTTTTGTACGATTTCTCGTACTCCGATATTTTTGCTGATTGACTTGTGGAATGTTTTGGGAAACGCTAACTGACTTAAAGAGGAATTTCTAAAAAGGAAATGGTTGTGTGACTAACTCAGCTTGTGTGACTAACTTAGCCTTGGTTGTGGAACTCACTTGGGTATTGGTTTCTTCTGTTTGGTGTCCCGTTAGACATTGACTGCTTTGGGTTTACGCTTCTGCACTCTGTAGGACTGAGTGTTTTGGTATTGCTCTGGGTAGTTGGTGATCTAGTGGGAATTTGGAACAAGGTCAATCTTGGAAATCTTTCTTTCGACGTGCGCGCGTCTTCAATGGTAACAGCAGGGGGCTGTATATCCCTCGCCCATAGGGGCATTTATATTTGACAGCAGGGGGTTGTATATCCCTCGCCCATGGGGGCATTTATATATGACAGCAGGGGGCTGTATATCCCTCGTCCACCAGGACATTTAAATCTGACAGCAGGGGGCTGTATATCCCTCGTCCATATGGACATTGATATCTGGCGGTGGGGGCCATCTCTCCCAATTGAATTATTCCACTCTTGAGTTATTGGTTCTTGGATCTATCTTATTATTCCTAGTCCTTCGTGACTATCTGAGTCTTTATACTCCGAACGGGAATTGGTTCTAATATCAACAATGGATGCTTACTAACTATGTGGTGTGACTACTTAAGTGGATGACTTGTTTTGGAAGTTCTCTATCTCTATCTTTGTCTTGTTTTCTTTCTCTTTAACTTGATTGTTTTGAAGTGTTTTATCTCTGTTTTACTTTTAAGAGTTTGTTTTCATGTTACTGTTTATTTTGAAGAGTTATGTTTTATAATTTTGTTTTTGGAGAATTGTACTAGTTCCATTCCAGGGAACTGACCCGCCCCTTTCGGGGTGGGCTGCTTGGTTTCATCTTGCAGGTACAAATTGATTTACAGGTGGCCACGAAGAGAATGAGCGTTTGGGATGGGACTAGGTTTTGTGGAGAGTTAATGTGTTTAATTTCTATTATGTTTGTGTTAAGTTTTTCTCGAGTTCAGACCGTAGCTTTTGTAGATTGTAAGTTGTAATTGGTGAGGTTTGGTGCCGGGTGTTTGGAACCCGATAGTCTGTAGCACCTTTAGTTTATTTTCCGCTGTTGTTTTATTATTATAGGGGTGTTGCAAAAAGTGGTATCAGAGCGTAGTTACGCTCTGAACCCGAGAAAACAAGCCGAGTGAAATACTTAGATTATAGGTGCACTTAAAACTGGGGAACTGGGGTAGAATTGGGAAGTGAGGACTCCAGTAAGGCACGACTCCTAACCCTTTTTGGAATTGTGAACGATTCCTTTACACACTTTTCTTTTGTGAATGTCTGTTGAGTGTGATGTGTTGTTATACCGTTCCAACAATAAACTACAAATATATATATATATAAGTTTGGAACATCCTATATTCAGTACGATAAGATTTTGGTTGAGATAAACCAAATATTAAGCTATTTTTCAAAAGCATACTCATGGAGGATACATTGCTAAAAATGCAATCCTTTAAAAGCTAGTACACAAATTCCTAGAATTTTAAAGAATACTTTTGGTTGAAAACAGTATACAAATAGAACTTTACATAACTAAATTAGTATTGATATTATGTGAAAGTACTTCAACTCTTTTAAAGTTTGAAAATAAATCTCATGAACTACTTGGTATCAATTTATTACCTAAAGATAATGTTTAAGATAAATCTTAAGTCTAGAAAATTATTAAGCTAACAAGAACTAGTAGCGTATTAGAAAAGATCAACATCTGAACTTGTAAAACACATTAAAACTCTATGTTAACTTTAGAAAGAAAACACATAAACCTAACACCCTACGGGAAGTGCCTGGTGCGACGAACTCCTAGGCTGAAAGTAGTGGGGGTGCACACCCACTTCTGGAAGTTTAGGGGCTAGACAAGCCTTGTCATCTAACCGTATATAATCTTCTACGCAGGTGATGGATTGTGTTAAACTTGAGGGGAAGTGGTGGTAAGACGTTACCATCATGAAATCTTGAGCTAGGCATATTTCATTACTAGCCACAATGAACAATTCAAAACTTATATATTAAGATCCAGTACTAAATTCATACATGTAAAGAGTTTACCGAGTTAAATCCTTGGTAAAAAAAAATACTTACCTATGGAGTTAAAACACATGAGTAATAATAAACTAGATATTATTGAGCCTTAAATACTTGGAGTATTGAGCGTCTAGTGAAAAATTGAGAGTTACTTAAAGATTGGAAATTCTCATGTTTACTTGGAAGTTTAACAATACATGTATAAAATTTTAGAAGCCACACTAACAGTGATATTTACCAAAAGCCACCATTATCTAAGAGAGTACTAAGATCTAATGATCAGAATAATACTTACATAGAACAAACCCTAAGAAAAATAATTACCAAGAGTGAGTGAGTTTTCATTAGACTAGCTCACTTGACTTAAAATTTTATATAGAGTCCCTACCAAAAAAAATATATAATATATAAATTTTAAGATAAAGGAATCAGATTTTGGAAGAACTTCCTAAAATTCTGCCTTGGGTGAAGCTATATAATAAGTAAATTTTATAAAGTAAACACTGAATGAATTGTCTAAAATACGATAGTTAATTATAAAAAACAATTGAAACTTGAAAAGTCACAGGAAATATTTATCTTATAGAGTTTTAACATATGGTTGACTAATAAACCTTTGGAGATAATTTTGGAAGATTATTGAGGATTATTAAATGATCGGGAATATTATGTTAAACTACTCAAGTACGTTACACCTGGTTTATAGCTTGGTAATAAATTGATATGATAAATGATCATATAGGGACATATAATTCGTATCAGTCATTAAATGAATGGATAATAATCATAAGATAAAATCTTATAACCACCAAGGAAATACAATTACATAACAATCAAGAGATACATATATATGTAACGATCATAGATAAAATCAACGGTGCAGTAAAATTCACAACAAAGCTGGTTAATAAGGTGTTGAATTCTTTGATTGTGCCGTTAGTGGCGGTACGAGGGCATACCTTAGCTCTTTTAAGGGGGATATGCTGGCATACTCCTCCTTCGTTATCTCATCCGGATTATGCCTTCGTTTCATTGTTTTAAAGGGAGAACAGTGTTAGCAGAATGAGAGGTGTTTGTATGTGCTTGGTTTTTACATTATGACTCAGTATGTGACTTTTGACTTTCATCATGCTATGTCTTGGTATATCTTGGTTCGTTTTGATTTTGAGTAATCTCGAGTGGAATGTGGTATATCTTGGTTCGTTTTGATTTTGAGTAATCTCGAGTGGAATGTGGTTATGGAAATGGATGGAAATAAAGGATTGGATTGGTATGGAATTTCATTGGAATTATTATTGTCTCAGCACACCCGAAGCGGTGTGAGTGCTTATTAGTTGATTTTTAAACTTCGAGGCGAAGTTTCTTTTAAGGGGGATATACTGAAATACCCTAATTAATTTAAATTATTTAGGGGATTTTTTTATTAAACCTTTAATAATACTATCAAGTATTAAATTATTCTATGGAATTATGAATGTTAAATTAGTATAAGGAATTATGAATATTAAATTATTGTATGGAATTATGAGTACTAATATTATATGGAATTATGGAAATTATTTTAGGGGATTCCTCCTATTTAACTCTAAAGAATACAGTTAAGTATTTAATTATTATATATATTATATAGTATTATGAATTTAATAATAAGATTTATAAGTCAATAAATCTTGGGAAAATTTCTAAACACTTCAAATATATTATAAAGATTTTAGGAAGTGTTGGAACATTGTTTTGAAACATAAAAGTCAATATAAAATTCTAGAAACCTTAAAGCTTATTAAGCCTTGCTAGAGTTGACTTTTTGAGAATGGTCAAACCAGGCCATGAAACCTATACCAATAAATAGGTTATGGAAAACCATGAAGATCGATAAAAAGAACGTCAAAAACGGATCATCCTAGCCAAAGTTATGCTAGATTGAAGTTTTGAATCAAAATTTTAAGAGATGCCACGTGTCACTCTGTAATGGGTCGCCCACACTTAGCCGATTCTTTCCCTGAATTTCGGTAACTGATTCCAGTGTTTTGACCTAACTTTAGACGGCTATAACTTCTTCATCTTTCCATATTTTTCAATGCCGTCATCTTTGTTGTCTTCTCCTACATTCCCTCTAAACAACTATAACTCATACAAACCCTAAATCCTTCTGAATCAACCGGAAAATCGAGTCAAAGTAGCCACCTTGCGAAACTTGTTTCCAGAATTCCAGATTCTCTTCGTTTTCAGGTAACTTGCGTCGATCATAACTTCTTCGTTACTCAACCAAAATTCGATTTCTTTAGCTCGTTGTAAAGATCTCTAATCCCTCTACAATTTTCGTGTTTATGCCCAAGTCCGATTCGTAACCAGTTGGGAGATATAGAGGTCTAAAGTTTCGGTCTTGCCAGCGCATAAAATAACATCGAAACAGAGAGGTAAACTCGTGATTTGCGACTTCAATTTCTTTCTGTATAGTGCGAGTTAGGTTTAGTTCTTGTTGTCAATACGTAGAGCTAAGTTTGCTCTTTCCAATGAGCCTTTACACATAGTCTAACTCGTTTTGTACTGCTAGTTATAGATCCTCAAAGTTGGCTCCATGAACTGCTTAAAGTTCGAGTTTTTCCTAGTTTTCCGAATTGGAATTCACACAATTCGCACAATCCGGTGAGTCTCCGATCAAATTACTCCGATATTGCTGTTCGTAGTCATGTTTTCGACCTAACCCATGTTCCAATTTAGTCAATTATGTGTTAGGTTAGGAGAACTTGTGAGAATTGTGATCGAATTGAATTCTGTACTGAAATAAACCCTAACCTTCGAATCGAATTCGAAACTTGATGTATACTGCATTATAATTGGGGAAACCGGTATCAATGGAACCGAAATTTGATTACGAAACTATAGAAACAAGAATCACTCGATTTCGTTCTATAGATTAGGAGATGTACGTGATTTAGTACTCGATTTGCTTATTATCTTCGCTGATGAACTCAGAGTACAGGGGCCGTCCGATCTCGTTTTAAAAGATTGGACGGCCGAGATTAAAACATTCCAGAATAAGTTTATAAAGGTTTTTATAAATTCCAGTAAATAGTTCTAACTTGTTGGGTTAATTTAAATATCTTCCCGAATGTATTTTGACTTGAAATTTTAACCATAGATTCCTTATTTAATCTAGTTTATTTTGATGTAAATTATTATGGTTTTGGAGTTTTTAAACATAAGTTATTATTTTTGCAAGTTACGGGTTTTCTGGAATTATTTGGCCAAATTAAAAAGATATTTTTATGAAATAAAAATTTTATAATATGTATAAAATGTTATAGTTACTGTATATTAAATTTAGGAATTTTTGGGAAATGTTAAAAGGTTTTAAAAATTGTGTTTATGAGTTTTTCATAAGACTAACCTATAATATAAGGTTTTTAGTGTAACCAAAAATTAAAGTATGGTTTGTTAATTAACTTTTAAGCTGGGGAAAATAAAGGGAACTAAATTAACATTTTATAACAGTAAGTTTATAAATGTTTTTTTTGTATTAGCTTTTAAGAGAAGTGAAATTATTTACATATATGTATATATACTTACTTAAGTAGAAACTTATATAAATTAAGGAATTTAATTATCTTACGTTTTGGTTATTATATTATATGGGAGTTAATAGTTTTAATTAAAACTAAGGGAAATATGAATATATATATATATTTACATATATATAAAAGGGAATAAAGTAGTAACTTAGAGTAAAGCAAGGAACTAATAAATTAACACTTATAATAACTAAATATTATAAGAGCTAGTATCCTAAGATATAGTTAAAGAAAATACTTTATAGAACATACATGGAATGCAGTTAGTAATAAGATAGTTTAAAAATAATAAGTTACGTAGGGGATGTCTTAATTAAATTCTAATACAGGTATACTTATATATATTAAAGGGAAACACTTTATTTTATAAACCGTATATCGGTTGTAGTTGTGCCTAAAAGTTATTAAACATAATTAAATACAATAGAACTACATAAATAATGTTTTGAACAAATCCTAGTATATATAAATATATACACATTAAACATAATAGAATTAAATACCTTATAGGAAATATAATACGAAGGAATTAATAAGTTAAACTAAACCTATACATAATACTATTAAAAGAATATTATATGGGCTAGTATTGAATTGTGGTTATGAAATTGAGCTTAAAGAGTTATCTTGGATTTCTAAGGTTTATATAAACCATATTAGAATACATGTGTAATATTATTTGCCAAAGACCATAATGTAAATCTATAATTTGGTTAGGTAATTAATAAGTTGGGACTTAGGAATATTTGTAATTAGATTTTACACAAATAGAACTTACTATATAATTAATGAATAAATGTAATACTTTTACATCTAAATGTTCTTAATATATAAACAATAATAAAATAAATAAAATACTTTTATATCTAAATGTGAGGTGGATTAGTAAGACTAGATTTAATCATTTCTTAACATTTATGGTATTGGAATATAACTTAATGTTTTAAGATAAAATCATTAAAAGGGTTATGATATAAAACTATATTAAACTATGATTTGGAAATTTATCTAAATAATAATCCTTAAGTTTCTTGGCATTAGATAAGCCATATGGAATACATTTATAACATTTATTACCAATACTTAGAATGTGAGTTTACAATTAAGTGAGGTATTTAGTAGTTAGAATTTATAGAAGGCTTATAAATAGGAATTTGATACTTAAAACCTTTGAACCTTTTATTAGATAAAACTAAGTTACATCAGATATTATATTGATATACTTTACGGCAATGAGAATTAATGATAGGTTATTTGAATATAGAATATGAGAATTTTCATATAACTAAAAATTTCGCTTACGAACCAGAATTTAATTCTTTGATAAATTCTACTCTATGTAGATATATTGTCCATCCTAATTTCAATAAAGGGAATTAATTTATTAAGTTATTCCTTTGAAACCTTAGGCTTTGTAAAACAATTTAAAACATATTTAAGGCTTAAGTTTATTGAAGTTTAGTACAAAAGGATTATACATAGTCTATAGAGTGTATGTGTGTAAAAATAAAACATTTAGGAGATTAAAGGTAAGTAAGGATACATAAAAGGTTATATTTAAACACCTTATTATATAGGTAATAATTAAGCAAATAATGTACCTTATGAATACTAAATGTAAGAGTTCGATAAGTCTAAGTTAACTATAATATAGTTGTTTCAAGATGAAAAGTAATGTAACATCTTATGTCAAGATTATTAGCTGGATGTAATAAAAGGTCTTTCTGAACTAGAGATAAGATAAATGAGTTTAGTAACTCAATTAAGTTATAATAAAATGCGTCTACAACACTATGATTCCAATATACAAGATGTAGATCTTAATTAAGTTAAGGAGAAAACTTAATCACAATGGATTATCTAGTAGATATTGATAAAATACATAATCATTACATTGTGAAATAATAGTATAGTGTTATGGGATGAATCCATCATAGGTCATAATACAATGTTTATTCTAAATTAAGAATAAAGGTATTCAGCTTAACATTACTATCGGAATTCTTAGATTTAGTTATATAATGTAAACACATTTGTGTTATAAAGGTCTCAAAAGTCTTGAATGTGAGGATTGTGGTTAAATATGAATAAAGTGGATAGGAGTGGTCAGTTAGCAGGTGTTAATAAGATACATTCCTTGATGTTACCACCTTGGGGCTATACAACGTTCTCAGATAACACAAAGATTATACATAACATTTAAGTGAGGGCTTAAAAGATAATTGAGACTTTGAAATAAGAGTAAGGAGTTTATTTAAGCGTAACATAGGCTACAAGTGATTGATGATAGATTACCTTTAATATTCTTCAGAGTACTGTTGATTGTTTGCGCAAGTTGATTAGAACTGCTACAACGTTACCCTGGTATGATTTCTCGTACTCAGCTTGTTGTGTTTTGGACTCTATGGAATGTTTTGTACGATTTCTCGTACTCAGCTTGTTGTGTTTTGGACTCTATGGAATGTTTTGTACGATTTCTCGTACTCAGCTTGTTGTGTTTTGGACCTTATGGAATGTTTTGTACGATTTCTCGTACTCTGATATTTTTGCTGATTGACTTGTGGAATGTTTTGGGAAACGCTAACTGACTTAAAGAGGAATTTCTAAAAAGGAAATGGCTGTGTGACTAACTCAGCTTGTGTGACTAACTGAGCCTTGGTTGTGGAACTCACTTGGGTATTGGTTTCTTCTGTTTGGTGTCCCGTTAGACATTGACTGCTTAGGGTTTATGCTTCTGCACTCTGTAGGACTGAGTGTTTTGGTATTGCTCTGGGTAGTTGGTGATCTAGTGGGAATTTGGAACAAGGTCAATCTTGGAAATCTTTCTTTCGACGTGCGCGTCTTCAATGGTTACAGCAGGGGCTGTATATCCCTCGCCCATAGGGGCATTTATATTTGACAGCAGGGGGCTGTATATCCCTCGCCCATGGGGGCATTTATATTTGACAGCAGGGGGCTGTATATCCCTCGTCCACCAGGACATTTAAATCTGACAGCAGGGGGCTGTATATCCCTCGTCCATATGGACATTGATATCTGGCGGTGGGGGCCATCTCTCCCAATTGAATTATTCCACTCTTGAGTTATTGGTTCTTGGATCTATCTTATTATTCCTAGTCCTTCGTGACTATCTGAGTCTTTATACTCCGAACGGGAATTGGTTCTAATATCAACAATGGATGCTTACTAACTATGTGGTGTGACTACTTAAGTGGATGACTTGTTTTGGAAGTTCTCTATCTCTATCTTTGTCTTGTTTTCTTTTCTCTTTAACTTGATTGTTTTGAAGTGCTTTATCTCTGTTTTACTTTTAAGAGTTTGTTTTCATGTTACTGTTTATTTTGAAGAGTTATGTTTTATAAGTTTGTTTTTGGAGAATTGTACCAGTTCCATTCCAGGGAACTGACCCGCCCCTTTCGGGGTGGGCTGCTTGGTTTCATCTTGCAGGTACAAATTGATTTACAGGTGGCCACGAAGAGAATGAGCGTTTGGGATGGGACTAGGTTTTGTGGAGAGTTAATGTGTTTAATTTCTATTATGTTTGTGTTAAGTTTTTCTCGAGTTCAGACCGTAGCTTTTGTAGATTGTAAGTTGTAATTGGTGAGGTTTGATGCCAGGTGTTTGGAACCCGATGGTCTGTAGCACCTTTAGTTTATTTTCCGCTGTTGTTTTATTATTATAGGGGTGTTACATACCTATTGTAGTGTCGCGGTTTTGGAATACCAATCGCCTCTACTTCTTTCAAATAATCACTCACAATTTATGTGACTTCCTCAGTTACCGTCGCTTCTACTATGCTCCCTTCCGGTCTATATTTGTTCTTCATTCTACTCTTTAGGATACCCATGCATCGTTTAAAAGGGTACATATATCGTAAGTAAACCGGACCACATAATTGGATCTCACAAACGATGTGGACAATTAAGTGCACTATTATGTCAAAAAAGGATGGTGGAAAGTTGACATAATGTGACATAATATGATTACAATTTCATGTTGTAAATCATTGAGGGATTTCATGTCAATTGCCTTACAGCAGACGACATTGAAAAAGAAACATAATCTAGTTAAAGAATTTATGACATTATCTGTTAATATCCCTTGTATCGCTACTAGAAGAAGATGTAACATTAACACATGATACTCGTGAGGCTTCATGCCTAGCAACTTCAAATCCTTCATCGAGACTATGTTTTTCCAGTTTGAAGAGTACCCGGAGGGTACTTTTACTGAATGCAAACATTTACAGAAGCTGATTTTTTCATTTTTTGAAAGAGTGTGGCACGCAGGAGGTAGATAAATTCGTTTCCCATTCTCCTGTGGCTGTAACTCTGGTCGTATACCCATGGCTTGCATGTCTTTCCTTACTTTTAACCTGTCTTTTGTTTTGCCCGGTATATTGAGAAAAGTCCCGCTCACTGCTTCATCGACGTTTTTTACGATATACATGATATCCAAATAGTGTTTGACAGACAAATGACGCCAATACAATAACTCCCAAAAGATTGAACACTTTTTCTAAATGTTTTTTTTGGCGGTTTTGATGTTTTTCCAAAAACATTTACTATGTCCTTAACCTTTGAATAAACTTTCTCAGAGGTCAATGGTATATGGGCTGCACGAGTCTCAGCCTTGCCGTTGAACAGTTTTTTTTTCTTTCAAAAAGGTTGATCTTTAGGTAGAAACCTTCGATGGCACATGTAATTAAACATATTTACCGAAGTTTTTTAAATGTTCTGAACATGTGTCATCCTTGCATACATGACATGCAAATGTGCCTTTCACCGTGTACTCAGACAAGTTACCATACACAGGGAAGTTGTTGACTATACAGAATAGCAAGGCCTTAAGCGTGAAATTTTCTTTTGCATAGACATCATACACCACGGTACCTTCATTCCATAATAACTTCAAATCATCAATCAGTGGGGCTAGATATACATCAATGTTATGACCTGGCTGCTTGGGACCAGATATCAGGAGTGATAATGTAACACCCCATCCAAAGCCAATCGTGGTTATCGCAAAACTGAACACTTAATCGAATTCGTCGCAGCGGAAATAACAAACACCTGGACCTTGCCACGGTCTGATCGTTAGAATATACCGGCCTTATCAATTACAACACTTATCCAAATAAACAACCGACCCAAAACATCACCATCCAAAATACCAACAACCAACCGAGTACAAGTAGCTAAGTCATAATCACAACCTTACATCAGTTAAATATAAACAGACGGGTGCACAAGCGCAACCCGTACTCAAAATAAACATCCCATCCTAAGTCTAACCGCTCCTACTCTCGTGGTGGATCCTCATGGGCCTCTTACCTGCAAGTGTAAAAACAGCCCCCAAAGGGGGTCAGCACGAATGCTGGTACTCCCTCTCATGGCCCCCAAGCTAACGGGGCTACGACGACTAATTGTCGATAGCATGGAAATTGATTACATACACAAGCATAATATGAAGTGCAATAACAATAATCCACAGATGAACATGCATAGTTCACAAACAATGAACGACTCAAGTGTTCCCTTATCAAGTGGGTTAGTAACCCCCTCCTTAGTCCTGATTTCCTTAACCTCAGTTCCTTATCTTACCTCAATCTTAACCTTAACTTATTCTCGGTATACAAACCGTTCCCGGGAGGGATTGGTTATAGCTTAATCTCAACCTGGGATTTAGGTGATCCCACCGCACCATCTTAATGCCACCTACCCTGGACGGGAGTCCAGCATAGCTGAGCCGGCAACCGGCCCAAGGCTACAAGTCCGAAGACAAGTCCTTAAGCGGAGGGCGGACCTGATTCAGATACCGTCCCCCTTTCCTTAGCATGCATGACCGGAGTCAGTCCCGGGTTTCCTCACTCAAGTTCCAGTTAGTAGAAAACTTAAACACCATGTGTCAGTTAAACCTTAACGGGTATTAACCAACAATCACCAATACTTAACTCTTATTCTTAACTCAGTAAGTACTAAACTTGGTTAGTAACAATCTCAAGTCTCGTGGGTTAGTGCAAAAAAAACACATACACAACGAGAACAATTATAACCGGTTGCATGCTTTATCTTGTCTTAGTCATAGCAATTAAACAGATAGCACACAAGCCGAGGGACACCTCGTTAGCAAGCAGGTCACAAGAAAGATTGTACCGTTCACCGTCGATTGTCGTTTGTTTAACCTTCTCCGGGGTCCCAATTCACAAACCTAAAACATTGATTCATTTTTAGGTCATTAGTTATTTGCACCTTACTTAACTCACTTAGTCCCTAAAGATTCCCAATGAATATCCTCTCAAGTCCTTACCACTTAATCATTTAAACTTAATTTTAAACATTAAGGTTCTTACTTCACTTAACTTAATCCCTTAAGTTCTTAGGGTCCTAATCATTACCACCCTACCAAAGGTATACCTTATTAACAATTACCATCCTTAGAATTCAAAATTTCCTTTTTTTTAAGGGTTAAGGGTCATCCGACCCACCGTCTGACCCACCCTCTGGGTCGGACCCTTCGAGTAACTTTCGAGTTTGAAAAACTCCACATGTCCGACCCACGTCCGACCCAACCAACTGGGTCGGACCATTCCAGAAATTTTCCGTCTTCTAAACCTCCCATGTCCGACCCAACCAACTGGGTCGGACCATTCCAGAAACTTAACCGCCCTAAAAAACACACCCGTCCGACCCATGTCCGACCCAAGTCCTCTGGGTCGGACCATTCCAGAACCTTTCCCTGGCGTTTAACAGAGGCCGTCCGACCCAAACTTGGATCGGACCCCTGGGTCGGACGCCTCCAGAACATGCCCAAACATTGTCAAATCTTCACCAAACTTTTCCTCAAGCCTTCCAATGTGTTCTAACATCATTTAGACCCTTAAACCCACCTTAGATCATCCTCCAAGCTCATTAAAACAACCTCCAAAGATCATCCTAATCCTTTACTCAATTCTTACAACAACTACTAACACTTAGCATTTATTTCTTTCCTACATTTCCAACATCCCTTTCACCTAGCACTTCTACTAACCAAAAGTTCCCTCCTTATGAACTTGACCACACCATATACACCACTTGCATCTCTCTTACACTTTCCAAGGTTTTCCTTAAATTCTAAACTCTAGTTTCTATCTAAATCATCTCAAAGTTTCACACTCAATCACATCAAACTTACCAAGGTTTCCTAGCTTCTTTTATCAACATTTACCAAAGTCCTAAATACCTAAATACACTCTTTTGATTCCTAAATCCTTCATAGTGATGTCTAAGCCATTATAAGTCATTAAAATACCTTAATCTCACCCTTTTTCATCAAGACAACCTTTAGGACTTCCTAGCACTTCCTTAGTCATGAAATCTCCTTAGAACATCTCAAACACTTAGGTTCTCCTCTAAATTTTGCCATGGGTTCTTTAGTATATAGTTACATCCAAACACTAGGTTTTTATCCATCAACCAACCAGTATCACTCAAATTCTCATCACAACATCTTAACACACAATTTACACCAAAACTACACCACATCATCATATAGTGCATAAACATAAATGCTTGGCACTTAGGCCCTTAAATGACAATAATCTTAACCACTGAATTTCCACATATATTTGCCTTTAACCTGCGAATACACACAACAAGGCTCCCATTGAAATAAATGCTTCTTGTACTTCACCTTGATATTCTTAAACTATCTCTTTTTCCTCATTTGCTCCTTAGTCACAAGTTCACAATCATGATCATTGTTTCTCCTAGGTCATATATAGCCCTTTTCTAATGTAACTCTACACTAAACTCATCACATATCTAAATCCCATTCCCTTAAACAATAAAAACACCTTAAGGTAAGTAACTTACCTTGTTCTTTTACAAGCTTTAAAAAACTTTCTTCCTTAGGTTT
The DNA here is from genome assembly GCA_023374045.1 of Limonium bicolor. Lineage (NCBI taxonomy): Eukaryota > Viridiplantae > Streptophyta > Magnoliopsida > Caryophyllales > Plumbaginaceae > Limonium > Limonium bicolor. Next base: position 205,126,745 of record CM041776.1, read on the forward strand.
TTCCTTGCTCAATCTCGGTCACCAATATATATCTCCTTGCCAATGTTCTAACCAATATCCAATGACTCCAATGAGTACTAGATAATACATTAACCCTAAGGAACAAACCCTAGGTTAAAAACGTGCTTTAAGGTATTAAGGTGATTGTTTTACCTTGGTTTCTCAAGACAAGCTTGGATATGAAGCAAGAAGGACCTCCTCGATCCTTTGAAGAGTAGAAAACAAGCTAGAACAAGGCATTAAAATGAAGCCTCATGAGCATGCATTTTCGGTCAAGAAGAAAAGTGATGGAAACCTAGATTTTCTTACACTTTCTTTACCTTAAGAGAATGGAGAAGCCAATGGAGTCTCCAAACTTGAATTTCCTCCTCTAATGGTGGTTTGGCTTGGCACCAAATCAAAGCTCTTGAAGTTTTGAAAAGATAGAAAGAGAGAGCTTGAGCTAACTAAGAGGAATATGTAATTTGTTTTGGTTTTGGAGCTAAAATGAGTAAGTAGTGTACAAAGGAAGATGGAGCTAGCATGGGGTTGTTCTTCACGTTAATGGAGAAGGGAGAGAGCAGCTCAAAACCGTGGGAACAAGAGAGACTGAAGAGATGAGGAGAGAGATGATTAAAGGTAGGATATTTATCTTATAAAGTAAATAGTAGTTTGCTTTATAATTCTTTGTTTACTTAATAACTAATAAAGGTGGTGAATCACCTTGTAAAAACCGGCCCCATTAAGTAACAAGGGGTACTTAAGTCTTTTTTGACCAAATATCTCACTTATATTGACTTATGTTATAAACTAGCTTAATTAAATTACTATTCACAAAACAAGGCACATTGTTGTGAAATTTTTGATTTCCCATTGATATAGACTTCCAAATGTGATACTATATAGTACACATGTTAATTAAAGAGTAATGATGGACATTTAGCCATTCAAAACTCATTTACAAGACAATTTTTCAAAAATGTGCTTTAAGACCTTAAAGCACATTTTGTGTTTTAACTTGTTTTCAAGCTTGGTTTTCTTTGGTAATTGATTTAAAATTACCATTAGGATATTACTAAGGTCTTAGAACAATATTTGGGTACTCTCCCAAGTCTCTCCAAGCTTAGAGCACGTTTTTGCTTAAACTGCTCTTTTGGTGTTTCCTTATGTTTTCTTTGATTAGAAATGTTTCTTAATGTTTCTAAGGCATTATTTAGCCTCCTTATAACTTAGTTTATCTTTTAAAAACCATATCTAAGTTTGGGGTATTTCAATCTACCCCCCTTAAAAGAACTTTGTCCCCAAAGTTCACATATATGCTTAACCATTCACGGTACTCAATTCCCTTAATCTTAACACCACATCTTATATTCACATTCACACACCTCCAGACTCAAAGGTCAATCTCAAATACAATACATAAGTATTATACATAATTCAAACTTAACACCAAAGTGTAGCAACTTACACACAAATTCACATCTTAGACAACCAAACAAACGACAACAAGTTTGTTTCTTAACTCAAAAGCGAGGAAGCTCTACCCCCCTTAAAAAGGGGTACGCCCCGTACCCTATACAGACGATCTAGTCAGTAAACAAAGAAGGGTACTTCGCCCTCATCTTATCCTCTAATTCCTACGTGGCCTCTTCGACATCCTGGTTAGACCAGAGAACCTTCACCAGTCGCACTGACTTGTGGCGAGTGTCCCTAGTCTTACTGTCCAAGATTCTCTGAGGAGTCTCCACGGATCTCATATTCGGTTCTAAAGTCAACCTCTCAGGTTCTAACACATGGGAGGGGTGGTGCATGTATTTCTTTAGCTGTGAAACATGAAAAATGTCATGCACTTTACCCAACTCAGTAGGTAAATTCAACCTGTAAGCAACCGGGCCCACCCGCTCCGTAATCTCATAAGGACCAACAAATTTCGGGCTGAATTTGCCCTTCTGCCCAAACCTGAATACACCCTTCATCGGTGAAACTCGCAGAAATACCTGGTCGCCCACTGCGAACTCCAGGTCCCGTCGTCGAACATCAGCATACGACTTCTGCCTATCTTGAGCAGCTTTCATGTTCTCCCTGATTTGCTGAACTTCAGCCTTAACTTGCTCTAAGTACTCTGGTCCTATAATGACCGTCTCACTCGACTCATCCCAGCAGAACGGTGTACGACATGGTCTACCGTACAACGCTTGAAAAGGTGCCATCTTGATCGAAGCGTGATAGCTGTTGTTGTATGAAAACTCGATCAGATGTAGTCTGTCAATCCAACTGCCCTGGAAGTCTAAGACACATGCTCTCAGCATGTCTTCGAGTGTCTGAATAGTACGCTCAGTCTGACCATCTGTCTGAGGATGGAACGCGGTACTCAGCTTGAGTTCTGTACCCAACGCTTCTCTGGTAGCTTTCCAGTACCTCGAAAGGAATCTGGTATCTCTATCTGACACTATGGTCTTCGGTATCCCGTGATGTCTCATGATTTCTTTCTCAAACAACTCAGCTAATTTGGTCACCTTCCAAGTATCCTTCATCGGTATGAATCGGGCTACTTTGGTAAGGCGATCCACCACCACCCATATCATGTTGAGACCTCCCCTAGCAGGTGGAAGTCCAACTACAAAGTCCATGGAGATATCATGGAACTTCCATTCCGGAACTGGCATCGATTGTACCATTCCGCCCGGTCGTCGGTGCTCAAATTTTACCTTCTGGCACGTGAGACACCTCAAGACGAACTCGGTAACATCTGTCTTCATCCCCGACCACCAGAAGTATCTCTTCGTGTCTTTATACATTTTAGAGGCTCCCGGATGGATGGAAACTGAAGAACAGTGCGATTCCCTAAGTATACGATCTTTCAGATCCGTGTTGCCCCGTGGTATGCATAATCGGCCCTTAAGTCTGATCAGATCATCATCATGAAGTCTGAAGTCGTATTTCTGACTTTCAAAGGTACCATCTATCAGCTTCTATCTGGCCTCTCTCATGTACTCATCTGTCCTCTGAGCCTCTCGCACCTCATCAACCAAGCTGGAGAAAGAAACTAGCGAATGGAGTGAGTGTGCTCGACGGCTCAGGGCGTCTGCTACAACATTGGCCTTCCCCTCTTTGTATTGGAGGTCAATGTCATAGTCTTTCAGAAACTCTAACCATCTCCTCTGTCGAAGATTCAATTCCTTCTGAGTAAATATGTATTTTAAGCTCTTATGATCGGAGTAGATCGTCACACTAACCCCGTATAAGTAGTGGCGCCATATCTTCAAAGCGAAGACTACAGCTCCCAACTCTAAATCATGTGTGGGGTAGTTCTCCTCATGTTTCTTCAACTGGCGTGAGGCATATGCCACCACCTTGCCATGTTGCATGAGCACGCAACCCAGCCCTCTGCCGGATGCATCACAATAAACCTCAAAGCCCTCTGTACCGTCTGGAATGGTCAGAACCGGTGCAGTGGTCAGTGAGTCCTTCAAGCTCTGAAATGATCTCTCACAGTCAACCGTCCATAAGAACGGTGCATCCTTCTTCATCAGACTGGTCATCGGTTTCGCGACCTTGCTGAAATCCCTAACAAACCTCCTGTAGTAACCTGCCAGACCGAGAAAGCTCTAGATGTCGGTAACAGTCTTCGGCCTTGGCCAAGTACGTATGACATCAATCTTTGCTGGATCTACTCAGATCCCAGCATTTGAGATGACATGACCTAGGAAAGAGACCTGGTCAAGCCAAAACTCACATTTGGAGAACTTAGCATATAGCTGGTTCTCCCTCAATATTTCCAATACCCTCCTCAGATGTTCCTCATGTTCAACCTTAGATTTCGAGTATATCAAAATGTCATCAATAAACACCACAACCGACTTGTCCAGCTGCTCCCGGAACAAGAAGTTCATCAGATCCATAAACTTCGCCGGTGCGTTCGACAATCCGAACGGCATCACTGTAAACTCATAGTGGCCGTATCGTGTCCGGAATGCCGTCTTCTCAATGTCTCCCTCCTTAATGGCTATCTGATGATACCCCGATCTGAGATCAATCTTGGAGAACACAGATGCTCCCTTCAACTGATCGAACAGATCGTCAATGCGGGGTAGTGGGTACTTATTCTTCACTGTCACTGCATTCAACTCTCTGTAGTCGATGCAGAGGCGGAGACTACCATCCTTCTTCTTCACGAAGAGGACTGGTGCTCCCCATGGTGACACACTTGGTCTTACAAATCCCTTATCTAACAAATCTTTCAACTGTTCTTTCAATTCATTCATTTCTGCCGGAGCCATGCGGTATGCCTTGGCTATCGGTCCGGTACCAGGTAGCAGCTCGATGGTGTACTCTACCTCCCGAGTGGGTGGCATGCCGGGCAGTTCCCGTGGAAATAAGTCGGGGAACTCCGACACTACCGGTAAGTCGGGGTCGAACTCAGGGTCTCTCTCTATGTCCTGTACATAGCAGAGGTACACTTCGTCCTTTCTCCTCAATTCCTTATACATTGCCATGGCGGTGATGATCTTAGTCGAAGGCTCTCTGGGCCTCTGGCGGTATGATATTGTTACCCCAGACGGACTCTTGAGTAGCAATCTATGCTCGGCGTAGAGGATATGTCCCTTGTGCCGCTCCAACCAGTTCATCCCGAAGATAACATCAAATCCTAGCTCACTGAACTCAATAAAACTGACTGGAAAGTCTTCTCCCTTAATTCTGACATTGGCTCCTCGGTAGTAACGAGTGCAACGAACCTTCTCCTTAGACGGGAGTGTAACCGTGAAGTCGGGTAGCTCATTAGCGTCTAGCCCCAACCTGCTCGCGATTGATGCCGAGACAAAGGTATGCGAGGCCCTTGAGTCGAAGAGAACTGATGCCTTAATCCCATTAATCGGAAAGGTGCCGGTGAGGATAGTACCGCTAGTGTCGGCCTGTGCCTCTGTAAGTATACTTAGCGCACCTTCCGTACCGAGTCCATAACCTAATTGTATTCACAAGCTTCATGAGTATTGATGGTATAACAAGAGTCGTAACAATTTATATGAACAACACTGTTATTTTATTCATAACCATCCTGTTTTACAACATGTGCTTTAATCTTACATCTCATTCTAACATTACATGGCTAATATTGTCTAAAGGTTAGGTTTAATCTTCCAGGTCTCATATGCGTCGCATTGATTACTGCTGACGGTGCTGTATTCAACTTGATTCTCTTAATCCCATGGTACAACATCCTTGATTCTCCTCCCATAATTAACACATCTCCTGACTTAAGTACTAACTTATTCGCACGGTCCGCACGCTTCTGCTCGCCGTATAAAAATTCCGCATCATCCCCAATGGACCAAGACACTACGGGTATCCCTCTTTCAAGAGACCCCGTTGTCTCGTCCTTGTCCTGGTGTAGTCCAAGTCGCCCATCCTTCTCGTAGAAGTTCACAATGCAAATGTCTGCTTGAATGTCTGGAATCGGTTCAGCTTCCAACTACTGAGCGATTTCCACGACTTGTGTAATAACTGGATGGAACTCTTCGGGTATTCCCGGTGGTGAGACTCCATCTTGCATCCTCGTGGTTTGGTAGTTCTTGGCATACGGATTCCAATCCTTGCCCAAGCTCATCATTTTTAATTTCATCCTTGCTCCCCCTGGGTACTCCGGCGTGTAAAAACCTCCCGGTCCCACTCCTAGTTGATTGCATCTTCTGATGATGGCTATTTGTGCTTCGGGTGTCAGGTATCCCCTTAATAAAATCATACCTGGGCGAATAACCTGACATTGTTCGTTGGAAAGTCTATGGTTCGATGGTGTGTACTCCGGGTTAGGTGTAAATGGTATTGGATAGCAGATGTTAAAGGCTCCTAAAGTGGTAGTAGGTTATATCTTACTTAAGTTCTAATCTCATCTCATTCTTACTTGACTCAATTATTCACCAAACATGCATGGTAATGCAGTAAGCAGGCAATTTTATTACTAAGTGGTTATAGCGGTACCTGGCCTCGATGAGGGTTCAGGCTCATCGTCCCGGTCCACCAAGTGTAGTATGGGTCCCGACTTCTGGGTCACCCGTGGGTTCTTGTCTGCAGCTTGCTGCACCTTCCTCTGGCCGTCAGATCCAGCTCTCTGATCGGTCTTGCCCTTGCCCCTGGTGTCGGGCCTATAGGCTCTGCTAGCAGGGTTCCGGTAACACTCATATGCTCGGTGTCCGTACACCCCACAAAAGTTGCACTCCACCTTGTTCCCCTTGCAATCGAGCCCGGGGTGGTCCTTGTGACACCACCTACAGATGTAGCGTCGCTGGTAGCCACCACCGGCTCCCTTCTCAGTCTCAGATCCTAATCATTCACAATGTCAATTCTCATATCTCAACGGTTACTAATTGTTTCTTAACTCACTTAATACCAATTCCTTACCCTTTGGCGCCCTAGAGCGCAGGGGTGTAGCTGCATAAGCATATGTCAACTTCAATGGCTCTTCCGGAGCCTTCTCCTTTTCCTCCTTCCCTTTTGGGTTCTGATTTTTCTGGGCCGAAGGCTGGTACTTCTGTTTCTTGTACCCTCCTTGCCCCTGACTCTCCGAGCTCTTACCAGCATTCTTCCTCTTAGCATTCTCCTCGTCCCTCAGCTGGACGGTTATCTCAACCTTAGCAGCGGCATGATAGCACTCCTGCTTTTCCATAGTATTAGCCACTCTTATTTCTCATAATCTAAGTCTTACTCATTTACTCATTCAAATCTCAATTATTCTTATTACCTGCAAGGTAGTGTAACTCGTCGGCCCCATGCCGTAGCGGAGTCGATGGCTAAGCCTGCCATAGAAGCGGTCCACCAAGATCTGGTCTGAATATCCAAGACCTGACAGAAGACGGAGCAAGGCGGTGAACTCTGAGTAATACTCGTCCACCGTCATCTTGTCGGTCTGCTTCAGCGCATCCAACTGCAAGCGCTTCTTCGTCTGGACATGGGCGGGGTAGTACTTTGCTCGTAGAAAGGCGGTGTACTGCTCCCAGCCGAACTCTGGATTGGCCACATGCTCGGCCCTCACCAGCTTCCACCAATCGCCTGCCGCCCCCTTCAGACAAAAAGCAGCCAGACGCACCTTGATCCCAGCAGGGACATCAAGGGTCTCGAAGGCGGTCTCCAGCTCGGAGATGTACGCCTCAAGCTTGGCGGGATCGGTCTCCCCCTTGAAGTGTGCGGGTCGAAGGTCTGCGAGACTCTTCACCCAATTCGGTTCCCTGGGTTGTGGCGGTGGAGGTGGTGCACCCACACCAGGCTGATAGCCCATATGCCCTAATGCGGCAGCTACGATCTCTGCGATTGTCTGCCCTCCCGGTATCCCTGAAGCATCGTCGCCCTGGCCACGACCTCGGCCTCCTCTAGGACGTCCTGCCATCTGAACAAGCATAACTCACATTAGATTCGCATCCACCACTATTTCGGTTAACAAATTTATAACGTCCGTAGACGGCAAAGACGATCCACACTTATTAGTGGTCATCTGACTCTACTCACACTAACAGCTCACACCCTTAACCCATCACTTATTCCTTAACTTATATCCTAACTCGGTGGTTTCTTATGTCCGGTATTTCTTGATCAGAGCGTAACTACGCTCTGATACCACTTTTTATAACACCCCATCCAAAGCCAATCGTGGTTATCGCAAAACTGAACACTTAATCGAATTCGTCGCAGCGGAAATAACAAACACCTGGACCTTGCCACGGTCTGATCGTTAGAATATACCGGCCTTATCAATTACAACACTTATCCAAATAAACAACCGACCCAAAACATCACCATCCAAAATACCAACAACCAACCGAGTACAAGTAGCTAAGTCATAATCACAACCTTACATCAGTTAAATATAAACAGACGGGTGCACAAGCGCAACCCGTACTCAAAATAAACATCCCATCCTAAGTCTAACCGCTCCTACACTCATGGTGGGTCCTCATGGGCCTCTTACCTGCAAGTGTAAAAACAGCCCCCAAAGGGGGTCAGCACGAATGCTGGTACTCCCTCTCATGGCCCCCAAGCTAACGGGGCTACGACGACTAATTGTCGATAGCATGGAAATTGATTACATACACAAGCATAATATGAAGTGCAATAACAATAATCCACAGATGAACATGCATAGTTCACAAACAATGAATGACTCAAGCGTTCCCTTATCAAGTGGGTTAGTAACCCCATTCATAGTCCTGATTTCCTTAACCTCAGTTCCTTATCTTACCTCAATCTTAACCTTAACTTATTCTCGGTATACAAACCATTCCCGGGAGGGATTGGTTGTAGCTTAATCTCAAACCTGGGATTTAGGTGATCCCACCGCACCATCTTAATGCCACCTACCCTGGACGGGAGTCCAGCGTAGCTGAGCCGGCAACCGGCCCTAGGCTACAAGTCCGAAGACAAGTCCTTAAGCGGAGGGCGGACCTGATTCAGATACCGTCCCCCTTTCCTTAGCATGCATAACCGGAGTCAGTCCCGGGTTTCCTCACTCAAGTTCCAGTTAGTAGAAAACTTAAACACCATGTGTCAGTTAAACCTTAACGTGTATTAACCAACAATCACCAATACTTAACTCTTATTCTTAACTCAGTAAGTACTAAACTTGGTTAGTAACAATCTCAAGTCTCGTGGGTTAGTGCAAAGAAAACACATACACAACGAGAACAATTATAACCGGTTGCATGCTTTATCTTGTCTTAGTCATAGCAATTAAACAGATAGCACACAAGCCGAGGGACACCTCGTTAGCAAGCAGGTCACAAGAAAGATTGTACCGTTCACCGTCGATCTCGTGTTTAACCTTCTCCGGGGTCCCAATTCACAAACCTAAAACATTGATTCATTTTTAGGTCATTAGTTATTTGCACCTTACTTAACTCACTTAGTCCCTAAAGATTCCCAATGAATATCCTCTCAAGTCCTTACCACTTAATCATTTAAACTTAATTTTAAACATTAAGGTTCTTACTTAACTTAACTTAATCCCTTAAGTTCTTAGGGTCCTAATCATTACCACCCTACCAAAGGTATACCTTATTAACAATTACCATCCTTAGAATTCAAAATTTCCTTTTTTTTAAGGGTTAAGGGTCGTCCGACCCACCGTCCGACCCACCCTCTGGGTCGGACCCTTCCAGTAACTTTCGAGTTTGAAAAACTCCACATGTCCGACCCACGTCCGACCCAACCAACTGGGTCGGACCATTCCAGAAATTTTCCGTCTTCTAAATTAACCTCCCATGTCCGAGCCAACCAACTGGGTCGGACCATTCCAGAAACTTAACCGCCCTCAAAAACACACCCGTCCGACCCATGTCCGACCCAAGTCCTCTGGGTCGGACCATTCCAGAACCTTTCCCTGGCGTTTAACAGAGGCCGTCCGACCCAAACTTGGGTCGGACCCCTGGGTCGGACGCCTCCAGAACATGCCCAAACATTGTCAAATCTTCACCAAACTTTTCCTCAAGCCTTCCAATGTGTTCTAACATCATTTAGACCCTTAAACCCACCTTAGATCATCCTCCAAGCTCATTAAAACAACCTCCAAAGATCATCCCAATCCTTTACTCAATTCTTACAACAACTACTAACACTTAGCATTTATTTCTTTCCTACATTTCCAACATCCCTTTCACCTAGCACTTCTACTAACCAAAAGTTCCCTCCTTATGAACTTGACCACACCATATACACCACTTGCATCTCTCTTACACTTTCCAAGGTTTTCCTTAAATTCTAAACTCTAGTTTCTATCTAAATCATCTCAAAGTTTCCCACTCAATCACATCAAACTTACCTAGGTTTCCTAGCTTCTTTTATCAACATTTACCAAAGTCCTAAATACCCAAATACACTCTTTTGATTCCTAAATCCTTCATAGTGATGTCTAAGCCATTATAAGTCATTAAAATACCTTAATCTCACCCTTTTTCATCAAGACAACCTTTAGGACTTCCTAGCACTTCCTTAGTCATGAAATCTCCTTAGAACATCTCAAACACTTAGGTTCTCCTCTAAATTTTGCCATGGGTTCTTTAGTATATAGTTACATCCAAACACTTGGTTTTTATCCATCAACCAACCAATATCACTCAAATTCTTATCACAACATCTTAACACACAATTTACACCAAAACTACACCACATCATCATATAGTGCATAAACTAAAATGCTTGGCACTTAGGCCCTTAAATGACAATAATCTTAACCACTGAATTTCCACATATATTTGCCTTTAACCTGCGAATACACACAACAAGGCTCCCATTGAAATAAAATGCTTCTTGTACTTCACCTTGATATTCTTAAACTATCTCTTTTTCCTCATTTACTCCTTAGTCACAAGTTCACAATCATGATCATTGTTTCTCCTAGGTCATATATAGTCCTTTTCTAATGTAACTCTACACTAAACTCATCACATATCTAAATCCCATTCCCTTAAACAATAAAAACACCTTAAGGTAAGTAATTTACCTTGTTCTTTTACAAGCTTTAAAAAACTTTCTTCCTTAGGTTTTCCTTGCTCAATCTCGGTCACCAATATATATTTCCTTGCCAATGTTCTAACCAATATCCAATGACTCCAATGAGTACTAGATAATACATTAACCCTAAGGAACAAACCCTAGGTTAAAAATGTGCTTTAAGGTATTAAGGTGATTGTTTTACCTTGGTTTCTCAAGACAAGCTTGGATATGAAGCAAGAAGGACCTCCTCAATCCTTTGAAGAGTAGAAAACAAGCTAGAACAAGGCATTAAAATGAAGCCTCATGAGCATGCATTTTCGGTCATGAAGAAAAGTGATGGAAACCTAGATTTTCTTACACTTTCTTTACCTTAAGATAATGGAGAAGCCAATGGAGTCTCCAAACTTGAATTTCCTCCTCTAATGGTGGTTTGGCTTGGCACCAAATCAAAGCTCTTGAAGTTTTGAAAAGATAGAAAGAGAGAGCTTGAGCTAACTAAGAGGAATATGTAATTTGTTTTGGTTTTGGAGCTAAAATGAGTAAGTAGTGTACAAAGGAAGATGGAGCTAGCATGGGGTTGTTCTTCACGTTAATGGAGAAGGGAGAGAGCATCTCAAAACCGTGGGAACAAGAGAGAATGAAGAGATGAGGAGAGAGATGATTAAAGGTAGGATATTTATCTTATAAAGTAAATAGTAGTTTGCTTTATAATTCTTTGTTTACTTAATAACTAATAAAGGTGGTGACTCACCTTGTAAAAACCGGCCCCCATTAAGTAACAAGGGGTACTTAAGTCTTTGTTGACCAAATATCTCACTTATATTGACTTATGTTATAAACTAGCTTAATTAAATTACTATTCACAAAACAAGGCACATTGTTGTGAAATTTTTGATTTCCCATTGGTATAGACTTCCAAATGTGATACGATATAGTACACATGTTAATTAAAGAGTAATGATGGACATTTAGCCATTCAAAACTCATTTACAAGACAATTTTTCAAAAATGTGCTTTAAGACTCCTTAAAGCACATTTTGTGTTTTAACTTGTTTTCAAGCTTGGTTTTCTTTGGTAATTGATTTAAAATGACCATTAGAATATTAATAAGGTCTTAGAACAATATTTGGGTACTCTCCCAAGTCTCTCCAAGCTTAGAGCACGTTTTTGCTTAATCTGCTCTTTTGGTGTTTCCTTATGTTTTCTTTGATTAGAAATGTTTCTTAATGTTTCTAAGGCATTATTTAGCCTCCTTATAACTTAGTTTATCTTTTAAACACCATATCTAAGTTTGGGGTATTTCAGATAACATTATGTACTTTCATTTCATACATAGCCATGAGGGTAAATTGTATATCACTAGCAAAACAGGCCAAGTGCTATGTGACTGCTCAACGTACCATACGGGTTCATCCCATCAGTGCATAATCCAAGCCTCAGATTCCTTTTTTCATCACCGAAATGCTCTTTGAACCGTCTATTGATGTTTCTCCACTGAGGTCCATCTACTGGATGTCTTAACTTCTCATCACTTTTTTTACTCTCTACGTGCCATCGTAAGTTTTTTGCATTTATCGGATTGGCACAAATCCGTTTGAATCTAGGTATGATCAGCAAATACCACAACAGTTTAGCTGGAGAACTTTTTTTATGAACGGAGGAGTCACCATCCTTATGCTTGTATCGTGACAACGAACATTTTGGAAACTTGTCTAACTGTTCGTAATCTCCCCTATACAACACATAGTTGTTTGGGCATGCATGAATCTTTTTGTACTCAATTTCCATTGGACACATCAATTTCTTTGCTTTGTAGGTGGTGGTAGGCAGACTATTACCATTAGGAAACATATCATGTAGCAACTCAAGAAGTATCGTGAAGCTCTTGTCACTCCATCCATATCTCCCTTTCAGATTGAACAAATTCAATACACCGGTCAATTTACTGTACTTAATGCACATGGGGTACAAGGCTGATTTGGATGCGTCCAGTAATCTTTGATACTCTTCCGGCCTATCAACAAAATTATCCTCGACATTGTGAAACATCACGTCTATTTGCTCATCATGGTAAGTCATCTAATCACTTTCATTGACGCCTTAACTATCTAGGAGTTCTGACTCATTGACAGTATCAAAGATGTGATCGGCGCTCATCCTCTTCCGATCATGACTGCATGAGGAGACGTCATTATCATCAACAGACTCACCGTGGAACGTCTATCTTCTATAATGTGCCATGAATCCACGTGAAATACCCAAACTAAAAACATGGATTAAATATCTAATCACATTAATTAAGGCCTAAACATGCCTTAAAAGTCAACTGAGAACAATAGTGGTCAACACAAAGCAAGATATTGCACCCTTTGACTGGTTAGGGTAAATAAATACCCAAATGAACATCTTAGGACCTAAAACTTTGTCGCAAGCTTATTAAAACATAACTAAACATATTAAAATTGTTGGAAAACACTCCAACACATAGAACAAGCATTTACATGCTTCAAGGTCAAGTAGGGCAAAAATGTGCTCTAAGGAAACCTTAAAGGTCTAATGACCTCTATTTTATATAAAATTGGATTCCTAAGATCAATTATCATGTAAGGAACGTAATGAAACCATTCTCAAAGAAAATAGAGCTCAAAAACACCTTGCGACACAAAATGTGCACTAAAACACCTTAAAGCACGTTTTTGTGTAATTGCCTTCTAAATTGGTTTTTAATGGGCTTAAAGGTTATAATTACCTTTAAATATACTAATATATCCTATTATATCATATTAGGAATTTAATTCCAGAAATTTACAAATTTTTTCAAATTTTATATTAAAATATTAATAAAACCCTAAAAGGGGGCCCGTTTGAGTCAACGTTGACTAAGAATGGTCAAGAGGTCAAAGTTTGACCCCTTGGACCCCATGGAGTCAGCAGCCACAAGCAAGGAGAGCTTGAATTCGACACTTTCAAACACAAGGGACAAGCTCCAACACATTTCCTTGATTTAAGGAGCTACTTTTACCTTTCTAATATAATAATGTAAATATCACACCTTGGCTCCTTGATTGATTGAGTCCCCACGTTAAGAGACTCCTTTCCCCTCCAATAATCGATGCCAATCACCTATGGTGAGTCATCAAACACTAAATACAATAAAGAAAGCAAAAATGTGTTTTAAGACAAATTTGACCTATTCTCTCATTTCCTTCATTCCCAGCCGACACCAGCAGCTCCATCCTCTCTAATTGCTTCTCCAAAACCGTGAGAGCACACCTAATACAGAGGAGAACACTTTGATACCTAGGTAAGCTTATTAAGCTATTTTATGTTCATTCTCTTCACATTTCTTTCCTCTTTCCATGGAGCTAAGCAAAAATGATTTCCATCCATGGATCTAGCTTGTTTTGGAGGTCAAAAGGAGGGCAAATATCAGCTGTAACAAGGGAAGGAGGTGGAGAAATCTAATCTTGTTCTTAAGGTATAAAAATGTGCTTTAAGCACTTATATTTTGATTCTCTTTAGATCCAGTTGTAAAACCTGTTCTCTTAGCCTTATAATCTTCTTCTTAACATACTTATTCAGTGGATCTATAAAGAGCTTCAAGGTATAGCCAAATCCAAGCCAAAAACACCATTTTTGGCATTTTAATCAAGGTAAAAATTAGCCATCTTCTAATCTGAGTTATACCAGTTTAAAGCTTGGTTTTAGTAGCTCTTTTGATGCTCTTGTTCTACTGTAAAAACAGGCCAAAGAAAACTTATACTTGCCTTGGTATTCTAAGGTAAATTTACCTTGAAAATATACATTAAACACTTCTTATGGTTAGATCTTGCTTGGAGAATAATCATGCCTTAATTTCTGTTTGAAAACATGTAAATGATGCTGTGGAAATTTTATCCTAAGCAGGCCGTGGCCAAACAAGGCCTTAACTAGGCAAAAATAAGGTATAAATCACTTAAACCTTCACTTGGTATATTAAAATGTAATTATACATATGTGTATAATTTGTGCCGTGAGTGAATGGTTTATTAAGGTCTTATTTTGACCTTAGGTGATTAAGGAATGGTTTAGTAAATTTTATAACTAATTAATTAGCATAATTGTCAAATTTAAGACATTATGTGGAAAATTGGTAAATAAGGAAAAGATGTGTGTAAGGCCGAGGGTTTACAGCATTTTTGGGCATTTCTGTGTAATTTATTTTATAAGCTAATGTTTGTAATAAGGCCATGTACTTTAGGCCATTTTATTTATGCATTTATAAGGTTTTATTTAAGTTTAGGTGATATATATGCATTACAACATATTATAAGGGGTTAAAGTGTAATTAAATTAAATTTGGGGCTATATAATAATAAAGCCGAAAATTAGAAGTTTAAATGAGTTTAAATAAAAATTATAAGACTTTATAAAGTTTTGGGGTTAAATGGTAATTTCCAGAAAGTATGGGTGTAAACCGTAATTTATGGAAATCAATGGTCAAGGAAATATTAAGGAGGTCAACCTTGACCATATGGTAGGTTTTGACCAAATTAGATAAGTTAAATAACTTATTTAAGGTTTTATAATAAGATAAGTATTTAATTGTAACAATTTTATAACATATGTGGTATATATGTTATTACCGAAAATAAAGGGTGTAAAATGGTATTATAAACACCCATGGGCTATTAGGAATTTTTAGGAATTTATTGGGTTGATTTTGGAATTAAGATAAACTATATATGTATAATATATAGTTATTATGTCATTGTGACACTTTGGATAAATATATGTGGTGGAATAATAAATACCGAAAGTATATGGGTTAGGAATAATATTTATAACCCTTTGGTGAAATTTGGTGATTTTTAGAATTATCTAAGAGTATTTAAGAAGATATATGTATAATATATAGTTTTAAAGATATGATAAAACTATATGTTATAAAGTGGGCCAAATGGCAATTATAGAAAGTGGAAGGGTTGAAAAATGATATAGAACATATATGGGTTCTGTTCGGAAATTTATAGTATATATAACCATAGGTTATATTTATATTAAAGTTAAAAATGTTATATTATATGATATATATAACATGGTATAATTAATGGGGTGATTTTGTAAATAAAGGAAACTATGGATTATGAAAAAGAATAAGGTTTTGATATAGTGCCCATGCGGCAATATAATATAGTTTTGTATAAAAACTATAGGTTATAAATTAAAGGAAATAAGAATATCATAATATATGATATTAGTATATGGTATAACATTACATAATGTTATGTGGCCAAAATAGAATTTAAATGGAATTAAGGGCTGTACCGAATTAATAAGGTTGGAAAATGGATTTTAGACTATGGTCTACAATGTTATAAATGTTATAACATTATATGGTATTAATGTGGTTTTAATGGAATTAGTATAAGTAAGGATATTCACATTAAATAATGTGACAAACTATAAATAAATAAGATTTATGAACTAAGGTATTTATTGAATAAACCTTAGGAGTTGAAATTATACAACATAAATTGTTACATAATATGATGATAATAATCTTAATATAAGTTGTACAACATAATACAACTAATGGGAGTAATCACCTAATATAAGATGATAAAATGTAACAAATAATATAAGAGTTTTATAACTCATGGAACTTACCTATATTGGTGAATATATACATATACAAGGATAATGTATATAAGGATGGATATATAATATGGTTGAAGACCATATATTATAATGGTGGTGGTTATTACAAAAAAATAGTTATGAACTATAAGTTGTAAGTTTTTGAATGCAAATATAATTTGCTAAGATAATGGATTATATAATACAATGTATTATACTGGAAGGTGGAAAAGAACACAATATAATGAGTAATGCATGCATACATGCAACTATAGGTTATAAACCTAAGTTCAATGATGGATAAGATTAAAGGAATATAACGGATTAAACTTAACAGTCGAAACATTTCGACATACGAGTTTTAGTAACAAGCCGACCGGTTTAAAGAAACCCGTAACAAATAACTGTAGAAATCCGGGGATGAATTGTCGGGGTTACTTGTTATTCGGAAATACCGGATGTAGTTAGTCATGGAGACTGACTTATAGTTTTAATACCGTTTAGATCATACTTCAGACGAGGACGCTTGACGAGCTAGTGGACTACACGGAGCGTAGGATCTTGCTGATTCATACTCCACCGTAATACGATCAGGGTGAACGGTATGTAAAGGGGTTTGATCCAAGTTGTCCTAAGGAAACTCCTTGGGCTCGGATTTGGTTGATATAACTTGTGTGTTATGTGTGTGGATACATGTATGTGATTAAGTGTTACTGCATTAATTATTTATGCACGAACGTCCTACGGGGCTAACACTACGTCGACTATAGATCGACTTATATAAACATACATATACGTTATTGTGATGACATGACGGTTACTTGATATAATACCATAGTATTAATATTAAGTATATGGTAACCTAAGTAAAACACTTAGGAACGAGTCACGACATTGTCGGTCTCTAGAGCATGGATCTCGAACATGAATATGACCTAGATTACTTCTAGGTATGCGTGAGACCCATTGGGCAGCTAATTAATAATTGTATTCTCCATAAGACTAAGAGCATATCTTAAACATTATGAGAGAGAGATGGTGTGAGTTGAGGTGAGGAATCCCGGTAGTTTACGAACTACTTGGTTATGCATTTGTGATCACTGAGGGGTTCCCGATTGGGTTCCGCTCCAGGTTTATACCCAACGAGCCCTATTTGGATCGTGGGTCAGGTAGCTACGGCCTTTTATATGGACGTCTTACGAGACAAAAGTGAATAGTCAGGGGCCTCCGGACCTCTGGCGAAATGAGCACCTTTGTGTGTACGGGAGGACTACTGTCCATGGTGAGGTTATCGGGTTGTCCTAACCTGACGCCCAACTGGTAATTAATTAAACATGGTTTGGATGGGGCCTTGAAGGCCAAATTAAATTAACTATGGAAACTGTACGCTACGGCGATTGTACATTATACTGCAATTATTCGATACGTTCGATATACAAATGTTGTTTGTGATATTAAATGAATGTTTGGATTGGATGGATGGTTTAGTGGTTATGAACATTTGGATGGATGATTATGTATATTATACATGTTTATTACAGTATTGATTATAACTGTAAAATGGTAAAGCATGAAACCAATCTAATAATAAGATGGTTTAAAATGACTAAGTGACCATTAGGGTCCAGGCCCGGCATACTCAGCGTCTATCGCTGATACTACACCATTATGCAGGTTGTTGATTATTGTCGAAGCCGAAGTGCGGGAACAGGGTAATTAGAGTTTATTTTGATTACCGCACGGGGAGTTTATTTGTATAATGATGTCAGGCTGGTAAATGTATTATGGTACGGTTATGTATATTTGGGAATTGGGTAGACGCTCACTTGTCGACGTTTATGGTTTATGGACTTAGTATGATGTATAGGAGTTTTCTCGTTATCACGGCGGTTAGTAGTTTGTTTATGTTGGTTGTTGGATATAGTTTGGCTTCGTTGCTCGCATGGGCGAGTAATGGCCGGTGACACCCGAGTGAGTATTGTTATTGTTATTAATCCTTCCGCTGTAAGACGTTTTATTTATTGCTACGTGAGGGATTATTATGTGTTTAAGGAGAGGGGTGTTACACCACGGTTCTTCATATGAAATTCAATTTCCTCAATGCTTGAATATTGTCTTATCACACCGCAGTCAACACCAGTACATGGAATTTTCACTGCCTTTGTCATGTTCTTATGGTGCACTGCCGCTTTGCAGAACTCTTTCAACATCTTGTCAAAGTGATCTCCTTGATCACCATACATCTAGTCATGCTCCATACTATATGTGAAACACATAACGGATATGAGAATCACATTACCGAAATCGATTGTATAGATTGCATTTGTTTGCACGTGTTTATACCTTAATGGAGCGTGACTGGTTCAAACCCAAATACACTAGCAGTTCTGCCTCAAACATCTAGCCTAACTTTAAGGTTCAAACCCAAACAAACTAGCATTTTTAATTTCAAAATTCAAGCCTAACTCTAAGGTTCAAACCCAAATAAAGTAGCATTTTAATATCAATAAATAATTGCATTTTTTAAAACAAAAACATAAGTTAAACTACTTACTTCTTTGTACTTCATACGATGTGTAGAGGGAGAAGGAGGATGGTTGGTAGACGGGAAGCGATAGTAGTGGTTTGACTTTGCTGGAAGTCGTAGACTAATATATAGTGAGACCTGATCACAAAAAAAATTATTATATTAAGACAAAATACAACATTACTAAGATATTTGTAATAAAAAAATCGGCATGACCTTTGCATAATTTAATCAATCCCATGCTTATTATTAAGCATTCACCAAAGTCATATACAATAGAAAAATATTTCAACAATATTGGCATCAGTGAATCAAGATAAGAATTTTATATGTGAAACACAATCATTGGCAACATGTATGTTCCTTATTTGCAGCTTCGTGCAAATTTACAGTGAGTGAAGAGAATGAAAAGATAAGTTAAAGTATATATTATCGGTTCCTAAATGAATTGTTTTCAGCCCCTCTTCTCAATCTGGCGTGCCAGACGTGTAGCAGTACCAATCTCAACAGAGGCAACTGTAGACGCAAAATAAGTATGAATTGAGGGCGCAAAACTATATTGCTTATACTGTTTATAGTTTGCTTATAACTATAAGCACAAATAATGATCAAACATTGTTCCACCCCATATATAAGCATAATAAATCAAACCCAAATAAGCTAACCTAACTATACTTAAAAGAAGGGCAAAAAATAGCATAAATTTTCAGCAGACATTTCATCAAACACCTTGTGTGCAAACATAATGTTATTAGTTTAACAACCAAATCTTGCAAAGATTTGACACATGAAACCAGCAAGCGCTCCTGATGCGTCCCCGACGTGTAGTGGACGTATCGTGGACTTTAATAAAACTTGATAGTTTAGTAATGGACATGAGATAAACTTAAACTGGAAAACACATTTCGATTGAGAATTTACACACACGAAATTCACTCAACCTCCCTTGCCCCACACACGGACTCCTGGGACAATTTCGACTTTACCCCTAAAGTCATCAGCCCTCTCCTGACTATTGGCCTACGGTTCACCGGCCATTCCCCAGTATATCGTTCTATCAAATACCCAATGTATTGATACTCTAACCCAGTCCTATATAGCTCACCAAATCTCTAGCACTTACACACATTCTCAAGTCTGACCCACACTTGCCCAGATAATCTCTATCTTTTTCTCTCGTACAGGCTTACTTACATATGGTATAAATGCAAGTATTTATACACGTTTTTAGGATGTAACAACCTTCCTATTAATCCCCAGACCTCTAGGAGTCGACTACAACTTTGATTATTTACATAACAGCCACACTAGACTTACATAGATTCTTCAACTTGATCTGGAGGCTTGAACCATGTGTCGTCTTATGGTTGGTCAAGTTGGTGGCATCCCTCTTGATAGGTCGATTACCACTTGTGTGCCCCACTTGTCTGATTCTGTCTAGCTCATTAAATGCTCATAAATGCCCTCTTCTGAATTCATTACGACTATGTAATGATGTTCATTTATAGTTTTGTTATCTTGTGCATTAATGAACTTCTCCTTTTGTCGTGAGCTTGTCGTGAATGAGTTGCCTAAGTGGATGTATGTGTTTTATCTGAATGTGTCGATCTCTTGCAGTCTTCTGTCTTTGATTTTCATCTTTAAGCATGAGAGATATCTTCGTGCGGTGTCTGATTGGTTGTCTGTGCTAGAAGTCCCCTGGAGCTCTCACAGATAGGTGCCCGACTGGTTAGGCACATGTCGTGGATTGAGCGCACTTGCAACCTTGCGTGCTAAGCCACTTATTCACCTGTCTATCTGAATCATGAATCGTGACAAACGCATTAGATAGACAATACAAGGTTTGCTATCATCAAAACTAAAGGATCTTGTCTTAACAATTTCCCCCTTTTTGATGATGGCAACCTATACACTTATATGTACTTGGCAATTCAAAAATTGAGATATTCCCCCTAAGAAGGATTCCCCCTGAGTTTGTTAAGGGTTTTAAGTATGAAAAACTTTAACGAATGATAGCAATAAGTGACAACTTTTATGCACAATAAGTGATAGCTTTTATGTTATACTATGACCAAAGTAGATAAAGTTTTCATTCATTGATGATACATAATACAAGGACGATAGACATAGTCTCACAAGTACTCTCACTAGTACATATACTTTCTTTCCCCCTTTGTCATACAGCAAAATAGGGAGAAACTACACGACGTAAGATATTGTAAAGGCCATGACATTCCATAGAGTATAAACTACAAAACATGATCAAGATCATCTAGATGGAGTGACGTAGTTGGGTATCCCATTCATAATCTTCTGAGCCAAAAGGCTCATCCTCTGAAAAAATAGCTTTGATCAAGAAGGTTTTGCTTTGGTAGGATTGATCAAAGGTGATTCAGTTGTGGTAGAAAGGTCGGACACATCAGACTCTATGGTGAACTCCATGCAGTGTGGAGAGCGTTTATGTGATAGAGTGACACTTGAGGTGATAGACCAAGCTGTAAGAGAGTCGGAGTCTGGTTGAACATAGCTTTAGGCAACATATTTCTTTGGATGTTTAGTGGTCATAAACTTGCGAATAGTGGAGTGAATGGTTTGCTCATTTGAGCTAGATGAGCTTTGTGGTGTTTAAGTCATTCTGTGAGATGTGTATGACTGAGTGTAAGTGGCGGACGGAGTAAGCAAGTTTTTATAGACAGTTTGGATACGCTCAACGACTGGTCGGTGAGTGGCATTTAATGAGGTGCTATGTCTTGTGGGCTATGTTTGTAGGCTTTTTAGGTGTCAAGGTCCGAGATTGGATTAGTGGAATGGATGGGACTGAATATCTCAGATCATTTTGTAATTTTTAATCAAGGAAGAAGCACCAAGACAATAAATTATTTCGTACCCAACATAAGCATTCAAGTATACAAAAACCAGTTGCATTTTCATTCATTGATATCAAAAGGTACTTTGAAAGATATTCAACGTCAAAGTAAAACATTTGATGGAAAAGAAAAATCTAATCCTAACTCTAACTCTCACGGTTTCACTTGAGTCTCTAGGAGACCAAGAACGCTCAGGCTATGTGAGAATCTATAAAATCTATTTTAGAGGAGACAGCCTACACAGCTGTGAGAGTAACTCTCACCCTTTTCAGAATATCTATAGTTGAGGTATCCATACTGGTCCCCGATGTGTCGTAGACCGGTGAGAGACTCCTCTTCCTCTTGAGTGCTGATGCTCTTGCCGTTGGACAAGGTTATGACCTTGAACCCTCACTCTTGGTTTGCTTTTGGGCAACCACTAACTGTTCTCCCTTAGTTTTTATACCCAATTTTGACAACATCTTTGAGCAGATACTGTCTTGTGTAGTTCGTGTACATTCATGGACCCCGTCGGTGTCCACTCCACTTTCCAATAAAGCCTTTGTTACTACTCCCCCATGTACTAACCCTTAGTTGACATGTCTGCTTTCATCAAGAGTGAGGAGAATCATGACAGGAAGGTCAATCTTCTCCTTGGTATTGAGAACGTAGAGTAACCTTACGTCTCTCACGTTGACAATGTGGGTTCATTGATTTCGTGGAGTGAAGTTGTGGGTGATCAAACTGAAGATAACTATGTCGTGTATTGACATTTCAGCTGCAGGAAAGTTCTTCATTGTTGCTCCTTTGTTGAGCAAGCTTACCATTCTTCCTCCCAGATGTCCAAGGTCATTCCATGAAGTTTCTTTTGGAACGATCAATCCTTTTGATTCTAAGCCAAAAGTCTTAGAGATCCAAGACTTGGAGATGGTGATTTTGGTGTCTTGAACCCGTGAGATGATATGTCATCGTTGTCACTTTAGAGTGGTCCAAGACAGCGCATGTGCTCCTTGAGCAATTCTGTGTAGACGGCGATGGGTTCTTGAAAGAAATCTACCCATCCTTGGTACTCCAACAGCTTTTGGATCTCTCCTAGACCCATCTTGTCCATCCATTTCAGGTTCAGTGTCTTTGGTAAGACAGGGCAGGACCTGTCGTTGACATTTTCTGCCTTGATCAATGTTGGTTCTGGTTCCTTGAGTTTCTTCAGATGTGAAGTTTGAGGTGATGAAGGTCTGGCAACATCTTGAAATAGCTCTTCGAGCTCTAGAGGTTGTGTAGCCATCTTC